>JACXIL010000281.1:1203208-1388665 GCA_014737365.1 Bombus soroeensis | reverse complement strand
AGCTACAATCGCAAGGAAATAATATCTACAATTAATTTGCAGACTTTATGATGATATATTTTTATTGCCCATACATCTATGTACTTATATAATCACAATAATTTCGAATTTAATTACCTGTTAATTGAAACCTTGTGATTAGAATATAATGTATATTTATGTGATTTATACTATTTTTTATCATATAGCTATGAGAGCGTTTATTTTCCCTCTATTTGACCCTAAATTTTGATATTACTACTTTAAGAATGATGTAGTTTCGTTGCCAAACATTTTTCTTTTTTTTTTTAATTCAAATCAATTAAAATTCATCACGAAGTTCTAACCAAATCAGTTTTCGTTTTCTGTACTTACACGCATCATTTGTAACATTTTGTGTTGCTTATAAAAGTTTGTACGCTTGATAGAAATAATAGAACGAAATATATTGATAACATGTATATCTCCTTTTACATGAAATATTCTTAACAAAAGTATATCGAAGTTCACAGAAGAATTATAGCGACATAATATAAAAGAATCTAAACGATCTACTCATAGTAAATAATTTCAGGTACATGTTTGTATTCCATTCTAAAGTACTAAGGTATAGATCTAAAAAAATAAAAATACAGGCATACTTTTTTAGTTATGAGATAAAAGATTTCAATGAAGTGAATAACATGCTTGTTTTACACGGAGGGAAGACCGTTATATGATAAACATAAATATTAATTATTACATATATGAATGTTTTTATTTTTTTGATCAGTATAATACACCTTAGCATCTTAGAATAATAAGTGAGTTATAACGAATACAATAATTTTGTGTTTCAATGTTTCGGTTATACACACCCAAGTATTCTATTATAAATGACGTCTCGAAATAACCGAATTGTTTCGCGATCTAAATATTTATTTATTTTTTATCCTTTTCAAGATACAAAATCGAGTGAAATTTTATTCCTATCGAATTTGGATATTATTTACATGCATTCAAACATTGTAAGCAGTGCTGGAGAAATGTTGATAATACTGTATTTGCGTAGATTTTTGATTCTTGTTTACAAATAAATTCAACTTCTTTATAAGAATAGGAGTAATGGGGAACGTTGATCTTGTTTTGGTCATTTCTCTTTCAATGCCTGTTTTCAGAAAAGATAGTGGACATTATAGATATAATTTATATACCAAAAATAAGTCTCACTTATAAGTCTCTATTTAAACATATCAAAATAGTTCGAGTATATTTACAACTTGCTAAAATTTTGATGGATTATAATAACGCGAGAATGCCTTTTTACATATATATGCGTTTCATAACTAATATATATATATATATATATATATATATCGGTTACTTATATGAAATAATCTTATGCTTGTACAAGATAATCGCTCGTTTTATACGTTTTGTAACAAGTAAACACGTACTGATTTATGTTTTGTTTTTTTTTCAGCAATATTCTTGCTACTGAATATCTTTTGTTTGTTTAATAGTCGAAAAATATATTTTTTCAAATTTTATTATTTTCTTTCTAATTCGTGCATCAAACTTCGGAGAATGATGACTTTTTACACATATTTAAGTAATGTTTATTCATTACGATGATAAAATGTCTCGTATACAATATGTACATTATGAAGCAGTTGTATGAAATCTGTGACAAAATGCATCGCATTTCTGAAATTTCTGTGATTATTATATGATATTAAAGTCTTTATAAAAATAAGTATGTGTAAATTATTTTATCGATGGTAACTGTAAAAAAAAAAAAAAGAAGAAGAAGAAAGATAACAAGTGTACGTAAAACTTGAATAAAAATTGAAATAATTCGAGAGATTGAATTATATATTTATAAACATATGAGAATAAATTTACAATATCGATGCTGTTTTTTGTCCGAAAATTAACTAGCAAGACAGATAAACATCAATATTTTCGAGCTTATCTGATTACATTCAATTTGAATGATTTTTGTGCAAAAAGATTTTTTTATTTCCTCTTATTTGGTGCTCAAAAGATATTCATTGTTATTCATGAATGACCGTCGACTTATTGCGATTAGATTAAATATTTAAGATTTATTACAAAGAAGAATTTACATCTTTTTTACTCCACCCATTCTGTGTGCTTGATGTTCCGGACATCTGACTAGGGCTTCTGACAGGACTCCTTGCAGGATAATACACACAAGGTCCTGGACTGGCTGGTCTTGCTGATATTTTCACGCTTTGTCGCATACTGCCATTCGAGACATTGTTATTCCTGTTGATAGTACTCGATCTGTTTACGTGATAATGTCTGATAGAGTTCCTTAATTCTATATTGGTCATATTGGTAACGATCGACTCGTCGTAAGTTTGAAATTCTGGACTGTCTCTGCCAGGCCGGAATAACTTTGAACTGCAAAACAGCTTCAGAAATATCCTTTTGAATTTCCTACCGAAGATCACGTAGATAATGAAATTGATGCTACTATTAATTGTCACGAGAAGATTGCCTGTCTGCACCAACCAATGTGGCGGATCGCTGAAGAAGGTCTCGTGAATGTTTGAGGCTAACGGTAGGATGTTACAGATTAGGAAAACGATCACCACGCAAAGTAACATGGTTGCTAGCCCGATTTCGCGTCTTTGATGTCGAGAAAGCTGTTGCAAATCTCTATTCGCTTTTCTCACCTGAAACATCGCATTATGATTTTATAATCAATATCTATTTGTAGTAAGAAGTAGCTTATTTTTTAGAGCAGCGTTACCTTCGCTTGATTCGAAATGAAATAAATTTTACACGTATCAGATACAATAAATCAGTTTGTGAAAAAAGAGATGTAATTAATTTTGCTATAAGTTCAGCTATAAGTTCAGGAGTATAAGCTATAAGTTCGGCAATGATTCATAAAGATTCTGAATAGATATAAAAGATTGAAGAGAAATAAAGCTTAGTAAATAAAAGAGTGATTGCATGTGCAAGAGAAATGAGCGAGTTGGAAAATCGAACATGATAAAACCTGTATTCGTAGTTGTACTCTGAAGTGTATGCATTTATAAACTTTGCTCCAAATAGGTATGTTCGTACGTGTGTACAGTAACATGTTAGGAATTGCAATGTTGCATTTGCGTTATAGTTTCTTCTCTTTTACGGTGATACTCTGTATAATAACTTAGAAATAATGAATGGATTTGAAGTACTCTATATTTTGAGAATAATAATAATCCGCGATATTAAGATATTACCGAAATTTTGCTCTTTCTTTAAATGATACGACACGATTTATTTTATTTACCCTTTGGTAGATGGCAGCGTTGAATATCACCAAAGCAAGAAAGGGAAACAGGTAACAAATAAAGAAATACATCCAGTGGACGTAAACGGTGACATACAAGTTGTTGCTTCTCAAGTCTGCCGGATATATGCAGTATATAGTAACATTGTACTTCCAATGAACTTCCGCATAGTAATCTACCTCCCAAAATCTGTAAAAAAAGATAAAAAGAATGTATTTTATATTAGCGGCGTAATTTAAGCTTAAATCGGGCGGAAGTGAAATTACTCACTTTGGTAGATTGTAAAGAAAGGAAAATAGCACGATAACCAATACAGCTAGTCGAGCTCGTCCGTATGTACAAAAAGACCTAGCTTGTAAAGGATGACATACTGCGATATATCTCTCTAGAGTCACAGTTAGAGTCAAATAGACCGTTGCTATTTGCGCTATGCATGATAATGGATATAAGAATCGGACTATCTTCGGGTGCACGATGAACTTATAGTCGAACAGCTGGCCAGTGTACGTGTAAATGACAGGTAAGCCGTAAATTAATATCTGAAAATGTCATAAACTTTCATTTCACTTAGTACTTTATCTTTTCTTTTTTCGTTTATCATTTTAGCGATATAACGAAAGCTGCTTAGAGTTGGATGAAAGCGAATTTTTCATTAACAATTAAAACGGATCTCTCTCTTTCTCTCTCTCTCTCTCTCTCTAAAGTAATTAATAAATTTAATGGAGTTTCTAAAAACGTCATATTTTCGCGCGTATAAATTGTATTTGAATTATCTGCAGGTGTGAATTATCTATCTATTATCTAAAATATCTTTTAATACTGACTTCGAAATTATGGCGATTCGTGAAACGTGACGATTTATAGATACGTGTATTTTTACCGAGATTAGAAATTCCAATTAGCAATAATTATTTTTATTAATAATTAATATAGCATATGTATTATAACTTGTTTACGTCTTCGCTAGCATTTGACAAAGAGCAATATATTAACGAGGTGTTCATCGTAACCTGTATCCAAGTAACTTTAATCCAGAGATTGGCCCGTACTTATAAATTCACGATGACTGAACGTTCGTATATTCTATCGTGTAAGGAATTCTGTATCTCCCATTTGCTTCGTACGTGGTTGCAATTTAAGATTCTTCTTTATCTAGTCCTTTTAAGCTACTCTCTCGTCTTTAGAAGATAATGGTGGCGTAAATTTTTTAAAGTTTCAAGTTGAGCGTTTAGTAACTTCCGTGTCAAATATTTTATCGACACGATTTAAAAGTGATCGTTCAGCTCTCTAAACGTTTCGACTAACAAACTTACTTACCGAAATGATAATTAAGACGGTGTCGCATCTGGCTAGGCCAATTAACAAGTAATTGATCGACGATTTCATTTGCGGCCTCGAGAGAATGATCATCGAAATCGCGTTGCCGAATATCCCAAAAAGACCAATCAGGTTAATCAGCACGCCATAGATAATGAAATCAAACAGACCGCTCGAATTGATTTCTTCTTTACATTCGAGCGGTTCTCTCGTGGTCTCTTTGATGGATAAATTTTCCAATAATTGTCCAGCATCGTAGTAACTGGTGCTGTTGAAAATTTTGAGGCTTGTTTCCATCGTTTTCAAGTATCTCCGTTTTTTCTTTTCACCCGATTCTTCATCAGTCTTTTTCTTTCTTTCCTTTCAATCTCATGCTTCACTGTTCAAAAATATTTCTTGTCTTTATCACTTATATACATATCAGTATCTATGTAAATCGATCGTTTTTTTCACTATAGATATTTCTTTCAGGAGAAGATTCACTCGGGAATGAATTTGTCTTTGTTATTTTGCTTCGAACGATTTAAGCTTATGTTCGATTCGATTCTTCGGTACATAATCTTAATACGTTCGTCCTATTATCATTTTAATTCGACTCTCACTACCTTTTGACTTTGTGAGAGCCGAGAACTAATAGTTTTGGTAACATGACGAATATTTTATCGAAATCCCAAAGTGTTATCTAGTTTCGTATCGTTCTCGTGTGTTCTGAAACAGTATCGATTCTAATTCGATTTGCTTGATCTTCATGACAGTTGCGTTAACTTCTTGTGTGTACATCTGCGATATATTATAATTTCACAGTTTGATATTCGTCTTCCTATTTCCAGTTTTCTATCTCCAGGAATCTGTAATCAAAAAGTATGAAATGTATACTGAAATGTAATTTCCCATTTATTTTTATTGGCTACAATATACATAATACACATTTAAGTAAGTATATACGTATATGTACGTATATATATATATATATATATGTATATAATAAATACATATACATAAATATTGTAATATAAATATAAACATCTTAATTTAATTCTTATAACTCATATTGATATAATAATAAATAAATGTAAAACTATATAATATATAAATGTACATATGTATCCTGTGGAATGGGAATAGAATTCTAATATGCACCGCCAGAGATCGGGATTGTCGCGCCCTGTTTCTTTTTAAAAGACAATACAACGCGTATTGGAACTTATGTAACTCATGTTCTGTGTCCCTAATCGCGTAACATTCAAAAACGGTGCGTCAAGTGTTGATCGAATTGACCGAAAGTTTGTCGGCTTCCCCGACGCAAAAACAATACATATGTTTCTATATCGCGGAAGTGTATTTGTATCGTGGAAGTGTAGGCATTGACATCGACCTTATTCGGTAAACAGTAGCACGGAGAGAAGGGAGTAAACGTAACTGGCGAACCACATCCACTATCTGTGATCCAGTGATTTCGTGAGTTTCGAGCTTCAATGGTTTAACCGATAACAAAGCTTTAGATATCAACGGTGAAGCGAAACGAACGAGAGAAATGAACGAATTATGAAAGTACAATGAGAGGGATAAACGAAGCCGCGTTTTACAACGAAACGAGAGCGTTTGAACGCTTGTCTGCCATTGTATACCGAAAAGGCCGGTCGGATTAAGAAGCTGCGACGGTACTAGAGTGCCTGTAAGTCAGAAATCTTAGAAGTTTTTATAAATAATGTATGCGTAGAATATATAGTGGCGCACGAAAATGTTTGAACACTGATAGAAACTTTGCACGAATAGTTTTTGAAAGTTTATTAGCGCTATAACGACACAGGGCCATCATGGTGTATCGGTAAAATTTTAAACGAATCTGGAAATGTATATAGAAATGAAAAGATATTTGTTGCAATCATACATGCACTTAAGACCACTATTCTCGCTTTATCATATTTATTTATATTCGCGATAAATGTCTCTTTCACATTTCTACATTTTTCGATTGACTTTATGATTTTTTGATTAATTAATTATAACATTCTTGGAAATCATGTTCAAGAAGTTTCGTATAAATCATACAGTATGTATAGCGAACAATTATCTGTACTAACATAAGTGTTCGAATATTTTCGTGAGTCATTGCATTTGTCGAGGCGATGTATCAACCTGTGAAAATAGCGAGAACATTCTATACAGAAAAGTTGAATAAATTTAATAAAAGGATTAATCGTCGATGATATTGATTGGTAAAGAAAGTTGGTACGACATAGAGGGCAAGGCATCGCTGTTAAATCGATCGAACGATCGGTTCGATACAATTTCCGCCATTTCGAGTATCGATTGGTACGTTTCAACCAATCATTGATTCGTCCTTTCCTAATGTCCGTGTCGTCGATTTTGCAAACGAACGGAGAATTTCCCTTTTTGATACAACACTGATTCAACGCATCGGTGTACCGTTGTTTTCAACAGAAGCTATCAAATACCGTTTAAACTTGAAAGCGTCGATTCATATTCGTTTTGGACAGTTTGCACGCAAACTCGCAGCGGTAGACAGCTTAGTGGACGAAATAAAGTAGAAACGATCGAGCGTTTATCATCGACAATCGATTAAACTCGATATCTTCGGTCGCCAAAAAGAAGAGGAAAGAACGGGAAAGAAAAGTTTTCGAAGCAAGAATCGAGACCATTTAAGAAATTTAACTTTATCGCGTATCTCTCGCGAATGTGCTGCACGAACGAGAGTCTCATTGGCAACGCTTACGTTTTTAATCAAACTTTTGAGGAGCCAAGTGCCGTCGTTCACTTTTGTTGTCGCGAAATTCTAGTTTCTTGTTCTGGACAAATTGTCACGAGTAGAGCGGTAAAGGGTGGTAATATGGCGCCCATTTTTATATTTCTTCCTAAGATCTGATTGATAACTCAAACTGCTTTAAACTAACAAGGTTATATCTGACGAATAGCAAAAAAAAAAGAAATAATAATTGAAGTTAGAAGAAAAACAATTTAATTGTACGTCATGTACATGTTTTATGAAAAGAAGTCGTTTTTGGGGCTTGTACAAAAGCGAGGGTAATATGGCTCCCTAACAAAAATCATAACAAATTATTTTTTGCTAACATTTTAAGATCAAAAATAAATAAAACAAATTCTTCTGCTTATATACGAAAATCACACGCATATCCTTTCTTTCTCGCACGATGTTTATTCACTATGTGCTCGTTATGAGAAAAGCTAACGACGCTTTAAAATATCTTTTCGATTTCCTTCTTTCAGGCTGTAGAACTTTCTCGATCTCCGATAAATATTTGTTCGAGGCATGTCTGTGTGATCATAATATAAATAAAGAATGAAATAACGTTAATATGTTAATGGAGAACAATATGCTCCCCGGGGGCTATATCACCCTCTGTTCTGGGGAGCCAATATATCAACACGCATAGTTTCGAAAACTCTAGCTGTACTCTTGAAAATATCAAAGATCGAGTGATCGCGCTTGCGTGTAGTTACAGGATTCGGCCGAATAACACGTGAAAGCACGAACACCACGTGATTCTTTGTGGAAAAGTAAGAAAAAAAAGTATAGAATAACGTGTTTACACACTCGGCCTAGTTTTCGAGAGAATGGTGTTTGAAAATTTATCAAGTATGCTTGAACACGGCTAATCGGCAGGAAGTTTCATTGTACCTTGTGAAAATAAGTCGAAAATGGAGAATAAAATTTTTCCGTTTAAAGCTTCATTTTTAAAAAAAGTAGGATTTGAACACGTTTAGCAAATCGTATTATCTCTCGTGGTACGAATTTGTCGCAATACGTCCATGTTCGTTGATATTCTCCGCTCTAATTGAAGAATCACTTTCGCGCAATTTATTCTACGAGTTCGAATCGCTTATTACGTAGTCATAACGTCTTAAATAGATTTCTTAAATAGTTGATCGTTTTTGGTGGCTCGAATACTTATTCAGCGAAAGCGTTTAGAATTCGTTAAGCAATAAGAACTACGTCTATATCGTGGTATATCGAATCGTGGTTAGTCGAACATAATAATCGACATTACGTGACGATGACAGAGACGCGACTGAATCGGAACAATTAGAAACATTCTCGAATTGTTTTTCGAACTCGGTAAGTAAATACATCGACTCACCGTGACTAAGCACGAGAATATATTCGGACCATAGTCGTCACGTTTTATCTATTTTATGGAAAATCGTGTTCACTCGTGCGAAATAGTCGCTGCCTCGTTTAACCTGAATTATCTTGAAAATTTTTCACGATGCCGGTGGTCTGTAATGGAATTGCTTGAAATTCACTCGTGAATTAGTTTTCTCGGTATATTGGATTTTGAGGAAGTTAAGTAACTATCGTCGTTTTATCGTGACGCATAGCGAGTTCCTCGCGAGAACATTACGCAGAAATTATCATCATCTTCTATAAATATTCGTCAGACATAGTTTCACCTTCGAAGCAGCCAAATAATAGCTACGCATACGAGCTACGTATCTTTTATAAGGGCTGCGAGTTTGAACTAATTTTTGCGGATATACGTTTAGTTAATTTTGATTGCGTGCAAATGATATGGAGAGATACTCGGTGACCGAGTACACGGTGTATTAGCCACGTCGCTTTAATCGCGATTAAGGCTAACGACTGCGTACATCGTTGCTTCAATTAACAGTTTAACGAAAACGTCTCATCGGGTTGGTCTCTCGTTGCATAAAAATGAATCTGCCGATGTTGGTTCTTTTATCCGTATTATGATATCCAGATGCTTTCTCGTTGTTTCGTTTTGCGATACGAGTTTCATAAAGTGGTCTATGATCGTTTCGTTCAACCTTCGACAGAATTATGCTATCATATAGAGAATAGCGGAAACGGAGCTCTCTCTTTTATGGGAACGCAAATTACGTTGGTCGAACTTGTACGAATAGTTTTCGTAATATCGTTCGGGAAATAGATACAGAGGAAAGTACGTAATTCTGGCGTGAAACGGTTGGAAGTATGGATGCGGTAACCTCGGTGTAACGATAAGATCAATATCGATATTGGTTTTCAACCGGGACGGCGAACCAAATTATGTTATCATAATTAATGACCGAGTCGTAATTACGGCAAGAAGACTAATAAAGTTGTTAAGACATCTTCGACCTTAAATTATTATTTACGAGCTTGTACTTGTTACGGTTCGTCAAACGACCGCGCAATTCACCGACAGTATCGAAGGACTCGATGAATTTTTCCTTTTCGATTCCGAATATTCTTCGAATCGTTATAACTAATTCTATAAATTGCTATTATATGAAAGGAAAGTTCGATATCGGTGTTACATTTACAAAATGTCAGATACTATTCGTCGAGGTATTTCGAGCTGCTAACTTCTTTTTGTCTCCACTTTTGCGTAATGGTAGTTGTCGAGAGAATAATTCACGGTTAAAGGCGATATTTATATCGTCGTATCAGCTACGCGTACAAACGCACAACTAGGATATTGATAGAGCAGAGTGGAATGGCTGACAAATAGTCACTATATGTTTACAAACGGTAGAACAGCGGTGTTTCTCTCGCTCCATAACACCACACGCTGGCCTTTTATAAGCGTCTCGAGTATCTCTACCGTTTCGTATCAGCAGCGAACACGATTCTTCGAATTTACGTTTTCGTAAATTCCTGACCGTAAAGTCAACGAGGCAAAAGTGGTGTTTCATTAAATCGACTTTGGTAAATCGGTCGCATTGTGTCGAGGCTACTGATCTCGTTGATCTTGCAAAGTGGAGCAGCCAGGAAATGAGACGGTATTACCGTCACTTATAAGTAATAACCTCCAAGTGTGAACAACATCTAACGTGTCTTCTCACTTATACACAGCTATTAGGAAGCTAGAAATCGTGTCACGAGTTTTAGCACGGGTTTTCCTTGAAAAAGGAAACTCGATAACCGTAGGAAAGAAAGTTTCGACTTGAGAGATATCACGTTCATTCATCGTTCGTACTTCTTTTCTATTTTTCGCGTAATGTTCTTTTTGATACGTGTGCTTGTTTTCATTTTTTTCATTTACGACTGCTGTCGTTCAACTAGAAGCAGATGACTCGAATCGAGCCTTCGCGGTCGCGTCATTGTCAAAAATATAACGGTACACGTTCGTGTAACGAGAAACACGAAAGAGTCAGCTGCTGCTGGATTGTCGTTCGGTTTCATCGGCCACGGAAAGTGGAGTAACCGCGGCACGAGATGGGAATGCGATAAGTGGTAACAGCCGTTTAAGATCAGACGGCGTGTCTCCGGTCTCCGTTACGTCCTCCTTTTGCACGCATCAACAAAACTAAATTCACTCGATCTACTTGTTACTCTCTCTCTCTCTCTCTCTTCTCTTTCTCTCTCTCTCTCTCGCGGTAGCATTCGAACACGAGGTTAACTGGCGCTAGGTTGGGATGGATTAACAGAAAGAAAATATCGCTGGTATCATTTTTAGACGTGTACCGTTTCTCGCCACTCAGAATTTTATTTTTCAAAAGATCCAGACACGATCGTACGTATAAAAGTGGCACGATGGCATGTGGATTATTTTCGGTACGCTATAGTCACTGTGTTCTACGAAAACCTCGTCATTCTTACGCACGTCCCATTTCGTAAATGTCACGGCTTTTGGGAAATTTTTCGCCTTTAAGCTTTCGTATCTCCTTCTGTCTTCGAGTATATTTCTTCGACGAGTATTGGGATGCACGATCGCGAACGTTTACGACACTTGCTTCATTTACGAAACGGAAATTGCTTATCGAAAGCGTCAGTGTCAGAAAAGTATCAGGTTGGAATTTTTGTAAAAGCTTCGTCGATGTTTATTCGTACGAACGAATGAGTAACGGAGCAACTACGAGCTCGAATGATTAGTTGATCGTAAACGTCGTGTCGGTGTTTAAAAGTGAAATAGAAAGCTGTGAACATCTGGCGATTAATTGAAAGCGAAGAAGGGTGTTGCAGCGATGTCATAGCAGAGTTATAGAATCGTTTACAGGCAGCGTACGTATCGGCTAATGGGCAAATTTTCTCGTAAACATGCTGAGATCGAGTTTACGAGGCCCGATCCAAATTTCACAATCGTCAAGGCCGTGCAATCTCTCGTACTTCGCGATATTCTATCCGCGTGCACAGTGTTTCGCGTTAAAATTAGATAAGAAGTTCCTATAGTTGACTCAGAGTTGAAGCGAGAAGAGTCGAAGACTGAAGCTACACGTATTTTTAGAGGGTTGGCAATAACGAAAGCGACAGCTGACCATTTTATCGAGCCGACGATAGGCTTTTTCGATACTAATCGCGTCGTCCCGTTTCTTTTCTCCGTTCCGCTTTTCGCGTACATCTATCGCGCATATACCATTTTTTCGGAACCATCGCGTTATTTACATTCAAAACAAATTCCTGCATCACGAGCGTGTTACGCGTTGCTCGGCGTTAAAACGAGATCTCAGAATCGAGAAGTAGCGATCTTTTATCTTTCTTTACCATTGTTTAGCCTACTTTTTGCGTTTCTTCTTTCTAAATACGTCTCGAATAAATTTCAAATTTTCCAAGAATATTCCTGGGTACGCGAGTGGAGATAGTAGGCAATTCTGTCCCAAATACTCGTTGGTTTTTTTATATCTCTGATAGCTGGCGAGAATTTATCATAAAATTCCTTAACGTTCCTTCTTTGAAAGCTCCGTTTAGGGCGACCTATGACGCATCTTCTTCGTCAGATTGAATCGCTCTTTTTTCTCATCCGTCTGTTTCTAGCCGAGCCGAGACATCGATTGCAAGGGAACGGTTTAAGTTGTCGACTATAAAGACGTGGATTTGGCAGCGCTTAAGAGAGTCTCTGTTATCTCGATTGTTCGTTCGAGACACGACGCGTACTGTCAGACTCTCGGGGGAGATCAAACATGATTATTTACCTGGCTAATCTTCACCTTTGTCATTCGAACATAGACCTTGCCTCTGCTTGTCTTTCCTCTTCTCCTGTTTTTTTTTTTTTTTTTTTTCTTACTACAGGAGAAACGCGAGAGAAGTTTGAAAGGCAGACAGGACGTCTAGGGAGACTCGTACCTCCGCTTGCTTTACTTTTCCCACAGTTACTCGCTTCTTACTTTACGTCTCAAACACGATAAAATTGATGGGACACGATAAATTACCTTTTATCGTACGTTTCGCCATGGTAAAGAGATCTCTCTGATTATTAAGGAACAACAGCAACATTGAAAATCGATATCCCTTAAGATTTAGGTGTAACGAGTTTAGGTTTGTTGAAATTTCCGCGAATCTTTTGTTTTCTTTTCGTTCTATGGTGTTTTATTAACCAAAAGGCGTAATCGACTGTTCGTTCGCTTAATAATTTTCTCTTTGTGCTCGTAGATATTAGAGAGACAATTTAAATTCTTTTATCCTTTATGCATTCTTCTCGCTGTAACAGCTTATTTATTATGAAACGGAAATTAATAAAGCGTCTTTCTGTAATCGCACAAGATAAAATTCCGTCCACTTAGAATTTCTCTCGAAATTCGATGAAGAGGCAATTGGTTCCCTTTCATTCCGCCTTTGATCCTGGCCTCGGGTGATGGTACGATAAACGAGATAAGGAAAATTGCCCGGTGTGTAGCGTCACGTAAATACCTTTAATGCGTATACGTTACCTTCCACGAAAAAACTCGATGAAAATGATCTTTCCAGTCGCAAGTTTATTGTTATATTATACGAAGGTAATTTTCCGACGTCAGTTGCAACGGTGGCTCGTAAAAAAATTTTATCGAGCGAATACGTGATAAACATTTCACGAATTCCTAATTGATTATCGATCGATGGATAAATTACTCGCAATAGTCGGATAAATAGCCGAACTTACCCGATAGTTATAAATAATTACGGTTACGAATTAAATTGAGCAATGTCGGCCGTTTCCACTTGACAACTATTTTGCTCGACGGTATCATCGGGTATTAATGTAATTGGGAAAGTCTTCTATCGAAGGGAAACTCCGCTAATCCCTGCTGGACGATAATTAAAAAATCATAGAAGCAAGCGATCAACGTGTGCTAAAGTTTGACGAGATTCTGCGCACCTCCCTACCACACGGGATAGGAAACGTTTCACATACGAGATAAAAGCGACGATCGCAAAATTTCTATTAATACGAGAGAGGTATGGTTAACATCCTACATGGCAAGAATTTGACTGAAATTTTCCATAAACGTGTGACGTCGTTTAATGAAACGACGCGAACGATGCGAATAAAATTTCAGAATGCAGGCGTAATATCCATACTGACGTAAATTGCGTTTGATAACGATTTCTTGTTCCTATTGTCCCTTCACGAGGATCGTTAAGCTGCTAAAACTTTTAACAAAGTAGTTCTCCTTTTAGGTGAATTTTACCATATCGATTCTTCTTTCATCGTTCCTTCGATGTACTCTGTGGATAATCGTTGATGGAACCTGCACGGTATCCGAGGACTTTAATCAAAGAGGTTATTCCAACCCTTCGTGGAAGATACTCGTTTGGAGGAGCAAGTCGGTTACGGGCGTATAAGCATTAACGAATTTTGTGACAAAACACAGCTAGACTTTGATCGTTCCAACGGATCGTCTAGATTCTCAACCTTTCGATATAAATAAGCGCCACTCGAATCAGAGCGATTTTTCGCTCCGTTGAACGCCGAAATCACAACGAATCAGTGGCAAATTTTTGCGTTTGCCGTTTCATATTATTCGTTATTCCTTGCTTCGTGATAAATGATAAATTAATTCGTCACGAATACGAGTAATATCCAAGTACGTTGAGCTAAAGATGATTATCCGCAGACTGACGCGATTAATTCTTTCGTCGAAGCTTTCGCTGCTGACAAGATCTATCAGTCTTTCCGAAACTCTCTGACGCAAAGAAATTATTCGCATTTGTCCGACCGAAATACTTGCCTCGTTTTTCGTACCAAGATGTGAAAATTGTTTTCGACCAAAGTTAGATGCGTCAAGGCTATGTAAAAAATTAGACTTTTTTACACAAATCGATCGACGTTGAAAAAGGAAATTCCGTTAAAAGAAGATGTCAGCCTCGCGTACCCTCTGGCTGTATCGACGTTTAATCTTTCCCCAACGGATCGGCCGACTTCGCCGAGTAAAACCGATTGACACCGAAATCTCAGTCGTAAATCGCAAATTTAGGAGCGTTACGGTCATGTTCGCCTCGACGTGGGACCACCTACATAGCGTTTTATTTGCCGCCGCATTATCGAAATGGTCTCTCGGTCTGGCTGCCGTTACGACTACCGAAATGTGTTTGAAACCGCGAAAAGATATTCTTCGACTGCCGTTGCTCCTGCCTTACGTGTTTCGTTTATATTACGTAGACGATCATCGTGTTATCACGCGTCACTGTTTCCACAAGTCAAACTGTCGTGTTCTTGCCTTTAGATCCGTATCTGCGGATATTTATCGAAATGGTAGAAGGAGAAATGGTCGATTCGAAGGATCAAAGGTCGATTAATTTTCTACGATAGATACGCTGGACACGCTGAAATTCGAAATCACAGAAAATATTTAACGAGCATTGGTATGCATCGATATGCATATTGGTGTAACGTATTTCTCGCTGTTTGGCGATACAGCTACCGAACAGATTCGGGCGACGGAACGCACTCGTTGTTTCGATCACCGAATTCCCGTCAATTATTGCGCAGTCACGAAACAGTTGATCGAATATGTTATTAGTAGATTGCGGATTTTTACGCAAATTCATACTTTTCAGAATATAACGAAGAAGGTAGAACCTCGGTAGAAAATTGTGTTATCTATCAAGTATCGAGTATCGTAGAAAACGTCATACTTTCAATACTTTGTATATTTTTCATACTACGCGTATCCTGTACAATTTTACACTTTCAAATTTCCTGTAGATGCGTAAGAACCCGCATTTCGATTTATCAAAATCGATTCCGAACGTCGCGAAATCTCCGAAATACCCGTCTATTTTCGCGAAATTAATCTACGAGATTAATTATCTGTTGCGTTAAATAAATATACGTATTAATATTAATTCCCCTTTGCACGTTTCGACAGTTAGGTTTGCCACGACAAATTAGTACGTTCGTCCTTTCAATTACATTGAACATTTCGTTAACATTTAAATCTATCGTGCAGTTTCTCGATTACGTTTAAAGATAGGCACAATATAGTTAATGGTAATTCGACGTGCTCACCTGGGTGAATGGCGACGTATCAGCCCGCGCTTCCAGATGCGCGTATTTGCATACCGTGAAACCGTGACATAATTAATCGACTCTGGCGGTGACTAACAATCGTCGCTATCGCGCGTGAGAGCGAATCATGGGATGAATCGCGGGAATGTACGTAAAAGGAATGAGAGTCGCAGGTCGATGCGTGTCCGCGATCACGCGCGTCTCGGAGATTATCGTCAGATGCTGCAGCGTGTCCTTCCTTTCATCGATTTTTGGGGTGTATAGATACATACATCGCGTTTCCTTCTGGTTCTCGACGTGCCAAGACTCGCGAAATTCTATTCGCTGTACGAGACCGATTGAAATTTGTTAGCGGGAAAGTGCTTTTGTTAAGCTCAACCGATACGGGACAGGTCGAGTTCTTTCGATCACAATGGAACAAACAAGACGGCACGTTAAATCGTTCGCTCGAACGAGAACTTGCACACCGTTCTGTACAAAAGTTCTTGCAAACTTTGCTTCTCTATATCTTGTACTTAAAGGAGATCTACCGGTTTACGTTGAAATCGCTGAAACAATGTTTCTATCGAGTATTTGATAACTGCATCGTTCCACTTTGTTAGCTTCGTTGATTAAAATCACCGATATCTCGGACGTTTCACTCTTATTCTTCGTTCACGTTGCATGTCTGTTCACGAGACGAATTATCATCGCTGGCTCTTTGCAAAGGGTTAATTCTTCGTTGGATGTACGCGCTTTTCGTCCACGTATATAATCGTAAGTTTTATTTCTTTCGATAGACGTAACGCGATTCCCTTGACGGTCTACGACGTCTAAGGGATCTGAAATCGCTTGCTCCGAAAGTCGATTACGATTCCTCCCGTTGACCCCGGACTTTCTCGGCTTCTTCTGTTTGCCTCTTGAGAAAATGTGGGAAGCCCAAACGGATAGAAAAACGGTAGGGTTGCCGTACGCTCGTCCCTTATCGCAATATCGTGGTATCGAAACGGTTTTCTTTCGACGGTCGTTTCGCGTTAACACGATCGATTCGTTCTCGAGGCTACGGTCTCGTTTTGTGTCTCTTCCGTGCGAGATCGTGGGAACGATCGCTGTTCGTGAAGCCGAGATAATCGAGTTTATCCCTCTGCGATTGCTACTCGCCATAGGGATCACGGTATTATCGGAATTCCTTTTACCGTTCTTCTTTGCATTCCGATGCCTCCACTTTGCCGCTTTCTTCTGTGATTTCACCAGACTTCAGACGAATTCGTTCTTCGTTCATCGAACCGTTCTGCTATATGGCAATCGCGGGTTCGTAGAAATTCGACGCGACACGTCGAAATTATCAATTTCTTCGAGAATTCGAAAAAAATCAGTCAGAAGTACGTGTCTCGCGGTTTATCGGTCATTCCGAAAGGCGAGACGAACGAGAAAGTACAGCTTCGGTGACGACGATTCCCGCTAAAACGTAATTTCGTGTTCGCTGGTGAAATAGTTCCGCGTCGCGCAATGTCGTGCAATTTACATTTGATTCGTCCCTTCGTTGAAACAAACATTGCTCGGCCATTGTTTTGCCTCAACGGAAATCGATTCCTCTATTAATCAATCCGGATATTAATCGATCCGGATCCGTCCTGTTTCCGAGTTTGAGTTGCCAACAAAATTCATAAAACTGTAGTTAACGTGCCGACGCTATACCGTATGGAAACGTACGGTTTCTTTCTTCCGGTGGTCGCAAGCAATTCTTTTTCCGTAGCGAAGCTCTTCGAAACGTGACACTCGGTTTCTCGCCAGTTCGTCATTCGGCCCGATGAGCTACTCCACCACAATTAAAACGTCTCCGTGAGAGAAACGTCGACTTTTTACGGGACCCGGCGATTTTTATGCGATTGACACTCGTCATAACCGCAAAACAAAGTCCGAACGAACAAGCGAAGGAATCGAACGAATTGTAGCGAATTCTAACGAGATGAACACTGGTAGAAAAAGTGGAAGGATATCGAGAAACGTCGACGCTAGTAATTAATTTCTACTGCGATTTCGATTTAGATAGCGAACGGACTCGGTAATCGAGCTAGCATTCGGAGAAGCAAAAGGATCGGCTATCAATAACGAGGGAAAACGCCTTTTCGGACCAACGGTTTGCTAAGGGGCTCGAGCTTTAATACTTGGATACTCGATACTTGAACGACGACACTGGGTCTGCTTATACCTACTTAAACACATCGCGAATCGCATCGTCGGAGGGAGCGAAGATTAATAGAAATGACTGTGGGCGTAGGAACGTGGGAATAGTTAGGCGTAATGTTAATCGCGAGGAAATTTCGATTGGAAAAGCGGTGGTGATATCGCGACGATCTGGTATTTTAAAACAGTCGCGTATCTGTGTGTCATTTTATTTGCGTAAAAATTGTCATCGCACCTTCGGAAAAGTTTCTTCCTGATATCCCGTATATATTGCTTCGTCGTTCCACCAGCAGCGATATCTTCGAACACAGGCTACACTTTCCAACTTCCTAAGATTCTTCGAGCGTTGTTTTTCACCGGTGATTCGAGAGATCCTTCGTGTCCCTCGCTTCCTTGACGCGATGCAATTTTTAATCACGCTTATACCTTACTCGTTCGTTCATACGTCTCTCTGTCGTTTTGTTGGCACCTGGAACCGGACGAAAGGTTTCGTTCTAAAATTATCGTCGCACGCCCGTCGATATATCACTTTGCCCCGAATCTTCGTTCAGAATTTTACTCGAGTGCCGCTGTCTCGTTTGTTTTCTTTTTTTAGCCGGGCGAATCGCGCAAATTCGATGCCGCCAGCCCGAAGCGGACTTCCGATTCGCCGGAAAATTTCTTACGATCCGTTTCGAGTCTTTGTACAGCGGTCCCGCGTTGAAAAATTCATCTTCGCATTTGTAGCTTGTAATTGAAAAGATGAATTTTCGCGAACCCCTTGTTTCTTCGTTCGAGGTCGTAAAGTCGACACGCAGTCTCGGAGCGCTTGCAGCGCACTGAGTGCTCCACTAAGAGAATGATCCGAGCACAAGAGCATTCGCGAACGCACGACGAGTGACCCTGGCAGTGGACGCCGCCTGCGCGGTTTCTCCTCCCTGTCTCTCTTTCCCCTACCAACATTACGTCACCCCGTCTTTGTTCCTCTCGCTATCATCGTAGTTTTTCATTTCCATCTTTCCTCGGCTTCTACCTCGTCCCTTGTTTTTACCCTTTGTTTCTTTCGTCGCTTCATTTTTACGCGTCGTTTCCATTCTTTCCTATCGTCTTCTGTTCTTTATTTTCCGCGTTTTCCTTCCGTCGTCCCTTTTTACGACGTCGTTCCCCCACCAGGATCAACCCTCTGTCTCGCTGTTCTTTCTTCCTTTAATCTCGTTCGATCTGCCAGTCTCGCTCTTCTCCCCCTCTCCGATTCCGTTTCTAGTTCTTGGTTCTGTTTTCTCGCCACCCACTCTCTCGGCCGCGCATTTCTCTACCCTTCCTCTCTCTCTCTCTCTCTCTCTCTCTCTCTCTCTCTCTCTCTCTCCTTCACTTCGATTCGTCTCGTTCTCGTTCGACGTCCATCCTCCTCTATCTTTACTTTCATTCATATCGCGACGCGACGTCAGAGTCGGCTCAAAAGATCGATCTACGCGGTGTTTGACCTACCGGCATTGGTTCTTCGATCGTTAATCGTACCTCTTAACCGATCTTACGCGTTTCGCCTTCCGATCCTTCCGATTCCATCATGCAAAGCGTGCTCGCGCGGCTAAGATACAGCGATTAGTATGCAAAGCTTCTTACGAGACTGCTCGAACCTCGAGACTACTCTTTTATTTTTGTTCCTCGAAATCCAGTTAGTACTCGGTACGTACGATAAGCGCGATCTTTCCTCCCTGTCGCCTTAATATTCTCTTTTCGTTAATATCCCGTTGCTCGAGTAGCGCAAGCGTTTCCTCGACCGCAACAATTTTCGTCTTTCGACCGTACAATCTGCATAAATATTCGTCTGCCGAGGCTACGTTGCATTCGGGAAATACGAGCAAAGATGAACAACCGGAAATTCCTCGAGCGACCAGCACTTTACCGCGTAATCGACTCGATTAATTACAGTATCACGGGCAATCACGATCGCTGGGTCGACGCCTGGAGCTCAACTCGTTTCGCGTTTGGAATTTGGCTATCGGCATCGATCTCTCTATCGCGAAACGACGCGTACGCGATACAGTTTAACCTCGAACGTTCATTTGGAATCAACGAAAGAATTTCGTTTGGAAGAAATACGCTTGATCGCGTCGGACCTTTGCAGCTTCAGCGAGATTCCGAGTAACTCGTTCGATCTATGATGGTTGCGTCGTCGATGACAGATAGGGAATAGTTGGTGGCAGAGTTCGAAAGTTGCCAATGTTCCAAAATTTCGCTACGAAGATAACCGTTTATCGCGAGAAATTGTTCGTTGAAAGTTGTCTTCCCCGCGGGATTTCGAGCGACGAATCGTATCCCCTGGAATCCATGGAAGAATCGTCCGAAGAAAAAGTCTCGAGAGATTGGTGGATAGCCGAAAACGAAAGGTCTTATAAAACGATTTTTCCGGATATTTTTCCGGATAAAACGGATGACTTACGTTTGAATGGATTCGAAGGTCGCACCGACAACAATGAACAGGTAACTGAATTTCGTCTTATCTAGCGACGTAAGCGACAAGAAAAAGGACAAGCATCGCTAGCAATATCGTTCATCGATTCCACCTGTGTTATCTTTGATATTTGCCTTGCACTCGTACGTTGTAACGCTTATCGCGTTTCCTCGTGTACTCGTGCAATCCGGATCAAGTACGGGTCGATTAACTTCCCTCAGGGATTTCCGCTCGAAGAAGGAATTTTATTCCAACAAAAAAGATAGAAAACGCTTGAACAAGCAGCGGCTCGTCCAACGTGTCGATTTCGTTGATCTCTATCGACGACAAAGGGTCGGCCTACCGAGGAACAGTTTGCAGTATTCTATAATCGTCGTTGGAGACGCGGAGCGAGCAGGTCGTCCCGTGGATCACAGGGACATCTGTCACGGGCAACGCGTGATTTACGATCTCTCAGCCGGTGATCAACCGCGTAGCACCGACATCCCATGTATTTACATCTTCGTCCGAACCGTTTAAAGGACAGTGTTCATATCGTCGAGCGTTGTTAAAATAATGTTTCGCATCCGTCCTCGCCGCCCGACCACCTTTCGGTTGCACGTAAAAACCGTTTCGAACCGCCAACCGAAGATCGTGCGACCCAATTACCGGAATTAAACGTGACACGTATTTTTAGACCGCTCTCTAGACTCTAGACGATACAAACCGGGGATTGGATGGCGTTAGGTGAACTCGAGACGTCTAATACTCGTTTCGCGAACGACAATGTGCAAGTTTTTCTCGGAACGCGCGAGTCATGACGCACGGTCTTCCGAAAACTAACGATTTTAAGAATCGTACTAACGACAAAGGCTCGTTGCTCGCACTCGAGGATTCAACTATTACGAAGAAGTCGCGTGTTCGTAGCAATTTCGAATCTATTTCGGGCAAAGATTATTTGTTCGATGAAATATTGCCGTTATCGTGATTGCGAATTTTACGGAGGAAACGACGTACACTAACAGTTTTACATGTACGTTAATTATTATTAGTATTAACGTTTCGTAGGAAATTTTACGTCTGTATAACGTTTCGCGTCTTTACCGATCAATAAATAAGCCTTTCCATTCGCGAAACTTCTTACGAATTTAATATACGTATTAAGAACTTGATGTTTGTCTTTCGTTTTATCGTAAAGCCCGTGAGCCAACTAACGTTTCGTCGTTCTCTGTTAAGTACTTTCGTTTCAAGAGAATCTCTGTTAACGTTCTTTGAGTCTAACGAAGCCATCAGCTTCTCCGTGTCGTTCGTTTCCCATTTGTAAATGTATTCTACTACCGTGCGATGACTTGCGTTATCCAACTTGTCCGATAAAAACAGAAAATTGAAGGTAATTGTGCCGTGACACTGCGACGCTTATGTCGACGAACGATTCATTGTCCGTGTTAATTGGCGCACAGATAAATAACGTCGGTTGAATTCGCGTCAAGCTTTGCGTATTCCAGCGGAAGTAATAAGAAGTAACGGAGAAGCAGAAAACAAATGACGCGCGTCACGCTTTACGCGCGATACTCTCGACGTCACAGCTTTTTACATTTTCCGAGGTTCTCTCGTTTTAATCTGTGCTCGTTCGAAAATATTCTATATCGCGCGGAACTCTTTTACATAAAAATCCGGGCGACGCGTAGGTAATTTTGCGGCGAAAATAATTCCATGATTATCGGGTGTGCAGACTATCAACCTCCGCTCCGTGCTTGCTTTTTGTTCGATGGACGATCGATCAACGGCGGATAGTGCGACGAATTGGAACGAAACCGGAACAGCAAAACTTAATTTCGTTGGCGCGTCATTTTCGTCGCTTTTTTCCCTGTGGTTTGGTTTTCCAAGTCCATCGACACTCGTGGCTTTTCCACGGTCGGACCATTCTAATTGCATCGATCGTAATATCGTTAGCGTTTGAGCATAACTGTTCACCGCGATGTATCGTCATTAACCGTGTATGCATCGGCGTGCAATATACATAGCTACAAAGGAGTCGATTGCTCCTGCTGTCCCGCTCAACCGTCAAAGCACATCAATCGCTTCAAGATCGTGCTTTTCCGATTTATGTTCCTCGCACGACACTGAACTTGCTGCTGTTCCCGTGCTCCGTAATTTCGCCAACGAGTTCACCCAAGTGACAAAGAGATCGATAGGATAAACACCGAAGGTATTAAATTCGAGGATTACTACGATATCGCGGTGGCCTAAATTAGATATACGACTGAACAACAAAATGGAGTATCGCTGGAGTGTACCCAGTATAGAAAAGTTTGTCGTACCGTGTAAATCACCTGTGGCTTTCGCGTTTCTTCGTGGCATTCGTATGTGGCTCACGTTCGCACGAATAAAGTCCGAATGCAAATCAAACAGCCCGCAACCATTAAGATGCTCCCCCGTTGGTGTTTGCGAATAGATGGCGTGTAGTTTGTTGTTGTCTGTTTGTTATCTATTTGCATGCTGCTGTTCGCTATTTACGAAACGCTAGCTTCTTGTTCGCAGGTTCGCAGTTAGACTTGGTTCGCCTCGATTACTACCGATATACGGAACAATTTTTACATACGACATACAATTCCTACATATGTTTTTATACTAACAATCGAGTTATTCTCCGTAATAAAATTTAAAAAATATGAAATTATAAGAGGGTTCGATCTCAGAACACCGCGTAAACAATAACCATCGTTGCTTGTTTTGTCTATCAGACAAGGGAACGATCAAGCATATACAACTTGCTAGATACCAGGTTGTTTCTCAGCTTCTACAAATATCCTATCTTCTATGTTGGGCACTGAGCCATACAATAGAGAAAACCTCATCAAAATTCGTTTAGTAGTTATATATATATAATAATAGTTATATTAATGTGGATGTAAACAGACAGACAAAACCACTAGAAACTAATTTTTACCACTCCACTTTTATCTAAAGTGGTGTTGGTAAAATGGAGTTACGTGGTGTTTCTGTTTTATCTTTTTCATTTTCTTTTTTTTTTCAATCTACGGGCGCAACTCTTCTACCGTTCTTTATCGTGCGTGTAGATAATTCTACGGTAGCGTGTACGTCAAGACTCTTCCGGATAAAGGAAGTAGGTGTATTAAATAATATTGTAAATTTCCGGAACTATTCGCGACTCTGTTGCGAGCCACGAGAAAATTGTTGCGCGGTCGTAAAATGTTTGCGAACGCCTTGTAACCATCGTATTTTATGTCTCTCGGAAGTTTAAAGTTTAGATGATCTTTCGCATTTCTCTCTTTTTTTTTCACGCTTTCCGTACGCTGTCTCACGGTTTTACGCTTTCCGCGACTGAAAGGCAGAGCAAAATTGATAAAAGAGTCGAAGCGGCATTAGCTTTGCTATATGTCGCGAAAGATAATTCGAATAACGCTTGGCGACGCTTAATCTCTGAAATAATTCTAAATAATTTTGTCGCGTTTCAATTTTCTATCCAAGGATAAATAGCGGTCTTCGCTCGAACCTGATGAAAGTTGCAGCTTTTACTTGAAAAGTGGTGGATCCTGTTTCCGTGTACGTGCTTACATTACGACTTTCGTTAAGTACTAAGTTTATCGGTAGTTTTCCTTCGGTCTCGTTAAACGCCAGAGTACGTCTTCGGTCGCATCGTCGCTGTCGTCGATGCGCGGCGTGGAACGATATTATGCAGAAAATCGAGCTCGTGAAATTTCCTCTTTGTCTTCCTCGTGCTGCTTCTGTCCTTTCGAAATACTACGGGTTATCGTACGCTCTCGCTAACCTCGAAAGGAAGGAGTGGCCTTTTCGTTTTATGTCTTCCACGAAGTGTCTCGTTGTTCACCCACGCAACTTTTTGCAGATTCCTATCTCTTTATTACCGTCGATATCCCCTCTTTATGTTCCACTAACGATAATAGATACGAAAGCATCTACTCGTTTTTCGTGTAACGATTAATTATCATGAAAAGCGAGAAAAGTATAACCCGTATAAAAGAATGTGAAGTGCTTTGAATGCCACACCTGTCGATGATTATCACGCGGATAGAACGTAATAGCACGTTGGAGGGAAACGCGACGAATAGATGTGAAATCGAAGTTGTTACTATTAGCGAGTCGGACGGCAGGAAGTAAAAGCTGGTTTAACAACCGTGTTACGTTCGCTGCCAAGTGGTATCAATTACGATTTGATATCGTAATGGATCTCGCGTAGCGAACCTCCTTCCGGCTATCGAATTCATATCGTTTCCTAGCGGACAGCGCGAATAAAACTGATTTCACTTTCAGATCGATGCAGATTCGGTAGGAATGGCCGGCGGATTTTTCGTTCCGTGAAAGTAGAATAACGCAGGAGTCGTGCCAGTAGTATATCCCGATATTACGCTGTCACGGTAAAAAGACGAGTCGATTTGGCCGAGCGCGGCAAACTACGTGGCTCGGGATATTGAAATTGCCAGCAAAAAATATGACGAGCTTGGAATAGGAAGCCGATCTACTTGCGATATTCAATACGCTACGACGTTGCATCGAAATTTGTTCAACATACGTTTGTCCTGTGCGTTTTCTCCTGATTCCGTACGCGATATATTTTGAACATTAATATATAACCGATAATTTGAACGTGATACGTAGAATCGCGTAATTGCCCTTAAAATTAGAGCAACATCGGATGCGAACCGCGCGATTTCTACACTTTTCACGATCTTCGAGCAACTTTAAGTCCCAATAGCACGATCTCGACAACGTCCGATAGTCTCGCAAATGGATCTTTGCAACATTGATCTGCCTGAGAGCAGCCGTCGATCGTTGGCTTAAGTTTGCATTAGTCCTCAACCTAGAAACCAAGATGGAATTAACTATCGCGATGGCTATGGAAGGATAAGTCGTTAAGTCAGGATAAGTAATCGCAGCTCCTTTTATTCTGTGACTAATTTTATTGGCTTTTGTTTCCGATTCGGTTTCGAATTCAACCTTTGTTCGCGACTGCGTTCAAACAGCGGTCTCTATTAATGTCGTCTACTTTGTTTAAATTAGAACTTACGTACCTGTAATTCGGTGTTAGACGGTAGCACTAACGCGAAACGTCCATTTGTAGGCAAACGCGTAATTGCGCGGAATTACCGCTACGTCGCTAGCTACGATCTTTGCGTTTCAAATTTATACGCCCGTAAAGTCGCGCGTCGCGAACACGTGTTTGAATCGTCCGATATTTGCAATCTCTGCAAAAAGGGAAAGTTTCGGTGCAATAGACTGAGAATGTTACTTATATAAATACCACGATCTAATATATATTTTTTTAATACATTCCTTTCGTTTTAAATTTTATTTAATTAAAAAACATGCCATTTTACGTGTAATTTATATCAGGATAAGTCCTATTTACGCAGGATTTGTAGAAATATTTCAGCGAACAATTGACATCGACCACCAATAAGTTGTAATAAAACGACGGCTAATAAAATTGTTTTATCAGAACGTATGCGGCTAACAGGAAATTGTTTGTTCGTTAATTCTGGCAAATACGAGTCGCGATGCGCGTTACGAAATATTTCCTATATCATGGTAGCAAAGCAAGTAAACAATTGTTAACAAAGCAGAAACAATCGAGACTATAGATAAAGTTATACGCGAGAGATACATCAACGCCATGGTTTGCGTGTAACGTAAGATTCGAGGACAAACTATGGCAACACTTGCCACTGACAGTTCGCGAAAAGGATTTTACTGAAATGGAATCCAATGAGGAAACGGAATAAGCAATTTCTTACTACGACAGTAGTATGTTGTACCGGTTCGATAATAATTAACGAAGTTGTATTAGGCTTTAATTAAACCGTAACACGGTAAAGCGGAAGGAATCCTATTTAATTAATTTGTGTTATTTACAGTCGTCGAATAACATTCGTACGGTACGAGGATTTTTTACACGTTTCTGTTCGATTCTATTATTTTTGCATAAACGGAAAAAATTCGTGATTGATTCGTGATTGAATTCTCCGATTGGTTCAGTTAACCGCGCTTAATATTCAATGAACGCTGGTTAAATCATAGTTCGCTTCGTTGATAATTCTATCGCAAGATATCATCCTTGCCATTTTTCTAAATAAATCGCGTTGCGAGATTGAAAGCAAAAAATCAGCAACTGGGCATTATTGTAATTTCTCCATTGACAACTGTTACGAAAATTTGTCTGCATTTACGCGATATTCGATGCTCGTTACAACGGCTTTTTGCTTTATACCTCTTGCAACGAGTTTCGCATAGGTTTTTGTTCATGCAAATATCGGTTATCGATAACGAAGTACGCGTAATATGAGCGGAACGTGTGCAAATATTTTTGTATTAGAAATCGATTTGCCGATATGCATACACAGTTGTTACGGTATTTAAAGGAACGCTTACCGCTTCCGAATGCAAAATGCAACCCCCTATATGGAAGATGTGTTTCGATACGTGACGAGAATCGTAACAACACATCCGGATCTCAAAATCTGTATAAATCCTGCAGTCTTGAAGGATTAGGAGTGCCTCAGCACGTACATTTGCTTTAACTCTTCTATCGATATTGGCTTTGCCAGTGATTCGCAGGACGACAACGCAAATTTGCAGATCGTATCGTAACGAAGTTTCCAAATTGTCAATCGAGTTCCGTTGTTTCGGTTGTTTCATACTCATTCGAAAACATTTTGAACGGTCTTTCGAACGTGCACGTGTATCGAGCGTTGGTAATCGAATAGCTTTCTGGATCCGTGCTGAAACGCAGTGAAACAGATCAAGGACGAGTCCGGCTTGCTGGCAGGTACATTGGAATTAGGCGAAGCTGCATTTAGAAAAGTAAATCGGTTGTCACCATTGTCGCATCTAGTTTGTATTCCGTCTAGTTTGTCCGTTCCAGTTTGTATTCGCCGATTGAATCGACGATTCGTTCGTAAACGAGTGTCTTTAGATTTTTATCGTATTAAAATCGTATATCTTTCGCGATAAAAGGAAATAACCCCGCACGATCATTGATCATCGAAGGGTTCGCGATATCCGGCCCTCAAGAAATTCCAAGTGGCCCGTCGATCCGTTAATAAATCCGGTTGGAACGACGATCAATTAATAATAGCGCAGCTCGTGAAAAGAGGTTTTCGCTGTATCATCTTTTAGAACGAGATCCGTCCGTAAATCTTATTCGATGGGAAACGAATATTCGAATCGACGTTCTAGAGACATAATAAAGCGATATTACGATCGATCTGTAAAAGTTTATCGTTAGCTGATACGTTGAAGTTGGTACGTGCACGTGAGAGATGGTCGAGCGTGTGTCCTTCTTGCGACGCGATGTCGACGCGATGCCGACGCGAGCTCTTGAGAATTTTCAAGGTCCATTAAGTGGTCGTGAGAGCTCGCAAAACTCGCAGACCAATCTCTTTCATCGATCACCCCAGGCTCGTTTATTCGTCGAAGCTATTCGAGCGCTGCCAGTTCGATCGCTCGTACTTCGGCTCGATTGGATTTTCAAGCATTTATACGCGTTTGTAGTCTGCCCGAGGATTCGTTTTCGCGAATCTGCAACCAAGATGTTGCAGACAGAGGTTGAAAAGGTTCTATTTTATTATAATTAATATAATAGCAAGGGGAACAAGTTACGCGTAAAATTACTATTCCACCGGTAAATCTTCATTTCGTATTCAAAGCAACTATATAGAGGTAAAAGTACATTTGGGAATACTGCATTGGAGAATACCACCGGTGAAAGGATAAATTCGACGTTACAGTGATATTACATCATTCACAGGCGCGTTATTCCCTTTACAGCTTTTAACCCCATTGGCATGCTGCCCGCACCATTCGAGAAACTCGGAAGAATCGCATTTTCGTCATCGTGTCGTCGATTATTACGTGGCTTTCGTAAAGGAAAGTACAAAATTGCCATCACTACGATGTAATTTTATTCCCAATATTTAATCATCTCCGTAGAACTTCTAAGGAGACAACGCAGCAGTTGTCGAGATAAATTCCATTGTCTCGTTCATAAATAGCGAATCTTACGATTGTTGAAAGCTACGTAACGAACGAAAATGCCTGTAAGCGCAGTTAGCTCGCCAAGAGTTCCTCCTTCGTCGCCATTCATTTACTACGGTGTTCTCGAGCATCGAGAATTCTTCCGCCAACCAGGAACTACATCAACACCGAACTCTCGATCGAGCGATAAGAAAACTCCTGATATCGTAGAATCGATTAGCGTCGATCGACGACGAAAAATCAAAACGAACCAAGGACACGACGATGATTCTGCTCTTTGATTCGCAGCGACGACGATGTCGACGATACGATCTCGTAGTACTTTTACGGCTTCTGACATGAAAACGATCTATTTTCGACAATCTCGTTTCGGTGGAACTCGATAATTAATTTCTTCGGCGCGCATAGATCTCCGACGCTTTTCATCTTCCCCCCGTGCTATTCACTTCCCTCTTTGTTTCTTGGTTTGCCTGGTTTAAGCACTCACGGGAAGGACGTGAAAAGTAATTTGGCCCACGCGAAATTGTGGTCATTACACGGCTAACAAAAGCTCTTCCTAGAGTCTTGTAGTATGTTAGGTTGCAACATACGAAATATTCGTTTCAAGGTATTCAGATATTCAGATTACTTACTTAGATTATGCAGGCGGTTAATTAAATTGCACTGTAGTTTATACAAAGGTAAATGTAGATCAACGTTCGTTTATTTCGCCTACCTTTTGTCGATGTTACGCAAATAAATTTGCACATCGTTCTACTAACGATAAATCAATCCTGAACGATATAATTGTTTCGTTGTTTGCGACAAAGCGTAATACGCAATTTGTTACGAAAGAATTAAGTTTCGATGGTTTTGCATCTCTGTAAAGGCATCTGGAACGCGCGACGGTGAAAATCATAAAATCTTCTCGAGGGAAGCTCGTCTTGGTCGAATAGCGCGGGGAATTATTGTGTGCAGATACAATGAAGCGGTTGTGCCACTAACCGCCGAAGGCGCCGCGAATACTTTATTATTCACGGGACACTTGTACGGAATGTTTCTCGAGAATCGTAGCTCGATGAAATAGCTTGGTTTTAAATTACGCGTCTGGATGCATCGCACGAATGCAACCCTTTACGACGAGCACGATTGAATTAAACCGAGGCGAGAGACGTTTGCGCAATAGGGTCGGGGTTGAATTAAACGGGGTTTTCTTTTACTCGAAAACGAGTCATCGATTCGGTATGATTCTTGAAGAGACGAGTTTGGTTTCGAGCTGACGCGACGTGGAACTTTAAAACGCAAGATACTACGTGCAATTGGCTGCCTAAGTGTCTATGTAAACGCGATTAGCAGCGAGAGATAGCAGCGCGAGTGGCAGAGTTTCCAGAGGATCTCAGCTTCATAAATTGGCATTAACGTTCTTTAAAAATTCGAAAATCGCACCGGATATTTTCCTCCCGTTGCGCTTCGTGTTGGAAGATCTGCGACGATTACATCGCGTGCATCGCTGAATCGGCGGCATAGATCGACCGATTGTTTCCAACGCGAAACGACAAAAAATAGAAATTCTGCGGTACTCGTGGCTCCGGTCTGTCTGTCCGATCGTCCCACGTTTCTCCTTGCGGTAAATTCTTCCATCGATTCTCTCACCTTCTCTTTGATCATAATCCGTTCTAGGATCTTTTATTTCGCCCGATTGCCCCACCGTATCTTGTTTCTCGTTGCAATTATTTTCAATTGCGGTAGAAAAGTCGACGACTCGTGCATTTTGAATTACATATTTTACATATAACAACTCTGTTCGGTTTAAAAAAATTCCATTTCTTGCTGCGTAATTAGGATTCTGTATATAGTGAAACGTTTGTCCCGGCTTTCTTAAAAGCTAGGTCAAAACAAGAAGGATAAGAATCTTGGGAGAAGCGAAGGAAAAGTTTCTGACTATTTTCATTTCTTACGGAACCGTTGCTGAAAGGAAACTGTGGGAGCTTCATATCCCTAATAGTATTACAAACGTCTGCTTTTCGTGTATAACAACTTCGTCTTCATAAATTCAAATTATTTTCTTGTTTCGTTTCAGTTACGATATTCGTCTCGTAAATAATGGAATTTTAATAATGAAATTTATCGTGATAAAAGTTTCTAGAAATTATTCGAATCCTCGTATTTCCAGGTTTAAAAATAACGTTCATATATCTTTTGCACCTTTACGCTTGCTTCTCCGTTTCATTCTTTCTAAATAAGTTTCAACGTCAGTTTCAATGTAATTTTAATCATTACGTTACGTAGTTTCATTTCTTTATACGTTTCACTGCGCGAAACAAGCGCTACAACTCAAGTTTTGTGGAAATTCAGATACTCTATTGTACGTGACATCTGCCTCAGTGTGGCTTCAAAGGGAGTGCAGCATACACACATACTTAGTATTTATTACGTGCACTCAGTTGTCGTATCATTTCTCCAAAGTTTCCCAAATATAATATTTAAAAGTCACATTTCCATTTCGTTATACGTCATTTATATTTAGCGAAGGCGTTGTTTCGATTGCCGTTTGAAAGCATAATGACTCGTAATTTGTCGACTATCGCGCACGTAGCAATAAAATTAGACCGTACCAATTTTAAAATTTTCTTCACGCGCTGAATCACGCGTATCGCGAATAAAAGCATTTTATTAAATATAAATTGTTAATTACAAGTTATTGTTCGCGAATGTAAAGAGAGGAAACTGATAAAACGGAAACGCGTTCCTGGCGATTCGTCGTTACGTTTTCAACTACGGGACTGCGATAATTTATTATATATATATATACCCAGCACTGTGCTTGTTTGATAATCGACACGAGTAATTAAGGTGGTCGGCACGGTACAAAAACAATGTTTATTACGATTACATTTTAAATTTCGCGAAGCCACTGTATCGAGCACTAGGAATATTTAACGAAAGCAAATAGTATTTTCAAGAAACAATGCGAATAATAAGCTCGCGTGATTTTTCGATACGACGTAAATTTGGAAAATCATTGTTCCTCTGGTTTAGCGAATGTACGGACCGAATCGCGAATATGAAATTTCATCGAATGCCTGTAAATAAGGGAAAAAGAGTCCTTGTAAAAGAAGAAGGAAGACGCGGGAATTTCAGGTTACCGGGACACGAGAATTCTGGGACATGCAGGGGGGATGGATGGAGAGAATATTTCCCGTCGTTGACCTGTTTCGTAACTATTTCATGTCCATTGTCGCGCATGTTTTCTTTTATTTAAAACGTCGCGCGTAGCTTGGTCGTTCATTTTTCAACCAATGCGTCGCATCGGTGAGACTACACCGTTTTCTACGTACGTATCTCCAGGATTTAACGAACGTTGTCGAAATATCTCGAGAATACGCTTTAGATTCGCTGAAGGGACTTGACTCATCTTTAAGCCGCCTTCGCGATATTCGATAATGGGCAAGCTCTTTACGCAAAGTGCGTTTTCGTTTCATGAAAATCGTTGTATGTTTACGTTACCATGGCTCGCTATACGACGTTATTCGTGCTTATCGTAAGAAAGAAGAAGCGATACACGATGCAGACATTGGAGAATACTACGAAACGACTACGATAAGTACGCCTTTACGAGGACACAATCCACTTGAACAAGAGTCAGCGGAAAATTAGCGTAGACACGGATATTGTTTGTTGTTCATCAGTTTCTCTTTTAGTCTTATCATGAAATCGCGCGGACCAATTCTACAATCTGATGAAATCTCGTCTACCCGTTCCACTGCATTCGGCTTTCTATCGCGCTTGTATAGAACACTTATTACGATCTCTGTCTCTTGCTGACTCGATAAGATAAGAATATTCGATAAGATAAGAGACAAGACGAAATCAATTTATCGATTTTATTTAAATTTATTATATCGACTCTTTTTTGATTAACTGGTAAATAAGAATAAAGGACATTAAAGTTATAAGAATCGTTAAATAACGTTTGATACTTGCTGACGTTTTCTTTAATCGCATCCTTTTACGTGATTTCGTGAACAAAATTCCTTTCGAAATACCAGCAATCGTTGAGTCTCGATATCAGAGCCAAACATCAATAAAATGCATTCTACGTGTTATCGCGAAATTCCGTTCCCCTTGTCGTTGGAACCAGGAAAACGCGAGCAGCCGTCCGTGAACGCGGCGTGCGACGACGGCTTCGTATCCCGACGTATATTCGTGATCGACAGGAGTTCAAGGATTTCCTTCCTCGTGGACACTGGCGCCGACCTGTGCGTGTACCCGCGTAACAGATTACGCGGATTCGCGAACAGGAGCGAGCACGATGACGATCTGACGGTCTTGTTAGCACGCGCTACCTGGGCCGTACTTGTACGACTCGACTTCACTGATCACTCGCGACGCGCTACTCTGGCTGTGGCTGTCTCTAACTGTGTCTCTCGAGTTTTTCCTGCTTTCCCTTTATATAGGATGCCGGGGTTCCCCGGGAGAGAAAGGTCTTTTCCAGGGTAGAGAAACGGATTTTTTGCTTGTCGAAGGTCTACGTCCTGGCCTCGGACGTCGTTTCGCGTGCCATGTGGACAACACACGTGCTTAAACTCTGGAACTTCTTTAGAAGCATTCGCACTTTTATGTTAGGCAAATATTGCGTTAAACGGTTTACCGCCGTTAAACAATTTTCCACGTTCGAATATATAATTGTTTCACGAATACGTTGCGAATACGATAGGCGATAAGCACTGAGAAATGTGCAATGCAATGCATTTACATCGGTAATCTATTATCGGATTATTTGAAGCTTACACTGCGGAAATTCAATGAATTCGCTGGTACGAATAGACGCAGAGACGCTTTCGATACGAACGTTATCATCGTACCAGTTTATTGAAAATTTCCCATCTAAAACAATTTCCATCTGCGTTAGAAATTGCAGATTTTATAGACACGCAAGATTCTTTTCAACCGAAGAGGTTCGATTTAATTTCACGGAAAATTAAATTTTTTCCTCTGGAAAATTTTACATCGCAGCTTTTATCATCGCAGAATCTAAAATTCTCGTTTCTTACTTGGCTAAATTCGCTGACCTTTTTAGCGTGCAAATTGTGGAGAGGAATTAAGAAAAGAAGTTGTCTCACGAGCGTGCGATGTAATTTATATAAACACCGATATTTCTCTTATTGCGCGCCGGTGCTACCCTAACGTTATAAATTGCTTCGTGCCAGAGTCCGGCTGTTTACGTATTCGTACGTTGCTCTTTCGAAAAACACAAACGTTATTCCGCCGTCTGCCGAATTTCTCTAAATACTGTATCTAACAACGCGTGTATTTTTTTTTTTCTCCAAAAAGTGGAAATCGGATTTACCCGCGTTTCAGAGAACCTTTATCCTTTGTTATGGAAAGAACTCGTGGGACTTAACAGCAGTTTCAGGTTTCCGCCATCATCGTGATTGTTGCAGAGATTTTTCACGACTGCTTTTTACGTTCCTCTTATGCGTGAGTATTGTTACGCGACCTTTTTTTGTTACTAACAATGTGTTTCGAACGGTGGAAGAAGAAAGTCTCTTCGATCGTTTTCCCATCGCTCGTCCATTCTTTCTGCAACGTTTCGAAACTACATTTATTTATTTATTATCTCAGGGACCGAGATTTCTTCGCATCGATGAATGCCTTTTTGTTCGATTAAATAGTTCTTCGAAAACATTTTCGTAACTATCGTATTTTATCTTACGATAAACTTCTAAGATTGTTTTCTCTGGTAATTTGAGAACGATCGACAAAGTAGCATTATCTCTTTAGCGAAAATAGAAAGGAGACGGAAACGCTTTTTCCTTCCCCCGATTTGCGACCAATCTTCAACCTCGAGTTATATTTCGCAAATTGATTCGCGAACGAATTTGTTTTGGGAGACGAGGATGAACCGCCTTAAAATCTCTCTGAGACCTACTCTGGAAGATCTGCTTAAAATTAATGGATAGCGCATCGGTGAATATTCTAAAAGATAGAGAGCTTCTTCGACGATATAAATCGTCTCCCTGCCACGATTATCGCCCTGGAAGACTTTCTATATCGAAAGAAATTCATCGTAATATCGATGTATGAGTAGAAGAATTTGTTATTCCAAGCTTCGCATATTTTTGCGATCAGACCGTTGAACGAAGAATTTCGAAGAGAACAAGGGTAATGTACACGTCGACCCAGAAGCTTAATACTCCATGAGTTTCCCACGTTCTATCCCTCATGAAACATGCATGGATATTTATTTTTCCTCGCCTAGGCCAGTTTTCCCCCTCGATCGGAAACAAAACGGTGACAGTGAGTTTCGTCTATCGACGCGAGATATTTCGTGGATCATCGAACTCATTGAGAATACCGGACTAATCTATAGATCTTTGCGATATTTCGTTCAATGATAAATCGTTGAAACGATGTCCCGGGAAATTGAACGAAAACAACAGTTGTTTCGGACGATTCGCGATCGACCGTTGAAAAGAAAGATATCCAACGAAAAGTGGAACGAGTGGAGCAAATTGCTACAGATTACTCGGGTATATCTTCAAATTTGATCGACGAAACTTCCGTTTAACATCGTTTCTACGTTTCTCAGTCGTCGGACAATTGCTCGATTATATATCGTAGCGATACGGAATCGTCGAATATTCTTTCAGTTATTTATTGCTATTTGCGGGAGAATCTACTTTTATTGGCCATGAAATTAACTATTAGCGGTATATAATCGAAATAACGGATCGATCCATTTGTAAAGCCGATCGAGTGATTCCATTATTCGACCTGTGTTTCGTACGAGGCGTTAGTACGTTAGGGACTATGATTAGTCGATGAAAGATGCTGCAAGCAGACACGAAGATTCTTAACGATGTGGAAAGTTTGGGCGATCGTGATCTTTCGAGCAATTTGGGACAACGCGATTCTATGCTTATTGCAAAAGTTGGCCAGTTATTGGAAGAATGTAGACTAACCGGAGAAAGTTTGCTGCTATATATACAAGAGGCGCGCTAACTCGCGTAAAACACAAGATTCGATGTACCCCAGTCAATGGTATTTCGATTAATTAAAATTTACCTTTCGTTCGATCGATGCTTGAGAATTCTTGCAAATTCTTGTCTGCGAGTAGATTCTGCGAGTTTTTCGGTACGGAGCATGCTTGGAGATTGTTATTTCATGACACGAAGTACTCTCAGGAATAAACGTACTTTGCTACGATTATATTTATAAAGTAATGGAATTTCTACGATGGTTGCTATTGCAGTTTGTTCATAGTGCTACATGAATTTATTATTATCCATCTAGACGCCTCTTCCTTTTACGATCTTCGATTCTCTCACGAACCTGCCAAGGGATACTTTTATAAAGAGGGGATCGTATCGAGGGAAAGGTAAAAGATTCACGCGATATCTTGATCAAAAGCGCGGTAAATGGAGATTTCGCGGTACATAAAAACGAACGGGACGAATGCCAATAAGCAAATCCATTACGATATTGATACTTTTTCCTCGAACGATCATGCGTCTTGATTTAAGTAAGAGTCGACTCAGCGTGACTGAAGGGAGGCGGTCGTAGCGAAAATATCGATCTTCGTTTGCGTGTTACGCGAGTGGTATATTCCGGGTATTAGAAGAATTAGCCGAATACGTATATCGAGATACAGAAGTTTTAATCATCTGGAATTACCGCTAAAGCCTATTAACTCGTCGAGGTCGCTTGTACGAAACGAAGTTTAAGATACATAGAAAATTGCCAACGACCATCGCTTCGACGCGATTAGGTTAAAAGATAGAGGCGTGTATTCTCGACTCCGTCTCTCGAGTAGAGAAAAAGAGCACACGGTTGAAGCACTTGGACGTTGTTCCGGTTGGTCCGCTGACAAAATTACACACATCGTAGACATCTTTGTGCGAATATCAGTGGATCGCACGGAGATATCTCGAGTCATATTTTATTTACGATGACAAAAGATTTTCAAACGGGCAGTTGTTCTTAACCAGAGTACTTTGTTCCCTCGAGAACATAGCCCGCGCTATGGGAAAAGGACGGAAGCTCGTCGGCGTGGGCGTATTTTTCTCTTCTTTTCTCGGTTTCATCGCGGTTTTTCTCCTAAGTTTCTCCGTCGCCTAGGAAAATTTCTCTCTTAAAGGTAATCTCTGACTCGTACGTTGAGCGAGGTTTCCTCTAACTTCCTCTCTTTTTCCCTTTTTAACTATTTATACCATCGAGTCCTCGCGGCGTTCAGCTATTTGCTAAGAAATTGTCTAGACAAATTTCACGAAGGCTATTATTATATACTCGAATAAGCACTTTGAAACGGCCAGACGTTATCGAATAAAAGGAAAGATTAGACAAGGTCCCTTCTCAGTTTCCATTCGCATACAACGAAATCAGTTTTTATTTTCAATGTAGGAGAGGAAGCGGTAGGAGGAAATTTCGTAGATAAAAGCTACAATTTATTCGGAAACTAAAGTCACGATTTTAGTACGATCGACGAGCCGAAGGATAAGTCAACTTTATACGATTCCGTTGAACAAATAGAAAGGAGATAGATTTACTTTCTCCTCTTGGAAAGTGGTACGTCGTATATGTCACGATAGGGGATGATTAATCGTCGTCATAATTCACAAAAATTCCTGCAAATATATCTCTTTTACGAAAGATAGCGCGAGAATAAAAAAAAAGATACGACGTTCTTATCATCGAGTAATTGAAAGATAAGTTGCGCGTATCGTAGGCTAAAGCGCGATTCATAGCGTATTTTATCACGATCGCGATTTCTTAATAAAGTACGTTGGTGTAGGCGAAAAATTAAACGAATGTAATTAACGTCCGGGGGAATTTTTTAATAAAGAGCGCGATCTATCGACAACAACGATCGCTCGCATGTGGCACGCAAAGAGTGATTTACAACGACTTTACGTTTTCAATCGAGGATTACGTAGAGAAATTAGATCTTTCTATTTGTTCGATCTTTATTCCTTTCCCTCTCTTTCCCCTGTCAGATCGATCTAATAACAAGTTGCGCGATAATTTATCGCCGCAGATCTATCTTTTCCTCTTTCTTCTCCTATTAGATCGTCCTAATGAATTCTTCGATTCTCTCCTCAACCTTTCTCCCCGAGATATTCAAATTTCACCGCGTTTGCCGAAAATTGTTGGTTGCTTCGGACGGGAAAAAATGAGAGCAAGAAGTTAAATATCGTGTTTCCTGTGACGACGCGTTTAGAATATAAAACAGGTGAACCGAGTGATGGAATACTGGAAGGGTGAAACAGATGACAAACGTGAACCGAAACGAATACCCTGGAAAGTTGTCTTCTTCGGCCACGTGCGACCGCAAACTTCGCATAGGAGTCTACTTAAACGTAGATCGTCGCGAAACAGCTTGAGAAAACAACGATTTCCATCGTCGTTAGTGCGGATCGATATCGTGTTCGTTGATTTACGTTAGAACCAACGTACCTATAAAATTTGTTTTCTACGAACATTTTACTTTCCCGTAATTCGATATTCGAAAGAGAAAAGAGAGTCAAATTCGTCCACCTAATCGTTTTCGAAAATTGCAAAAAGATTAATCGGCAAATTGCTATTAGACGACTTTTGAACGTCGCAGATCGCTTTGTGATTCGCAATAACGATAATCGAATGTTTTTAGCGAATCGTATGGATTCCGCGGATAGCCGATCCCTGTATTCGTGAAATTTTTCAAACTTTCTCACACGCCACGTGGATTTAAACAAGGGTTCATGCATATTGCATTAGGGGTAAACGATTTACAGAAGCAGCAGTGACGTCAGCATCGCTACACCCACGTTAACTCGCCCCTATGTGCCGCTGATTGTGTTCGTTCGTAATCGAAACAACGGGTTGAAGTAACTATTCTTGACTTGTCGACAGTTTTAGAAAGGTTAATTAGCGTGCTCGTCCTAATTCTATTCGAACGATATTAGTTCCTAAAAATAGGAAATTGTACGGTAACTGGTTAATCGATCGAGCGATACAATTTTTGTTGAGACTATTAAACGTTTAACAAGAGAAGGACAAGAGTGAATTTGTAATTTCTCAACGTTTGCGTTGTTATCAACGAGGTGTACGCATACTCTGAAATGGAAGAAATATTCTAATTAAACGGTAGGAAGAGAAGAGAAAGAGATCGAGGCGTAAAAGAATGGAATTAGATTTCGACCAAGTCGGAAGCTTAATTAGCCGACAAATTAGTTACAGATCCAACGTTTGTATAATTGCGATTATTAATACCATCTAATGGAAGAGACGAGGAAAGCTCGAATCGGACTCGGTAACAAGGACCATAAATCTTAATTATCGAGCGTATATTTTGAGCGGTGAACGAAGGGGAACACGACGATATTTAACAATAGGAAACGTGATCCGCTATCTCTTGGTTGAACCGTAAACGTTAGCAAAGACGAATGACGCGCCATTCTATCTATCGTAAAACGTTGAAGACGACTAAAACTAGAGAAAGAAATTGATCTAGAGGAAGCAGGTATATTTCATCGTTGGAAACGAATCGAAGATAAAACGTCTCGCGGGGTGTATCTTAAAGATACAGCAACATGAGCTCCGCGATTTATCCAGTTGAAAAATTCATCGGCATATTCGGGTTTTCATGGACAAGATATCGGAAGAAGATGGGACGTGTTTGATAGCTGATATTTCCTGTCACAAAATATCGGAAAATAACTTTTTACGAATCCGAGGCATCGATAAATCTAAATACTTGGTGGCACTTAATATCAGTCACGGATTCTGTACAGAAAAATTGATGGCGTGCTTAGCCCGGAATCACATTCGGAAGAATATCCTCCGGAGCACGATAACGATCATCAGGCCTTTCCCCGAGGCGAGGTGGCTGCGCTAGATCTTCCATTATGTTGGTAATCTACTTATTCGAGTTGTTACTAACGGATACAAAACACACTCCGGATATACATCTCACAATGGTATCAGATATTTCACAACGATATGGAAAACGATTAAATCCATGTTAAAACTTGGCCTGTCGATACGAACGCTATCGTACGTGTATCGCTACTCGAGCAATAATACGAAAATTCGATCGCGCATAGTTGAAAAATTTCATCGAAATCGCGTGACAGAAAATTCACGCGATATTACGTAAGCGAACACGCGAACGTACACACGTATAAGCAAATACACGCGAAACCTGGTGGACAAATTCGGGAATAATTGAATTATTACGAAATACGTGTGTGCGTGTGTGTCACGCGGTAAATGCATAAAGAATATCGCGTAAGAATTCCTGTGCTAACGTGTAGATGCTTATCGGCCGCAGAAGCGTGCGCACGCGAGTTGTCACGCGCGAAATACACGCGAACGCATGCGGTAATCCATGATCAAACATTTAGGAATATACGTCGTCGTACATTAACGACCATCCCTCAACGTCATCCGCAAGCAGATATGGAAACACGCGTGTCAACACGTGGCTAAGCACCCGAGTACAACCTGGTTGAACTCGCGCTGCACGCTTCACCGGTCAAAGCATGTTCGGTAACGCTTTGACAATGCGTTGTGCGCTGTGCGACTGCCGCGGAGAAACTGATGTAACGGAACAACTTCTTCGACTACGTGCACCTGCTATCAAAAAGTCTCATCAACGCGATCTCATCGACGGCATGAAAATTAACTCGACATATAAAAATTGCACATTCTCTCCTTTCTGCGCGTTTTTTACATTCGTAAAATGGAACATTTATCGCCTCTTATCCGGTAAGTGATCGATAGATCTCTCAATTTCCTAGTCTGACACCTGCAGCATTAAAAGAAAAGAAATATCGATACTATACGCTCTAGTTTGAACGGAGCGAGGATAACTTAATTCGCCTGATTTTTGGAAAAAAATTCTTTTTCGGAAAAAAGCAGGTTTGAGGGTGTTTAAATTCATTGTTGAAGTAACGAACAAATACGCGTACGTCTAAATATTTTCAGAATAGCGAAAAAGTTGGTACGTCGAATGTCTTTGCGCATATTTTATCTTGAGCGCATCCGTGTCTATTTATCGAAAGGGAATTTCACGGATCGTAAATGCAGAGTTTCAACTATGTCGTTACTTTGGCGGAAGTCGCGTACCGAGTAGCAACGGTAGCAATCAGCGATCACGTAATATCTCGTTTGTACGCCGCAACAATTTTGGAGATCGTTGGCATGGTAAGACGTGTAGGCGGATCTGCTACTATCCTGCTACTTAATACCCTGTTACGTGTTTCGCTCCCTTGAAAGTTTATCGTTGCTTCGTCTCCTGCGTCGACGAAACCGTTGCAACACCTATATTAACAGTATAATTACAGTTACGGAACGACACAATTATCGTGGCGTTGTTTTCTCGAAACTGGTTTAACCGAAGCTCTTGAACTCGAACCAAATGTAAGTGTGATTTCAAATACGATGAAAACTGATCTGCGGGTGACGGCTGAAGCTTCTTAACATCTTAGATCCGATTGAATTTTGCGCGGGGCTGTTTCTCTGTAGGGCAGAGTTTGACGCGAATTACGCGTAAACGACACAGCACTGCAATATGTAACGGGTAATACTGTTCTCTACGCAAGCACATTGGAATGAAGTTTTTCACTATTAAATTATAATTTTTCTTAAAGATACGACGCATATGCTTGAACTTTAATAATTTACTTTAATAATTAATGATTAATAATACAATTGAGTGTGATATATTTTAAAGCACGGCACGACACATAGACCCACGTCACAATTTTCACACTCATAGCGCGATAGTGTTTTTCAAATTGCACTTTGTTTCCTATTTTCTAGCGACGTTTTCAGGTCGAAGATTCTGAAAAATTATATTTCAATATTTTAACGGAAAGCAACGATCTGACACTGGTGTATGAAAAACAAAGAATATATATTCCGCCTGTATATTGTTAACACTGTCATAAAACATTGCGAGGGCAAAGAAAGCGTGAAGTAAGACGAATGAAATTGATCATTTAGTTCAAACGGTGAGCGAATGAGTCGGCAGAGTGAGCCACTATAGTGGCGCGTCGTAATATAAGATGATATCGGCGGAAGCCACTATAGTGGCGCATCGTACCTAAGAGGTTAAGTACCCGAGTGTGATTCGAGTTTTAAAAATATCTTGCAACGATTCGTGATTGATCGAGTGTAATAATGTTTTTAATTTGGATCGCGCACATATCCATCCTTGATTTAACGGCCCTTTAGTCCGTAGTAACGATCCTTAGCCATCAACCCTCGAGAACGAAAATTAGGGAAGTTTCGATTTAGGGTATACCGTGGAGGGTAAAATAATTTTCGTGAAAAGGGAAGGTTAAGAGCGAGATATATATATCTAGAATACGATGTACCGAAAGTCGAATTCCACAAAATTGAATCGTGTTTCGTCTTTTCGTCGATCTTTAAAGCTAATCTACTAGCGCTTTCTTCCCTTTTCTCTTTCGTAACGGGATAAGAGCATCGCGAAACGCGTTGGCTGTGGATTTTGTTGCCAGTATCTCGCAATTCGTTTCACGATAGTTGCTGGAATTTCTAGATTTTCTTAAGAATCACGAAGAGGTCACAAAGAGGTCACGTCAGATTTTTATTTCCGGATTTACCGGACTTTGTCCTGATAAAAATTACATTGGAATTGGCGAAACCACGAAGGATTTCATGGGTTCGTGGCATTCTAATCTGGCATTAGAGCTATTCTCGTAAAGAGGGCTTCGCTTATCGGGGCGTTGTTCTCATCGCGGCCAAGCTCGTATATAAGGACGTTAGTCTCGAGACGGTCTCGAAAATTTCTCGTCTGTATGCGCCACCTTTAGCCAGAGACGAGAAAGAATTTATTTCGTCTCGGGAACCAGCTCGTTTCAACGAATCCCCGAAGGAACGGAAACGCTTCGTGCGCAACAAGGAAGAACAAAGATGTTTGGTACGCTGTCTGACCCTTGTTCAGCGGAAAGAATGGCTCGCAGCAACGGTACCAACGGCGAAATTAAATGACTGTATATCAGAAATGTGGTTTACACGAGAAAAATACTCTCTCCGTACCATTTTCGTTGCTACCCGTCTCTTCGCCTCGGCTACTTCCGTGTCTATCGTACGTACGTACATACACGTACGGTTACTCGAGCCAGAAGTATATGTAATCGAAGCCAAGTGATTTTACCTCGTAATTCGCTAAATTCGGTATATTTGATGATAATAATAAATAAACGTATAGTAACAATCGAAAATAGACGATACTTTCTCATTGTTTCTTCGTCGCGTTATTGTAAATTAACGACGAGTCACGACGTGACAAGCACGACGAATACAACAAGCTCGACTATCCTGTGCAAAGTGTACAATTTGAAGAATTTTAAGCTGTCGAAGCTTGCAGGTAACTCGGACAATCCTATCGTACTATACGAAAGGATACGTCCAACGTTGCTGAACAGTTCGATATTCTACGATTCTAGAATTAATCGCGAACTAAATACAATAAATACAAAGGAACAGAGCGAAATTCGTTTCTAGGTCGACTAACTATGCGAATGTGCAACCGACCGTGCCGCTATAGAAATAGCACGATCGAGAAACGTTATTTGCGCGATGCGCGAGAAACTGTTCGATCGAATGGATGCTTGTCCACTTATCGGAAGAACCGATGATCCGAGGACGTGATCATGCAAATTGTACGCGCGGCTACATCTTCCCTTGGAAGGGAAAAAGAGATCCGGAAAAGGCGTCATTCGCGATACTTGAATTGGATGGTTGGAACTTACGCTACGGTTACGTGCGCTTTCGAACAGACGTTCCTTATCCTTCTCGATGTCTCACGCTGGCCGTCGGTACATATAATGAATAGAAAGCGATTCTTTGGCTCGACGTGTGTAGCAAAGTGTTCGTTCTTTTGCCACCGATACGAGTAGTAAATTCAAAGTTCTTTCGTCCCATAATTGCTTCCACGCAGAAATAACTTTGCGGTTCTGTGCAAGTCGAAGTTAATTGAGAATCGCCGGAGTTGATTGAATGTTTGGAGCTAAGTTTGCTAATTTAACTTTCGTGACAGTCGTATTAGCGTTGCAATTGCGAAAAAGGTGGCGAAGGTAGAGGAAAAAGGCCAAATTCCAATAACATTTCAGAGTTTTACATCTTTATTTTCATTTTAAGCGCAATGACGTACAAACATCGGTCGAACGTTGGTACGAAAATGAAGTTACGTCAGAATGGAAGTTGCGAGGCTCGTTATCGAATTACATCGGAAATTACGAAAATTTGACTACCGACCCGCTCACCAACTGAAAACGGATCGGAAATGATCGAGTTATGAGATAAATATTTTTTTTTTATATAAATATATATATATTGAAGGCGCATGCGGAATATAGCGCGAGTTTTTCGTTCTATATATTGTATACTACAACGTCAGACCACGTCGTTCCATAGAAACGACCGGTCTTCGATATTCTCGCGAAGACGCTACCTGGGATTCGGTACTCTCACATAATTTTGCAATTAACCTCCTTTCGTTAAATCGTCGGTAGAATGATTTCGCCTGGAGATAATCTGCCTGGTATGCCTGAAACAGTCGCGCTCTTCACTCTGGATATAATTATACGATTACATTACAAAGGGCGCACGTTGCGATTGATTAATTGCCACGATCCAATTTGTTCCGCTGAAACGCATTGCACTTTAGAGATAAAACATATTTGTAGCTATTTTCGTTATTACTAGGCTGCGGGTCTTCACGTGAATTCATATTTTTGCAATTAAAGAAATTAATCGAATCTAAATGGAGATTTATTTCACTCGCTGGACATTAGAGCGAGCACTTTGTTCCGAATATTTCGTAGAATCTGGAATATTTTTTTTTTTTTTATTTTTCGCAAATCCATAAACATCCGCAGTTTAATGTCTGTTTAATCGCGCAAAATATCGCACACATCCTCGTGAATCAACGCGTACGAACGAAATGATACGGATATGATCGAAGCGCGGGTATCGAGTAAAAGATCAATTAGATTTTAATCAGAGATATATTTTTCAACGACTCGCTGACTCCTCTTCTATCGATTAAACCTTTTTTTACTAGCAGCAACGCTCGACGGCCATGAAATAACAATTTCTCGCGTTTCCTAAATATAAGATTTCGGAAAATTGGTTCGTCATCGGCTACGCGTTAAGATCCTGCGGAAGACGTTAAATAATGATTCGGCGGGTTAATCTACGCTTTTCGAACGGCGGGACGAGTATCGAGGTAAAGTCCACGAATACTCCACTCTCTCCATCTTTCTTTTCAAATACCTGCATTACATTCGCCAGAGATCGTCGAACGGATTTGGTTTCGCCCTTCTTAATCTAAACAGCGCGCACCAGACCTAACGCGCTACTTGGCGATAAACTTTTTAACCAACCTAATCTCTCAAGTATATCCCGATTAAACATACGCGTGGTGGTAACGTAAGAACTATTAAATCTATGGAAAAATCTACTCTCGTTACTCTGCTGTACTCGTTACGGAATTACGCAAAAGGAAGCTGTTGTACTTTCGTGTTTTCAACGTTGCTTTTTTCCGCTGACACGTGCAGCTCTCGTTCCACGAGACATTGGAATATCGCGAGCTGTGGTAGTCGGAATTCGTAATCTGGTTTTTCTGCTGGATTATTCCACGATCGGCCGATGGTGTTATGTAACTGAGAATGCAACTGGTGCCTTGTGAATTTTAATTCCCCCACGTAATAGATGCTTCCCGAGAAAACTTTGTCGGAGAGTCCGCGCGCAACTTGCCACCATCCTCCTGCTGTTTTTACGTTCTCCTAGAGGTGCGTGAGACGGTCGAAAGATCGAACAAACTCTAGACCACTCGGTCGTTCGAGTTGGATCTGCAAGATAGAGCAATCGAATGAACAAAGATAATTTATCGTTGGTCAGTTGCCCCGAAACTCCCTCGGTCTTTGAAATTTCCCTGGAGAATCCCTCGCAAGTCGCGCCGCCGACCGAAACCGCTTTCCTGCGAACAACGATCCTACCGTTTTTCGCGTTTAGCGAAAGTCGAACTCACTCTTTGGTCGACCAAAGATGGAAACGAGTTCGAGAAGGAAGGATAACCCCTGTCACCCGGAATATCAGCAAAAAAAGTTACAGGCTCCTTCTTCCATGATCATTTGGCGGCTTCCTGTTGAACGATCTTTTCTTACGTCCAACAGGAACGTATCCTCCATCGTTTCTGGATGACGACACTTTGTCTTCTTCGTTTCGTCCTCGTCCGAGAAGCTGTACCCAGCCTTTTATCCATAATCTTCGTGGTTAAAAAACCGTGGATCTTCTCGCATCGAAGAAAGAATCTTCAAACTCGAGATCTATCGACTTGTGAAAATCGGATAGCGACGAACAAGAGTACGACTTTTCTTCTCGTTTGTTTGCAAAGTAAATCCCTCTCGAATGATTCTTCTTCGGCGACGCTGTCCATCTTATCCAACGGAACACGATGAACACGCGCGACAACCGTAGACGACAACGACGATTGTACTTGGGGATAAAGTACTCGCAGAACTGGCCCTGGGATCAGCGATGCACGAATGCGAGTGTAATAAATTTTTATTGAATCGTTAGAGCGAACGGCTCACTTAAAGGTCAGGTAACGGACGGAGGGACAGCCAAGGTCAATTTGCCAAACACCGTTTAAAATGCTTCGCACAATGACAGCTTTTTAATATCTCCGCTCTGGTCGCGTATTTATTCGCGATATTTAAATATCATTAAATATTAATGTTTAAGGTAACAAATAACGTACGATATTTAATATCGCTCGTTCCATATTTTAAGAAAAAAATTATTCGAATCGATTTGGTGGATTTTCGCTTGCTGATAGATTCGTCGGTAGAATTATAAATACTTTAGCCGCATGCACGTACAGACAATTATTCCGTAATTTCGCTGCAGCGTGAAATAGTACGTCAGAGTTTAGAGGTGCGTGCGGTAAAATTTGCATCATTTGCTTGATAAACGACAAATAATTTACAACGGTACAAACTGTCTTTGAATTATCGAAACTCCTGATAGCTACGGTATGCGACAGAGAGACCCACGGATGAGTCGGAAAAGACCGATCGTGGTTAACGTATCGCGAATAAATTAAATAAATAAATAAATAATAGAAATGAAATAAAGCGTCTCGTGGAGAGAAAAACGAACTGTTGGCAAATCGGAAGCGTCGTGTATTCGGGGAACGTTTTGATCAGCTTTCGATCAAGCGAAAAGATCGTCAGGACAAGAGGTCTGATACGGCTTCATGGTTGATGCATGAAAAGTTCCTGGGATTTCTTGAAAATCGATGCGTTTGGCGCCAAAACGACTGATTTTCTCTACCCCAGACTATTTTATCTCCATTGTATTCCACCCACGCAAACGTTTGCTCGGACAAAGAACTAGGTCAAAGGTCAGCACGATGGTAAATTCGCCACTTTGTCAACGAGTCACCTCTGAAATTCCATTTTTCTTTTATAAAATGCATTCGCGTCGATCACGTATTTAGACGATGATTTTCCCTCGAATTTATCGCGAATTTTCTTTTAAGCACCGACAAGCGTTCGTTAGTTGACTGGATTCTTTTGTCGGAGATGCGAAACAGGAAGCGCGATACAAAAGCCTGGCTTGATTAGAATGAGCAGGCAAAAGGTGCGAACCAGCCACCTATTTTTCAACAATGGAACCTCGACCTCGATAGCAATGAACGCAGATTTTCATGTTCAACCGACTTTCAGATCAATTTTTATTGTTGCATTGTGCTTTTTAAACCTGTCCGAGTGTAATTAATTCTGGTCTGTCGTAAAATTCCTGTCTACTGCCGTAATTTTAAAAACGAAGGTCGTTGATAGCTGTTCGCAGCAGTGCTACTTACTACGTACGGTTCTTCTTGGTATTTCTGAAACTCTGAGCGACCGAGCATTCGTGCAAACAGCTTGAAATAAAAAGGTTTGATCGTGTACTGTGCGTATACGTGGACCAAACGGTATCTATCGGTGTTAATATATTTTTCATATAAATCGGGATTATAGCGCAAAACGCGTAGAAAGCGTCTAATCCCAACTCATTATTGGGAATATTTTACAACGTACGCTGAATAGGAAAGAATATTTCTAGAGGGAAATCTAAATCCGAAAGAGAAATCCCAAGACATAAGCAGAATATTTATTTACTGATTTACTGATTCGTTGGAAAGGTTAACAACGATTAGTACAGTTGAGTTGGCAATGAAAAATGCAGTAAAACGTTTCAAATTATTTAGAAACAAGTCTATATTCGTAGGCTTCGTTATCAACCGCGTTAATTTTACAGGAGACGTTTTAGCAGGATCAGAATCGTACATCGTCTCGTTAACTTTCCTCGACGGAAGCTTTATCCTTGTCAAGACTCGTTGCGTTTCTCGTCGTTCTCCGGGCGATCTGGGAGAACTGTAGCCGATGGCGTGATTCGATCCTGCGTGAATGAAATCATCGATAAGTTAAGTTCTCCGTAAAATCGAAGAACGTTGTACGTAACGCGGCTCGAAGCAGATTCGACAAATTCGAGAAAGGATAAGGAGTTAAGCGGTCCGTAACACAGTTTCTGATACTGATCGTCGCGTAACTGGCTTTGATCGGTACGAATAATCGCGAGCTGAACCTGTCGTATTCTAATTACGTCGTTTCAATCGGATTTCTTTACAGCTAAATTTCTGACATAAACAGATGGGACGAGCCGAAGCGAAATTGGAGAGAAAATGCTTTCCCGTGTTCGGAAATGATGAAATAAGCGGCTATCGAGTCGGCTAAGGATTACGCGATCAGCATTTGTTTTTTCGTTGCAAGATGGAAGTAATAATTTCACAGATAGCGTGTCCAACGTTCTTTGTTCGATTCTTGAATTTTCCGTCATTGTTGAATCTATTATTATTAGTAAATTTTATTCGTAAAACGAATACACGTTCGGACTAAAAATTTACTATTACGTTTACTGGAATTGTGTGGATACTGGGTTAAAACAAACGGAATTGGGTAGTTTCTGGACACAAAGTCAGGTATACGTGCCGTTCTGTCTGATTCTAATACAGAGACGGCAATGATGTGACAATAGAAATAACGACTACCATAAATCCAAATAGCAAACTCGACAATAAATATAGATTAATGGCGCGCATTCTATCTTCTGTTTTACCTGGCTAATGTAGGTAAACGGTACGAAAGGTGTTTCTCCATGGAAATTACTATCTTCGAGATCCTATTGTGTATGTAAGGCGTAAGGAATAAAAATTCATTGTTCGTTAGATTTAAAGCAAGTGGAAGACCTACCTTGAAAATTCATAGAGAACGCGTATTTACGGTAGTTTCTAAGAGCTTGTAGCACTTTATTTCGTCCACCGTGTACACTTCGCAAATATTTCAAACGCTCTATCAACTTGACTTTTTGGTTCGCTTTGTAAATTTCTTGTAGCCGTCTCGTTAATACCGAAACAATCGTATCGCGTTAATTCACGTTTCATCGAGAAGGTTGGATCCGAACGGAGGCTTCTCGCCGAGAATTACACCGATTACGGGAAAATTGTAACGTCGCAACTGCAGTAACTTTCTCTAATTGTCGATCGCACAAAGAAACGAGAAAATTGGAAGAGCTTGCGCTAATCGTCGCACGAGTTTACGAGAAATCCAATTTCCCTCTTTCCCTAGCCGCGTATCCGTTTGTCTCGCGTATTTAATTTCCACGGGCAATTAGCGCAACGTGATATTAAATACGAATTGTATGAGAATTGACACGATAAAAGACCGGTAGATACAAGCAAATTGTATCGATATCCTGATTTGCCGCGAGCCAACAGAATACAGAAATATCGTAATCTTCGTCGTGGTCCACGATCCTATCGGCCATCCTTTTCTCCTCCATTGATATTTAATCCACTGCTAAATTCTATTTCTTCGTTCAGGCTCGCCCGTACGTAACAATTTCTCTCTGCAGCGATACGACAGATTTTTATATCGCAACGCAATACCTATTAAGCGATACAGCCATCGATATTTTAATTTCGTTTGCGCAAAAGGAAAGCGGAGAAAATCTTATTCGTCGAATTATCGGGTTTTTCTCTGGTAGGTATCTGCACAAAACTCGTAAAGTAATTTTTCACGACTTAAAAGCGGTGTATATCGTGGCAACAATACGGTGGATATTTTGAAAATTTCAAATATTATTCTATCATATTTGATCTAATCGAATGATAATTATAAATTTTACTGTACACGACTAACTAAATAATTAAGGTCAACGTATTATCCGCGTTATTCGATTTAATACGCGTTCGTGAAATTTCTGAAACGCTCTGTTTATTTACGGCTACGGCGTGTTTTACGTTTACTCGCGCCACTAATGACCGGGCGTCGTTTTCTGCAACGCGATTAATATCCTAGAATTCGATTAGTCTGCAGAATGGTAATCGTCCGTCTACGAGGGTGCGACGTGTCGGTGGTTTTCAAGTATTCGAAAGACGACGAGAGAAATTGATTCCAAGTGCGATCGTTTCACCTTCCTCCGTACAATTTCCCGCATTTCCTCGTATCAATCGGTGTCTCTGCCGACCGTAATATTTAATACCGAACGAACAAACGAGCCAAGTTTTTCTACGGAATTCCCTCGTTTGAAATTCTGCTCGATTCATTTTAATCCCCGATGGGTATTCGGTATCGATACGCGCACAGGGAATCGGTAAAACCGTTCTGTCGAATGCCAATCGATTACGATGGCATGTAGTTGTACCGATATTTCCTAGCAAGGACGATATATTGTCCCGTTGGAAGATCCCAGGATATTGTTTTGTTTCTTGTCGTTTCTGCCAAGAAGCTTACTTCTGGCAGGTATGCTCGTTAAAGGGGTCGAATAGGCAAGCTGGACCTCGGGAAAGGAATACCGAAATTTGCATTCGCCAATCGCCCGATAAATTTACATGATCCTGTTTTAATAAACGGAAAATCTATATCGCGAGAACGATGGGAATTGTACGCACGGAGGAGAAACGGTACGGCGAACAATACGCCCTATCCTTGGGCGTACAAACAACAATTTAATTAATTTAACAAAAGTACAGGATGTTTGTGTTGATTTTCTTAATCGATGTAATCTTCATTATATCCGATTATCTTTTCATTATACATCGAATATATGGCGATTCGTACGACGAGGAACATCTAGTTCGCGTTATCTCTATTTCCACTTATTCTCGCGTTCCTTTATTTTTTGAATCCGCGTAGGTAGGAATTTTCAAGAACGACGAGCAATTAATCATCGATGCTGGTTGCACGTCCACACGCTTTTTCTCTGTGGCTTCCACCGCCTGTCTCAATTCAATTACCATGCGGGCTCTATGGCGCGGTGTAAAAATGAAGCGGAAAGAATGGAAAAACGAAAAAGCGAGGTCGGAATATTTTTTTGCAAAATACCATTGCTACCGAGTATCGATTTTATACCGCTTAGGGGTATATTTTGAATCGTTTTAGGATAAAAGAATTAAGCGGCGAAAGCTAATTAAATTATCCAAATATAAATATTATGAATTACATAGAAATTAATCGATGGAACGTCGGTATAAAGTTTCGAAATATACCAAGCCTCGATTTGACTCTAATTATAAATCCAACTTGACTCCTCCCTTCTACCAGGATAAGTCGCCAGGTAAACAGTACCGATTTTTACCTACCCCTGATGTTCACGAAGGTATAAATAGATCGTGTTATTCACTGGACTGTCACTTGATACTCAAACTTCAAGCTCTCGACGTCGAGTTTACGCTGAAAGTGTGATTTTGATTTCATGCAACAGACTCGGTCGCAGGTTTGCAATACGCAGGATTGCTGAAACGAGTACGACGAGGATGAATATCTTTACGAAGGCGGTGAAGAAAAGCAACGAGGAGGTTGGTTGTTCCACGCATTCTTTCTATTATCTGTGAAAACTTTGCCAATAACGGAATACTTAATAACGAGCAAGAAATTGTATTAACGCATTTGCAAATTTACCTTTTTTCTTTTTTTTCGTTCTGTTATAGTTTGAGGCGAAACAAGAGGACGAGACAGACAGTTTTGAGTTTATCACGGGAGATTGGATTAACCGGCTTGAGAATTATTCAGCGAAAAAGCACAAAGTTCCGGTCGGTACTGCAAGCACCAGAAATATGATGAGAACTGCACACAAAAGCGAACCGTGCGACAGCCACGAGGCTAATAGTTCACGGACGATTTCTCAATCGACGCAGAGATCTCGAGATATGACGAATTTTAAGAACATTATTCGCAATTTCGAGAAGGGTTACCTCTCGCCTTCGAGAAAGGTAACCAACGAATACAAGCAGAAGAACTTCGTCAAGAAGATCGTGGAAGCTTTCGAAATGAAATACAAGATTTACAACGATTCGAAGACCGCGCAGGAGACTCCAAAAAGTCCGGAAGGAAATAAGTCGAACCCTTTTACGTTGGAATCGTGGAAAAGAAGATCCAAGATGTTGTGCAATCCTTTAAAAAACGATTCCTCGCATTCGAAGCAAAATAATAGTCACGCTGACGAATCTGACGAAAGTGTCTTGTCATCTGAGGAGAGAATTTTTCTTACGTCGCGGGACAATAACAGACTTATTCAGAAAAGACTGAGAGAGTTAGAAGATTCAAGGTGCCCAGGAAAATCAAAGATGATCTTGTCTGCTTTCGGTCGCAAAGCTTCTGGTCTGGAGCTCTGCTCGACTTTCTTGCATTCCAGTTCCCATTCCTCGAGTCCCTCTAATTGCTTCCACAGAGCAGAGCTGATGCAAAAGACTGACCTCTCCGACTCTGTGAAATCGTTCTCTCCCGACAAGATGGATAGCGTCGATCTCCACGTGACTTCATCGGAAGAAACTATTTTTACAGCCGACGACGCTCTTCCAAAAACGAGCACCAGGATTGACGAGTCCTCGAAGTGCGAGCATAATTCGATGTTGCCAGAAATTTCACATGTCGATGAATCTCCAAAGGTAGTCGGGGCATTTCTGAAGAAACCGATCGACGTCGAAAACACTTCCATCGATTGGATACCTATCACCGGAAAGAGGCTGCCGCGGAAGAGATCGCTCAGGAAGCTGCTCTGTACGTTGACCAAAGGGAAGCTCGTCAAAAGGTTCTCGTCGGAAAAAAACCTGAGCGAGGAACCGCAAGAACTCCAAAATTCTGAATACGACGAGAGATCTTGTTCCTCTATGTCTCTAACTTCTCTGATTTCCATCGCTGACGTGCTACATCATCAAGAAAGCAACTGTATCGAATCTAACAGAAGAAGCGACCTGAGAACTTTCAAATCAAAAAACAATTCGGACGAAGAAAATGGCGAAGCTTTTTGCGACACGTATCATTCTGCGCAGTAGGTAGTTGATACTCTTATAATTTTATAAATAGGCATTACTACTCGTTAAGTAAGAAAGGTAACGCGTTCGTTCGATGTCACAGGAACCAGAAGGGAAAACAGCTGCTTTTAACGGAGGTGCCACGCGAGGACGTGAAGCTGGATCTTGGTCCATCCTATCCTCCTCTTTCCCAGAAGATTCGATCCCTTACGCCTTTAGTTGGCAAAGTTGTACCCAGGCTACCGAAACATCCACGCGTATCAAAGATCCCGAAACATCCGTTCGTTACGCTGACTAAGATAGACAACTTGGCGGAATTTAACAACTCTCACGTGTATTACAACATCAATGACTCGTCATCGACGATCATTAAAAACGGCCTGTACGAGGTGGAGTTTCGAAGAAGTTGCAGCGACCTTCCCTCGTCGAATAGCACCTCTTCGTCCGTGACCAGCCACTACGACGTTCCCAGAAGGTTCTTATCCAAGTCCGAGAACGAAATACTATGGATGTTGAAGTCGAAGTCGAAGCTAAACAGGAAAGAGGAGCCAATTTACGACATTCCCAACTCACAAAGTATCGAAAGACCTAGGTCCAGCATTTACGACGACGCTCTGTCGTTGAAGAGAAAGAGCATTTACGTGGGAGCTAAGACCGATCTCAGCACCCGCTCTTTGGCTCAACGCGACTTGGAATCTCACTATACCATCACGAAGCCCATCGATACTAGAATCTACATGAACACCCAGATGCAATCGTCATCGTTGAACGATCTAACTTCCGACATTTAACTTAACTCGACGATAACTGTACGTAAGCGGTCCCTCGGTTGAGATTCGTTTATTTTAAGACGAAATTGGTACGTTATATTATTATATTATTATATTATTGTATAATTGGTATAGGTATCGTGAAATTAGTTTATTAGTTTATTAATTTATTAGTTTATTAGCTAGGCAGCTTTGACACGACTTATTTCCAGATCTGATTGTCGCTCGATGTATGATCGGTAATGACATGTAACGATATCGACGGTACAAATTATTTTTACGAATTTGTAGTACAAATAATCGCGATTATTGCGTATTTCATGCCCGTTTTAGCACTTTTCGATGCTGCAAGTATGTCGCGGCGAATGTTTCAGAAGCTCGGGTCGGATGGTCGCTTTTTAAATGCTTGTAGATTTACGTAAACGTCGTTTTAGAATTGTACGCAAGTTCTTTTTAACGATCGTACGTTATAAACCATGTACATATGTAATTCTGTCGTGTGATAGTCTCGTATATTTGGGAACAAATATTTTACGAGATCTTTTGAACACGCCGACTGTGACTGTTTCTTTTAAACGAGCGAACTTTGTACTTTAATTAAATCGCGAGAACCATCTATTTTTATATTTCCGCGTATTTTAACGCTTTAAAAACCTGCCCTTATCGTAAGGTACGAAACGCGAAACATTTGATCACAGCTTTTAGTTCAAAGCTCTGAAACGTGGTAAAAGAAACAGAAACTAACTGACAGAAATTATACAAAACGCTAAGTCTTACCGTTCCTAACGAAAACTTTCTTGCAAAGACTTTTATCGTGCGTGCGATAGAATAGATTTTCGATTTTAAAGCTATTTCTTAAAATTCGTTCTGTTTCGTTTCCTTTCGTTGCCACCTGGAAACACGAAACGAGGATGCGAGTGTAAAATAATGTGCGGAAACAAACTGCTGTAAGAGCAAAAAAAAGAAAAAAATAAAATAAAATTCTACCGTCGTGGTATTTCTGTAAAGAAATGTCTTACAGTGTACTAGAACTTGGCGCTACATATACTTTACGATCTTATCTTTATACTTGGATACTTTACCAATATCACGTAATTGTGGCATGCGCCGAATTGTATCATAAGTGAGAGCTAGTTAAGCTTACGTAGATGCAATCGCTTCTACGAATTGTACACTTTTATTTATCGTACGATTTACGTTTATACGTAGTTAGACTTTTAGGTCTTTTAGGTCTTTTACATCTTTTAATATCTCGTCTTTTCAATAAAAATTCTCGATGCCAATCTCGAGTCGTATATATCCGCTTCTACAAGGGAGTTTATCTTAATGAAAAGCAAGATTTCCACCTAACGCGTTAGAATCTGAAGAAGCGCAGCTCCTCGAATAATCTGGTCACGGACTGATCGGATCTCCGTGAAAAAAAGAAAAAAGAGAAGAGGGCCGTAATTTCACTCGCGTAATTGCTCTCCTTGTTTCGATCAAGTCGCCTAAGTCTATCAAGTAATCAGAGCGAAGGATAGCGATAAAACCGATTTGGCCGGTGTTCGCGCCAATCTTTTCGGATCGAAACGTTATCGTTTATAAAATTAAAATTTGTTCAAAAATCGATGCGATCGATGTGTACTGTGATCGAGTTGATTCAAAGGGTATACATTTTTTGTATGCACGCGCACGTACGTCGATAGGATAACGGTAGAGCTAAGTTTTAGATCGACTCTGAAATCGGCAACCTTTTCGGTCGTATCGTCTTGTCAGTGGTATCGGCGTCGTTCGCGAGATTCTCGTTCACGTCACCAGTTCAACGAGGCGGAGAACGATCAAGCAGCATCGTCGATAAGCCCGGTTACGTAGCGCGATCAATGCTCGTCCTTGTGCTTGTCATTTCACAGCGGTGAAACGGCTATCGAGAAAGACCGCGATAATGTTATGAAAACGTCTGGGATCTCGTGGGACCGTAACGGTAAAATCTTGCTCGCGGTAGATAAAATGATACAGTGACGTAGAATGCTCGTATGCGCCAGACACAGTTGCGACGCAGACCCCGAACGACGCTAAGCGCGGGTCCTGACGGTCAGCCATTACCGTCACCGCTGGAACTACGTTGACCAACGTATGTGGAAATTGTTGGCGGTGGGTGTAGGTGTCGAGGCTGGCAAATTTTACCAACAGCATCGCGAAACATCGTGAGATTTCGAATTGTTTCAACGAGTATAGTACGTACGACGTGCGCCATTTTTCGAATATCGATCGAAGCGAAAGAATAAAGGAGAATAAATTTTTTCAAGGGCACGAAGAATTGGATCGACGTCGACCTGCGATAACGTTATAACTTTGTCACGATTAGTGCGCAAGTTACAACCGTTCCCCGATAACGATAGAGACGCGTACACGCATGGACATAAATTTACGATATTAGTTCGCGTCGCAAGCATATATATCTTGATATTAAAATAACACACGGTGTACGTAGTACAGTCGTAAATCGCTCGTGCCGTGCGGCCAAGCGTATTCTTCGGTTTCGAAATGAAATTCCCACGAAAACAGTCGCGCTGTTAACTAATTACCTCGAATGAAAAACATTCGCGAAAGAACGCTTGAAAACGTCCCTCCTGTTCGCGGTTCTTCCCGACAAAATTTCCAAGCAGCTCGCGCGGAATATTCCCATTATTCGGGTTTTGTTCGATTCGCTTATTCTTTGGCTTTTTAAGAAACGGAGAAAGGAGAGGGAAAAATAAAATGGTCGAACGAATTAAAAGCTGTATTTGAACAAACCTATTAATCAGCGGATTGTAATTAGTGTCTGTGGCCGTTTAAGCAGGACGTGAATATCGGTATAAATTGCATCAGCTTTCGATAGCCAATAAAATTAGACGAATCGGACCTGTTTACGTTGCATCGGATCGCCACAAATTGATACCAATTAATTAGGCAACGACGTTTCAGAGAGCGTTTACGCGAATGGTTTCGAGGCAAACGAAGATACACGAGCAGATACTGATCGACAATTTACTCTTATCGAATCTCTTGTTTGTATCAGCGAGAAGCTTGCATAATTTGACGAGCGTTCGGCCGTATCGATTCACGGCAGTTGATTAAAGCAGCCGTCCGCCATTACTGTATCACTTTGTAATTTATCGAACCGTTTGCCACCGCTTCTCGGGCTGATCGTATTAATTCCTATCAATTTACAGTCGGTATGGAACGTTAATCGAACGTAACGAGTTAGTTAGCTCGGCTTTTCGGATAACGTTTCGTTCGTCTGGTCGGCAGGCAAGAAAATAGCCGACCCAGGCATCAGCCCCGACTCCCAAATCCTCCGAAGATTAAGATTTATGAAACGCTATCCAACTAACAAACGCACACCTGCGAATTTGTCTCGGTCCTTCGGAAGCTTATCCTTTCTCTGGACCGAGGCAAAGGCAGACCTGTCCCAACGACGACGCAGCTACATACAACTTAAATCCCAGATCGAATTCGCTACAACCGCGCTTCGGTCTATAGAGAATTGTTAAACTCCCTTGCCATTATATCGCCACCTCCTTTGCCATTCGCTTTGTCGATAATTTCTCCTAATCGTCGTCGTTCTACTACGATTGTACGTTTCTCGTCGTGCCTCGTAGCCAACGTAACGAATAGAAAGATCATCGCGAAGCGGCCGAAGAAGAAGAGATCGGAGATCGTGTGTTTTTGAATTTGCTTTTACCACTTGATCGAACTACGAGAAGGAATCGGTAGTGGTTTCGCCGAGTACGGAACGAAAGGAGCGTCGCTGATCGCGAGATCCGAGGGAGTAGGGATCTTAATAATTTAATCGGCTGATAAAGTTACACCGGTACAAGGTGAAATTGGCACGCAGCGTCGGTGCGTGCATCAGTGAAAAAAAGGAAGTGGACGGAACGAGGGAAGAAGCAATTTTCCAGGGTGATGGCCTGGAAAATTGTCGCAACGTGCCCGCGCTCACCGATGTCCGATGTCAGTGATCGTTTTATTTTTCCTTTACCGCTGATTGTGGTCGAAAAGGTCGATCCTTTTTCATCCGAGTCTGTCGTCAGAAAAATTCTATTTATCTTTTTGTCGCACTTTTCCGTCGAGAGAAATCCAATATCTGATCGCAACTCCTTTATAATCTCTTAAGCCCACTGCACGCGAGCTGCAGGTCTCGTCTCGAAAATATCAAAGATTCGCCTCTTGATGGAAACGGAAAAGGTTCGAGGATCGCAGTAGGATTAACGCGAGCAATGGGCGTAGCCAGACACTCGGAGACAGATCTCGCTTCATCGAAAATATCGGCTTCGTCATACGGGGCCCGATGATTTCGCCTTCTGTATCTTATACTATCTCATCGCAATGCATCCTCTTCGAACAACATCGTAAAATTTGCTTCTAAATTCGTCACGAGTCAGCCGCTCTCCTTTAAACCGACATCCGCATCGAACCATCGTACGATCGTTCCAACGTATAACGCCGAGGATGTCACGTCTCTCCGCGATGTTCTGTCTGCGCTGTCCATGGTTAACCTTTATTTATCCGCAAAAGCGGAAGAGAGAGGGAAACGTTGCACCTGGTAGCTATAATCGGAGAATTTCTATCGAGCGGGAGCGTAAATTCCGGAAAAATGTCAAATTCGATTCCCTTTGCGCAAATCCGGATACAATTCCGATGCAAATACACGGGAATGCTTATAGATCTGGTGGTACGTGAAAAGCCTGGACGTACTACTTACCGTACTACCGGCGAAAAAATAGTTTTCACGAATATACGATCGAGCGGACGCGAATGCGCCAGAAAACTGCTGAAAAATGGTGGTGGTTGATCCGTGATGGAAAGACGAACGATCTTATCGAATTTTTTGGAACGTTGCTTTCTCTTTTCTCCCGTGTTGTTGCTCAAGATGAAGTCGAAGGAAACTCCAAAAGTATTATCAGGTACGTCGACATCACTCCGACGATCTGCAAACAATAGGGATATCTTTTCGGACAGCAGCTTTAAACGGGTCGTTAATCGTTCGTCGAGTGTCTGGTTTATATTAAAATAGCAATCGAGAGCCGAACCGTGTTCGAACGATTTTGCTGGAAGCGCCCGCTGAAAATTGGACAAACTTGGCGTGCAACTGTTATTACGAACTCGTTTCAGCTTTGCCACGGAACCGGGATATCGAGGAGCGAGTTACGGTAACCTCTAGCATACTTTTTCGCGATGCAATTTACGATGATACGATCTAGGTAACATTTGGAGATGGTGGTTATTAAGCGAAATCCAATTAATCTCTCGCTTTGGTGGAATAGAGAAAGTAACGTAACGAGATTGGGACGACCGACGAGATAAAGACGGGTTTTTCTTCGGATTGGTTGATGCGTAAGGAAGAAGAGAGAAGTACGTTCGTAATTAAAGTCTACTTTCCCGCGGAAAAGATAGAAAATATATTTACCGAGCTGAGCAATGACAACCTGACGTCGAAGAGACCGCCGGCGGAGAAACGAAGCTGTCTATTGAGAAAGTGCAGCGTAGTACGAGCGGTATCCTGTAAAAAAGATACGAACGATCGAACAAACGTGTACGGCGGCTTGGATAAAAGTATTTATATTAACGCATTTATATTAAAATACTCGCATTGTATGGATATCTCCCGACTATTCTCGCGTCCCATTCGACGAGAGTCACAGCCATGGAATTAGCCTGGAATTTGCGGTCCTTGGATTAAAATCTCTGCTCGAACGTTACGACCGATCTAGAAAATGAATAGAAATGAAACGGAAAGCGATCGACGTTACCTCGGTCATCGTGTAATCGCAGACGATGTGCAGGGCCAAAAGCTGTCCCATATATCCGACCAGCCAGGAGATCATGTTGAATATCAGAGGCCAAGATAAGTTGTAGCCGTCCGTCACGACGGCCCAATCGATGATAAAGTAGAGACTGCTGATGATGTGCATGCTCAAATTTCCTAGCCAGAAGAGCAGCGACCACGAGTAAAGGGAGCCCAGGGATTCGCCGGATAGCATCAACTCGTTGTGCAATTCCTGGATGGTCTTTTTCGAGTAAACGTTAACGCGGTGATACGCTTCGTTATTGCGCGTTGTCGTACGAGCGAACGCAGCTCGATTTTAATTAGCTATGATATGTACGCCGTACCTTTTTGCTGACGCTGGTGCTTTTGTATCCGACTCTCGAGGGTAGATTCTCCCTAGCGATCTGGTTCAGCTGATGAAAGCGTTGACCGAGAAAGCTCGCCATTCCGAAGAACTTGTAGACGGATGTCGCGTTGGTGACGTACAGACACATGTAACTCATATTAAACAGCCAAGACTCGTGGAAGGCGAACATTCCACTCTGATTAACGACCGTCCAAAGAACGATCTGACAAATCAAAAGAGTCCACGCCGCAATCCGAATTTTTGCCTCCTTGCGCGGATAACCCAGTTGGCTGAGCCTCTCGTCGAAATCCTGCTGCGCGTTCCAAATGCGGCAGAACGTTTTCCTCGTGAATATCACCGATACGAGATCGTACATAGCGATCAGGTAGTTCACCATTATCTGCCATCACCGTGCATCGTTAATCGTCTAACGAACATAGCTACTTTCGGCAAAATCGTGTGGAAGAACGACCGCACGATTGGAAAAAACGTAGGCAGTTACCTTGGAAGTTTCGATCACGTTAAGGATCATTTTCTCTCTCTGCTCGGCAAAGAATCTTATGCACACGTTGTATATGCTATAAGAATAAATGCTTATGCAGACGAAGGAAAATAGGAGATAGCAGTTGCACGGGACTAGCTGGTCTCCCGTGAAATCGTACGGCGCCAAACCCAATAGTTTCATTATGAAAACTAGGGGGTAAATCGCCGAGTACAATAGCGAGTCCGGGCCGCGATACTTTCTCGCGTGACATTTTCTCGCTTCGGTCACTTCCGCCAGCGTTCTTTCAACGTCGAACGGCTTCACTCGAGTTTTCGACAATAGAAGAACCTCTTTCCTCGGGCAACGCGTCAATTCTTTTTCCATCAACTTTGAAAAATTCATCTTCCTCGTTATCGAGTGGTCGCTGTTTCTCACGGAAATTTCCAGCTGCGGGGTATCTCCACGCGCGTTCCGTCAAACGAAGTTCTGTGAAAAAATACGCGCGTCGAAGCCTAGCCGCATATTTTACAAACTTTACCGCAGCGTGCAATTTTACGATGCGAGAACGACGAACGAAAGGGTCGTCAATTACGATCTTCGAAACGTATCGAGTTTGGTCTAGCCAGCAATTAGTCGTTGTTTCCGCCGTACGAAGCGTCTATCGTCGATTTGAAATATTAGCGAAAGCGGAAAATAATAAAAAAGGAAAACGGAGGAGGCGCGTTATTTCGATACGCGCGAGTACGAACAATCCAGTGAACTCGTATCGGGTATACAAAAACGTTTTCCCCTCTGATTTATTGTCCGGTCGCCGATAATTTGTTTGTTAGCCGCGTTCGATACGCCGGATACTTTTTCCGTTTATTCGCCGCGCTGCGTATCGGCGATCGTTTGCAAAAGAGATTTAATAATATCAAAAAGAACCGATTACGAGAAACGGAATGAAACTGCGTCGGTCGTTCAATCAAAGCTCGTCTAGCGACGGATTAATGCTTTACGACCGAAAGAACGAATAAACTAACTAAGAAAACACCTCGCTTCCGTCGCGACGAATACTTTCTTCGACGAATACCCCGAAGAATAACCGCGAGAATAAAGATCGACGATGGAAATTCGAATCGGGCTCTCTCGTTCTCCGTTCGCAGAGGCGGCGATGTCCGTTTAAAAATCGAGAGTGCTTCGAGTTGCGCGAAGAACGAATGCGACAACGAATCGCGAAATTTGTGATGCAGACGCTGTGGACGAGTAAAAAGATGGGTCGCACGATGGAGAACGGAGAACGAAAAACAGTGCGGGTTACCTGTCGCGTCGCCACGAAAACTAACTGACTGTTTCTCGAGGAGGATGCGGCCAAACTTAAAAAGAAATCGCGCGGCATCATCATCCCTGGTGACGCGGTAAGCGGTCGAACGTTTCCCAGCAACCGCGTAAATAACAACGAAACCAGGGTCTTCAATCGGCCGTGATAAAACGGAATTAAAGTCGTTAATTCAAACAAACGCGAGTGGACGTACACTTACGGCCATTAGAACGTCCGTCGTTCTTCCAGTCGTCGTTAAATTATGAATCATTGAACGGCCGAAGCGGAATAACAAACTGCTCCAGTGAATTTACCTTCCTATCGAGCAACCCTGTCGCTTTCGTTATCCCTTTTTTTCGCCAAAGTGCTACAAATCACGAGCGGTTTATCGATTCTTCGTCGGTGAAATAACGAGTGTTAGAAACTGCGAGGATGACGATAATGCCACTCTACTGTCAACCTAATCGCATCGAATCCAAGCTGCAGACTAAATGACAACCGTCGTGTCCATATCTCTCGTGTACAAACACATCGTAAACAACTAGCTGTTTATTTCACAGACATTCCGTGTCATTCGTTATCCGCCGATCTGGTTAGAAATAATCGTTCGATATAAGAATGTTGACGACTCTATTTACCTTTTCGTCGTCCTTCGTTGTCGACCATTGCGAATGCAACAGCCGATAGAATTTATCACGCTCTTCGACAAATCCATCATCGACTTTCGACCCGTCGAGATCCACCGATTCGAATGACGTTGGTACGCGAGCCTGTCCCATCGAAATGCTGCTAATGGTCGTGGGATTGCGAGCGTCCATTAATCAGATTTGCCCGCGACCGATGCTCCAGCTCCGGATGGATCGTATCTTGCTGTTTATTTCCGCGATCCTGTTTCCTCTTACGGACGAATCGAGATCGTTCGTCAGATAAATTATTCCTTTTAAAATCGTTCCGAACGTGCCGTCGATCGAGTCGTTAAAATAAATGACAAGACCAACCAATTAAACGTAACTGATTTGTTTTAATCGATCGCAGGACAGATCGCGTCGCTTCCACGTCGGAATAACGAGAGCCGCGTTTGGCTTTTTGCAGCGGTGGAAAATGGAATATGAGGAAAGAGAGAAAGGGTAATATAAAGCGGCGTATTAGATGAAAATTTACGATGGAAAGTGTCTCGTCAGGACGACGCCCTAGAGGAATGCAATCCAACTCGGCGTGCAAGACGAGCGATATTCGTGGAACGGTCAACGCACGGTTCTCACCGCGCATATCCATGGAAATAAAAGCTGCTTTTACCCCGCTTCTCTGGAAAATTGCTCTCGAGAGTGGGCTGGTTTTTTCTTTCGTCAACGCCGTCAGCAACTTGTTGCCGCGCGTTGGTATCCGTTACCGAGTATCGAATTCCCCCACCAAACCTATCGGTTTTTGCAACGTGACGAGGTTCCTTTCGAAAAATTGCGATCGAAACGCGAAGGATGGCGATCGAGAAGCATGCTCGAACGCTTTGAAATTCCAATCGACGCATCCCTCTGAAATTGATGCCGAGTAGCCGCCTAATCGAGGAACGAGAAACAACGTTCGATCGGCGATCGAAAATCATCAGTGAATCCTGCAGCTATGCTCTTCGAGAAATAACTTTACCCTTCGAGCGTATTAAATCGCCGATTCCTACCGATACTTTATACTTTTCCAACACAGCACGAACAAGGTAAACGAAAAGACCAGTATGAAGGCGGTAAAGGAGCAACTGTTCGAATGGGCTTGTAAGAAGTACGCGATGAATAGTCTGTTGGACAGACGTCTACTGCGAGAGAAGGCTCTGGAACTGGCAAGGATAAGTGACTCGAACGGTACTTAATCCCGCTGATAATATTTTTTATCTTTTTTTCTTTTTTTTCTTTTTTTTCTTTTTTTTCTTTTTTTTTTCTAGCGCATAGAAAGTCGATAGAGTAGCTTCAGTTGGAAATGCAGCTAACGTCGACCGCCAATCAAACTTTGCTTCTCTCGGTATTACCGTGTGCAGGATTCAAGTGCTCGGACAGATGGTTGACTACATTTTTGAAAGAGCACGGCTTCTCTACCGATTTGATAAGTCAACCGGGACCGATGTTTACCGATTACCGCGACTGGATCGACCTGATGAGATCGACGATAGTCAAGTACAGGCACAAGGATTTGTTTCACGCGGACGAGCTGACCATGTACTCGGACGTTCTCCCTTCGGGAATCCCGTGCAACGGGATCAAAGATCCAAGGGCGATCGATTCGTCGAGGAACCGAGTGACGGTTTTAATGAGCTGTAATTCTTCAGGAACGACGAAACTACCTCTCTTCGTTTGCGGACCGTATGCGTCCAAGATAACGGCGAAAGAGCACGTTTACAGTCACAGCGAGGATTCTTGCATCGGGGACGAGTTCTTCAGAAGTTGGCTGTCGAACGTGAACGATCGTATGATCGAGTCTAATCGAAAGATCTTGCTGTTTCTACGACGAAGCAGAGCTCGCGCGCTGAAGGGTTTCGTAGCGAGCAACGTGCAGCTCGTTTACTTTCCCGAAGGTTTCCCGACATTTTTACGACCGTTGCGGAGGGACGTTTTCCATTACGTTAAAATGGTATTTAGACGAAGGTGAGTCTCGCGACAGTAGTTCTTAGGTAACTTCAGACACTGTCCTCCAAATGTGTACATTTGCTGCACTGCTGGCAAAAGTCTCTTAAAATTTGATGGAAATGTTACTCGAGTTTCTTCCCTGTCGGACAACGGTGAAACGTTTGTTGTTAAAGGTACGCAGAGCGATTAAAGCGATATACCATGAAATGGAATCTTGACGACATCCTGGCGTCGCTGATCGAAGCATGGGAGTCAATACCGCGGGAACTGATAGTATTCAGCTTTCAAAGGACCCACTTTAGGACCGACGACTGTTTCCTTCGGATCAATTGCGATTGCTGGAACAGCTTGAAAGTCGGTATCTCGTTCAAAAAATTCGTGACGTTCGACGACGGTCTCTCGAGCGGACCGGCGACGTACGAAAAGAACCATCGATGTCGTTGTTACGACCTTTCCAACCGCAAAAACGTTAAACAGACCGACAACGATACCGTCGATTCTGCGTTGAAAAACATACCGCAAGGTATCTCGGTAGCGACTGTTCCAAAGCTACCGAACGAATCCGATCGGAATCTTCGAGCGATGCCTCGGAACGTAAAGAACCGTACATGTAGGAAATACGATTGTTCTATGGTAACGAGTCACGTCAATGGTAACGCAAGCACAGCAACGATAACGTATAACACGGTAAAGGAAAATCTAGTCGAAGCGAGCAGCGAGCGTAGAAAGTCTCAAAAGAGAATTTACAGCGAGACACAATTTTCTACGAAGGAACGGAATGGCGATCGATGTGCGGCCGAGCAGAGGAATATTAAAAATACCTTTGTATCGAAATACCTGAATGTTATCCGTTCGACTTTGTTCGGAGATGGAACGTCTCAAACAGAAGCGAACGAGATACGAGAGTCTCTTCGATCGGTTGAAGAGAAAGCTTTGACTTTATCGTCCATTTCAAGCACCGAATCTAACTCTACCAACAACCTGATCGATAATAACAAACTGACTGACCGTCAAACGATAAGAAACTCTGAACGTAACGTGATAAGAAAAAATCTGAAGCGGTTTAAACGCTTAAACAACGAACAAGGTGACGCAAAGTCTGAGTGCACAAATCAAGAAACAGTACGATCTTGCATTTTGGACAAATTTAATCAACCGTCTACCTCTACGAACAATCACGACGTTACATCTGAACTGATTGGCCAAGATACGCCTCAACTACTCATGGGAAATCGTAGCAAGAGTCAAAGTTCGAACGTAGTCACAAACAACGAGAGCAGTTTGCCTTCCGTTCATCAGAAAATCTTGAATTTTACGAAGCAGAAACGACGAAACTCTCTTTCCAACGATTCCGAGGATGATCCTGAAACGAGCGGGCCAAGGGAAAAGAAATTGAAAACGAATCATAACTGGTCTAAACAGTTCGAAACCTCTTTCGTTTTTGGTTCTCCCGATACGGATTATTCTTTCGGTGCTCAGCGTAATAAAAATATCGTGGCATCAGGTATTTTTAATATAAGTCCGTTTATTTCTCCGAGGGATTAAAATTTCTCTAAAAATTTTCGAAACAGAGGAATTTTATAAATTATTTTTCTACGCGTATCGAAACAAGACGAAGGTTGATTTCTTTTAAGAATTTTATTTAATTATACGTAAAGAAGAATATTTTTAAGCTTTTTAAGAATATTCTTTTGAAATATTGTTTTTTAGTTTGAATCGGATTGTATAAATATTTATAATCGAATCATTCTGTCTACCGCTATTGCTTCCGATATCTGAAACGATAAAGTCACAACAAAGATATACTCTATTAAAGTTGCATAAAGTGCGCGTAATATGAAAAAATATATAAAATATGCAGAGTATAGTGCTTTCTATAATATTCCGTAGGAAAACCATTTTCTACCGAGATTCTACTTTCTCAACTATATTTTCAAAAATATGAATTTGCATAGAAATCCGCAGTCTAGTAATAGATATCAAAGTTGATACAATTATTCAACATATGTAGATGACGTTCAGAGATTTATGATACATTGCCGCATCACTGTGGCAATTCATACTAATCGCATGTCTGTTATTGGTAGAATATAATGTATATTTGTCGTCTGTGCTTCTATTATAATTTCTGCTGTTACCTTCGATCGATTCGAATCGGTATGCTTTAATTAACATATACTACAAAATGGAAGTTTATACCATATTCACTGGTGTTAATTGTTATTAATAATTAAAAACTGTTATTTATAAGAACGATTAATACGCGTGTGAAAAAATGGCATACACTTCTTATCCATATCAAAATGATAATTTATGTCTTTCAACCAGCCTGTCATTTAAACGCTTAATAGATCTCTTTAAATGTTTTGAGACCAAAAAAATACTATATCTAAGGGCGCGAATCGTCAATTTTCGTGAAATAACTGTTATATATTACATAACAAAAATAAATAAACGTATTTTATTTCTTTCAGTAAATGTATATTTACCGTTAATTTCATTGTATACATTTATTTGTATATATAAATTTGATTACCTACTCTACAGAAATAAGTATGATTTCAATAATATTTTTTTATACAATTTTAAATAGTATAAATCGGTGGAAAAAAGGTTTTGGTATGTGAAAGCACGATCGTGCTAAGTTCATTTTCTCATTCAACGGATACACCATATATCACCTCAGAATATTTTAACATTTGCAACGCACTCACATTTTCTTCATCATCTTCTTAGAAGAGCTAGGTTTGTACTATAACGCTGCTAGCTTTTATCATTAAAGAATTGGAACGAGAAATGAAAAAACTGACGTACAAGAACATACATATTTTACATCTAGTTATTATGCTTGAGAGAAATTTTTGATGTAACGTATGTTACATTCGCAACTATATTTAAGTTATTAATATCAATTCTCAGGTTCTATAGATTCGTATAATTTACCAACAGGTAAATCTTTAACTTGATCTATAATATCTAATATTTTCTCTAATATTTGAGAGTGTATTCTTGATTTATCGTCATCCGCATTAATTATACACCATGTTCGGTCCATTATTTTCTTATAATTAGAGGCAACGTGTGATTGAATTTCACTATTTTCATACCGTTCATCTCCCCAATTGCTACGTGAACACTGAGTTTCATTGGAAACATTGAGTAATATAACTACATCTGGAGAAGGTAGTCCTTTGTCAGGTGCTTTGCACCAATTTAAACATCTACCAGTTGTAGCTGCTGTATAAACAGCACCTGAACCAGCATATCTGCAATGATATTTATAATTTATATTATACTTAAAAGTTATCCTTTCGAGATCGATACAAAGTTCGATACTTACCTATCTATGACAACAGTAGTACCACTATATAATGATTTCAAAATTTCATCTTTGCATTCCCATCGATTTGCACAAAACAGCATATGTGCTGTTTCCAGTGAAATATTTAGTTTCTTGTTCAAATAATTATTTATTATTTTTCCAGTGACAGTTGTTCTATCTGAAAGCGACATGTAATTAAATATTGATTATTTTGGTTATCATTTGACAAGGTTATGTACAATAAATAGAGAAAGAAAATCAATCAGTAATTACTCTGATATGGGTATGTGCTTAAACTTGTACGAAATTGTTAAAAAATCTGATTACCAGGAAATGCTCGTTGTTCGACCTGAATGTTACGCTGTTTTAACGCATTAACCAGCAACTTCGTCTGGGTGGATTTTCCTGCCCTGTCACATCCTTCTAATACTATTAAAGCACCACGTGCCATTGACATTACCTCTTTAGTAAATCTCTTAGTAAATTCTCCTATTTAATTAATATACGTAGAATAAAATTTTAGATCGTTGGGTATATAGTAATACACAGTACACAGTAATTCATAGTGTACACGTGTCAATTATCGAAACGGAATCGATTTAAGATCGAATCTGTATTTCAAATTTAAGAATTTCGTTTCGATGGAAGTATAGTCGTAGAAAATGCATATTTACGATGAAAAAGACAAATTTGCGAAATATCGAGACTCGTATATTGTCTTTCATATATCATTCTTTATTATAATAGCAATAATAATAATAGGGATAGTAGTAATATTAATATACAGTATACATATCTCATTATCCGTATTTCCCATAAACATACATCGACATTTGAATTATAAAGTGCATTAAAGATATATCGTAATATATTACATTAAGCCGAAATCGCATCATTCATAAACCATTTTATACATATATTACGTACAGTTCAATTAATACTTCTGTTCAACGTTAACGTTTCATGTTAAAACCCTCTTTTGACGTTTATCAGTTTACTGCGAGTACACGTATCACTTCGGCCGCATTCGGGTATATCGACAAAGGGATACAAATCGATCGAATTTACATACTCAAAATCTCAATTTTACTAAATTAAGATATATAAACCTGCTCAACAAAACCGAGGTATTTCGTTGAAATCGATTTAAGATTAATTTCGGATAGAAAATCATTTTTTCATAATCAAGACAAATATTTTGCATCTTAATGCCATTTTTCACAAGAAGAATTATTCTGATTTTGATGTTGCCTTTCAAGCTAAAATGTAATAATAAGTCTTGGATTTACTTGAACGCGAGAAGGACAGTTCGACAAATGACTCTATTTAACATAGCAACGTGTGAATTTGTTATATTTCCCGAAGAGAGAGACTTATGTTTATTATATGTACAAATCATAAATTTCATTATATATCTATATATACGTATATACATGTAACATACACGAGGACGCGTTTCACATAATAATATGCTACAATTTATGCGTAATATATGTCTTGAAAGCACATTATCGTGTCACGAATATAAAACCGAATAATCTAATATATTTTACAAATCACGACAAAACCAGCTTCACTCCAATTGTGATTAATGGCGGAAAAAGAATGTTATTTCACACAAACGAAATGGAGCTGTTCTCTTTGCATTTTTCAATCTTTCTTCCTTCGAACAGTCCCGATCAAGACTGGCCGATTTATGGAAATTACGGACATTAACGGAATAAAATGTCATGTCTTTCTTCTTTATCTTCCCTTTTTTCCTACCAACTGATGCGCGCTATATTTTGAATACGCTCGTTCGATAATATTTCGCGATGTGTCCTTGCTTTCGATCGTATTCCTATCACAAAATGCTGGACGTTAAATGAGAAACCGATCTATAAGACTTATCCTACGTTTGTACATTGCGTGAATGTTATCCTTCGTTCGACAGGTTGTCAAATTCGCCACTATCGCTTGGCTCGTATGTAACAGAACGAACTTCCCTCGGTAATGTTCGCGAAAAATATAATATGTAGTATATATATATATATATCATGGAAAGCGATCACCGAGAGGAACATGGACTTTTGGAATAATCGTATTACGCTCGTAAAAAGAAAAACGCGAAATAACATCCTTGTATATAGAAGCGTATTTGCTCGTTCCATAAAATATTTTCTCTCCCAGTTGAGCAGATTAAACTCTTTATGGCATACGGATCTGATAATTACAAACTGAAACGCTCTGACAGCACCAATGTTTTTATATACATACCAGAAACAAACGAACCATGCGCTTCTCCTAAATAGAAAACATGCATGGTTCGTTTGAACGCTGCAATCTACAAGTCAGCATTTATCTATCAGTATGAATAAGTTAGAGAATTATAGTATAACTCGTGGTTATTCCGTTAGGTGATAAATATCGTTTCGTTACATAGTACGATGAAGAAAGACAAAATTCGGAATTTTTAAATATGTAGCCTCGCTTGTAATATCGAAAACAAAGCACAACGTGTATCAAATTGAAGGAGATTGCTTGCAAAGAAAATATTATATCCAGTATTCGTAAACTAGCTATCGAACAATTTTTAGACAAAATTTGTTGAAAGAAATGCATAGAACGATTACGAAGAAAGGCAAAGTTCGAAAAGAACATTTTGTCGATTATTCCGAATTTAAATAGATACATAGATGACAGTTACGCTTCTTATTGATATAATGTTAGTATAATGATATACCAGCCTGATAACTAATAACAGTACCTGCATGACAGATCATCCAACAATAAGGTCCATAAAATTTTCAGATTTCTAACATTTCTTACATTACTGATATCCGCTTCATTTTCTATGTAATAACTGTCCTTTGCCAGCATATAAAATCAGATCGGTGGTATATCACCAGGCTTCTAGACTGTAACAAATTTCGTCCAGAATATCGACGATACGATCGACATTATTCTCACAACGATTATACTCGCGCACAACATAAACCTGAATTTTAGTTACGAGCGCAAACTTAACACTCTCCTCAACATTCGCGATCTCATTCAACATAACAGACATTTCTCAACAGCTACTTTATTATTGGAATTTTCGATATAACTCATTAAAACACCGCGATAGAAACGTTCAATCCATTCGCTTTAACAACAGCAGCGCATATTTTTTTTCGTGTTGAAATCTACACTGTTAATAAGCGTTACTTGCAAATGAATTGAATCGTAAGAACTATTTGACAAAATAAAAATATCTACGATTTGCGTGACCGTGCGTGATCAACGAGATAGTTGGAAAACATTCCGTGAGAAAAACTAATGTTACAAAACAAGTACCCTGTGTACACCTAACTAAGAACGATCAATGCGTAGGACTTTTACAAGATACAAGTTAATAAACGGAAATAAGTGAACCCTTTTAACATTAACGGCTTCTTCTTAAACGTTTTTCTGTATTAAATTGCGATATTCATCAGATGCTCACGGTACTATTTAGAAGCAATTATATGGTTAAGATACATATACATATATGATATACTCTCCAGAAGTCTCATTTCTAGATAGAAAGTAAATTGATCCTTGTAAAGTCGAAATTGGAAATTCACATATACTTGACTAAAACTTATAACGCGTCTATTATTATTTGCTTACGTAATTTGAGGTATGTTTGCCTGTGTAATCTGCGAAAATTTCGATTCGTTTGAATAACGTGAACTTGATAAAAGGAAAAATCTTTCGGGGTTATTCATCAGCGAATACGCGTGCTGTTGAAGATCTTGCGAATTTTATCGTGGAGGATACCGGCTCTGCTGTATGTTCTTCACTGAACGATTCTTCGTGTCGTTCGGGTTGTACATCATTGGTCCCTAAAGATCATCATTTTCTTGAAAAATAAATCACAACGTCAGATTGAAATTATATACAACTATATCATAAATTTTACAATTTTGTAATATTAATCGAATCTCTTGTACTCCTCTTAAGCCATTGCAAATTTGTTATATTATTCTTTTCTTATAAAACGATATAATATCAAGATTGAAAAATAATAATTAAATGATCACATTTCCTTGTTACGTTTGTAATTTGGAGTTTTGCAGTTTGATATGGCACAAAGCATAAAATATAAGCTTCGCAATTAACGTATAACATATACACTGCCAGACCAAAACCATGAATACATCCTTCACCAAGCTTTCCCATAGCTTTGCCATAAAAATCTTATGAAAATAAATTGCTCGACTTTAATGAATTTAAGCTTGATTTAAGGGCGAAAGCTATATGACTGTGAAGTATGAAACGATATCTTATCTTGAATCTACTGCAAATATAAAATATATTTCTGACCTGTACATGTGAAATAATTGTTGAGTTAAAGCAAATTCAACTATTTAAAATTTATTCATAGAAAAAAAAAGAGAATCTCAGGGATCATTTCACTTGTAAGGGCAATTCTAAATAAAAAATAAATACTTTGCACAATTACGGATTCATTATAAAATACGACACTGTAATAAATAAGTAAGAGTTTCTACCGTGTATTGTTGAGTAGTATTTGTAAGTGATATCACCTTTGGAATGCGAAATGTCTAATGCCACTGGATTACCTTGTTCTGTGGGAGAAAACGCGGATCCCTCATAGTGTAGCTCTGCACCTCTCGCGATAACGAGCTGGTTGAGCTCCATCGAGAGAACTGTGTGCCATATACAACACAACAATTTTGTCTCACTAACCGAATACTCATTCTATTGCTATGATTAGGTAACAAAGTTTGTGAGGATGCAATACCGACTTCCTTCTATCATAAAACAAAGATTGCTACTTCTTAATAAAATTACGTGACTTAAGAGACCATGAAATATCAGAATTGTAAGTAATCGGTATTGCAAATCTCTAGTATTGTCATGTATAAAACTATGATGTTCTCTATGACAAATATACCTTCTTTTAATTGCAAAAAATAAACCATGCTAAAAATTATAATGTAAATACACTACTGCGTTATTTTAGTATCCTGTACCATATGTTAGCTTGTGACTTAAATCGCCCTTCCTTGTACACCTGTTACGAAGAAATTGTGTACATGCAAAAAAAGAAACTCTAAAGGAGTGCTGTGTAACATTATAAAGAACACAAATATCAAAAAGAAGGATAATGGAAAAACAAGTATTAAAAAGTAGCTTTTTAAACAGTGTGCTCTGTTTTCTATCCTTTAACTCAATTTGTACAAATGCCATAATGTTGCAAATAATTGAAACTCGTTGTATCGAGCATACATGCAATATTTACACTGTCATCCATACTACTAGATAAACATTACAAACCATGCATATACAATACTAAAGAACAGCGTATAAAATTAATAAAATAGTTCTTACTATCAGCAACAATTATTATTTGGCTACATCATTCTGCCTCCCCGACTGCTTGCAAAGGAAACAAAAAAAAGAAAGGTGGATTAAACACAGGTTTGCAAGAAAGAGGATATCTATTGTGATCTTGGAAAATCTACCTAGTATAACGAACGTTGAAATATAATACAAAAGTCATATAATTTTCAATTAAAAAGGGATGAAGTGGTTTGTTTGTTTTTCGTTTGTAGGAAAATGAAACCTATTTAGGAATTGATACCGTTTTCCTTTGAATAATTCAAATAACAAAAAATATATATAATTTTTGAATAAGTACATACGAAAATAAGAATTAATTTAAAAGACAAGAAAACTGGTATTTTTGGATAAACAGACAATGCACAAAACTAAGGGAAATGTAGAGTACATACAAATTGTTATTACGATTATAACTGTAAAGGAGAGAAAATAACATTTTAACATTACAGTTCCAGAGACAGGTTTAAAGTACAACGAAGCTGCATACCAGCATACTGCAGCCATGACAAAAAGATAATAAAAGGGTTGTGTACAGTGAATCTGAGATTGTAGATATACACATGAAACTGTATTGTTAATGTTGAATATATGTTTGTGATGACAAAAGACCATTGTATGTGCATGAAAGTTCGCGGGGATTATTGTTCGCAATAAAAAGAGCTTACCCCTTGAGATGTATTCTCAGGAACGTTCGTAGGTACGGCTGCTGTTGCTTCCGTTGAAGTTAAGAAGTCTACAGGAGCATTTGGATCGTTAACTATAAAAAAAAAAAAAAGAAAAAAGAGTGATGTGATTAATCAAAGTAAACTTTATGTGATTTCACGAGCTATAGAAAATTTACCTGGAGCGGGGATAAATAACTGGGGTGATGAGGTAGCCATAGGTACCATTGGAGATGTTACTGGGGTTGGTATACTTGAAGGTACTGCGTTATTTTTTGAACCACCTGGATTCATTACATCTATATAATTAGCACGCATACTTCTACCTCTGGGTAATTTAAATTTGTTCACAGAGGTGTCATCTGCTTGCGAAGATGGTTGAGATGATTGAGGTGGTTGAGAAGTTTGTTCAGGCACAGGTGATCTAAATCCCATGTCAGAAGCTTTCGGAGGGGGAGCTATTGTAGCCGAATTACTATCTCCGTCTTCGTCTTTATTCATCCATTTTTTAGCAACCGGATCCCAAACGATCTATTTAAGAGATAAAGCGAAATATAAATATTATTTCGCCTCTTTATTTACACAAAGGGGACACAAATATCTTTTTTATATGGGAAAAAGAAACTAAACTACAGGGCTCAAATAATTTCACTATATAAATTTTTTGTTAGACACGAAAATTGGAATGTTAAGCCAGAATATATCAATAATTCGTTAGCTGTTAATTAAGTGACCGAACATTGAATTATACTGGCCTTTCTCCCTTTCAGCATAAAAGACGTCATAATTACCATAAGTACCCGCGTGAGCCCTTAAGCGACAGAAAAGTATAAAACCAGCTATCGTAATTTTTTAATGATCTATTAAGGCTTTAATGTTTCGAAAATCTTACCGTCGGGTTACTGTCGTCTGGAAGAATCATCTGGTTCTTTGGTTTTGGAGCAAGTTTGCTGAAGAGGCCGCCAAACCAAGAACCTCCGCTGTTAGAAGGTTTCTTTTCGACTGGTTTTTCTGATGCTTTTTTAGCTGAGGCTGCAGGTTTCAAGGCTGGTTTCGGAGTCTCGAGGGCATCCAATTCTTCCAACGGATCGTACTGTTTTCTCATTGACGGTGTCATCGAAATTGCCGGTTGCGATGACTGAAATAAAGTATACAATTCATCATCGCAAAGTTGCTCCAGCAAAGTCGATCACTGTTTACTGTAATAGTGTAAGTACAAGTTACATGTGCATTTAATACTTTATATACATATACATTTTTTTCTCTTCATAGAAGTATCGAACTATAACAGTAAATAGTGAAAAACTTTGCTTACATGTTTATAATCGATGTGAGATATTTTTTAAAAATTCAGGAAAATCAGTAACATGGGAAACTTTATTACATATTTAATATCAACAGATTTATATACATAAATGATATCTAAAACGAGAACAAATTACTTTGTATCAAATATTTGTATTATTCATGCCTTCTAATAACATAAAACATTATTCATCGGAAACGTTATTTTATAAGCGGAAGAACTAACTGACGTACGGAAGTAAGTTAATATTTCTTGCAGATATAACTACAAATGTACAGTAACATTGAGGTTTTAACATCGAGAAACCTAATATATTTTCTACTCACAATCCGTTGGAACATCAATATCATAAGTTTTAGGGATGGACTTTTCCATCGGAACATCTTTGAATTTTGTTAAACGAAGGTCACTTGTTGGTTTAACCGGTAAATCTATCGGATACGTACCACCAAAAATAAGTGGTTTATATCGACACAATTCGGTGGAATTCTGTGAAGAATTCGAATAAGACCATGCATCTACTGTATCACAAATAACATCTTTCCTTCGAATATGCGGAGCTATTCTCACGACTTTTTTGTCCTCGAAATTACAATATTGCTTTAAAGTTTGATTCATACTTTCGGAAGCCATAATTGCCTTGTTTCTTGAGCCAGAATTAAACATAGAAGGAAACTCAAAATTAACCTTACTAAATTGAATATCTAAATCAGTAGTAGCCGATAAAGTCAAATTATTTTCATCTGCATCGCCAGAATTTTTGTCTTCGTTATTTTCCATTTTCTTCTTAACTTTACATTTTAGGAATATGGGCGGCTGCGAAGAAGGTGGCTTCACGTATCTACCATCTAATTTCTTTATTTTATTTACGTCTTTCGGGTAAATTGTATTATTTGGTAAGATTCTCGGATAAGCTACCGTGATCTTTGGGTATGTTATCATTTTCCGCGATTTCATAGATTTTTCATTTAAAGTAGTTGGTTTAAAAGTTGATGATATGCCTGTATAAATACTAATATTAAAATCGGAAGAATGAGGGCTAACGCATCGATCCGAATCTGTTAATACTTTGCGTCGTCGTAATGATCTAACATTGGTGTCATCCAATGACCACTCAGGATCGAGATTACTATCCGCAGTAACCATATAATTACTTACTTCAAGGGTAGGTGTTTGTTCTTCCCTTTCCGTCTGTCCATATGCAAGCATTAAAAAAGAAAGAGACGAAAAAAAAATGTTATTTCTACATGTACGTACAATGTCGCAAGATTTAAAGATATTATTCTATGAAAGAATCATACACGAAAAATTTAATTAGTATGTACATACAATAATTATACTATCGGAATATGTAACGAAAATATGTGTGAAATGATACAGGATAAGCGAATATAATACTGAAAACCACATATTATTATGTCATAAATTAGAACAATTAATTTACCTTATAGTTCCATTTTTCTTGCTGTTGAGAGTTGTCAATATCACTTTGTTCTGGAGAATATGTCGATTGTTGTTGCCAATTCGTGATGGTACTATCATTTCTTCCATAATTGCTTTGATAATAAGAGTCTTGAGTCCAATAATCTTGCTGTTGAGGTTGTTGATATTGACAAGATTCTTCGTTATTTCTCGTATACTGCATACTTTGATCATATGTATCTGGTATATTCGATGGTAGAGATAATGGCTGCCATTCTGACTGTGTATCGGTCGCGGCTACTTCCATCATCGACGTTGGACCTTCTCTGTATTCGGGTTGAATCGTGTTCCACTGCTGTTGTTGTTTCATCTCATGCACTTCTTGATTTTGTATACTGTTATACGATTCTTGTTTTGCTTGAGGAACGTAAGCTTCATTTTCGGTAATTTCTCCCTCCTGTAATAAAGTAACATCCTCGTTTCTTATACAGTTCAAATAAAATAATATTTTTAATGTTTATCTTCTATTTAAACTTACACGGCATTTACCAACAATTTCAGCTAGATTATTGAACCAAGTCAAAGTTGTAGCTTCATCGATAGAATCTTTATAGACAGGATCATGATACCTAATCCTGTCTCCTAAATTATACACTGCATTAATAAACGACTTTTTGTACTTCGATGGTTCGTTAAAAATGTTTACTGCAATTTGTTCTATGTATAGTAAAGCTTTCTCTATTAATCCATGATCTACCATTTTTATTGCCAAGTCGAACTTAAAGGTTTGTAGATCTACTAACGTAAAACCTGGTTCACTAAGATTTCTGGCATATTCGTATATTTCCGTGAGCATAACGGCTTCCGTTGAGAAAAATACATTGTATGCTTTCTGATGATTTGCACCGATCAGTACAAGTTTTACATTACTTGCTCCATAGATACCAAAATCAACTTGTGCAAGTACGTAACAGAAATGCGCTGCATAAATATCTCCTCGTGCAGAAAGTGTATCACCGAGAGTTGTAATTGAGCGACGATTGATTTCTGGATTAGCAGATGTGTTGGATATAATCATTGCTAAATGAGGTCTCCAGTCATCCCATCGAGGATCCGATATACCAGTAACAACAGCTGGCACACGGCCAGAATGAAGTTGATATAAAGTTTGCAATGGATCGTGATACGGTAAACTATTAGCAAAACGTGTCATTACAGATGCATGCGTACGTTTATCCAATTTGCTAGCTAAGAAGAGTGCATGTCCCCAAAGACCTTCATTCATTGCATATTCTGTATATTAAAAATAATAAAATTTAAAACAAATAAACATCGTACAAGTGTTCAATCTTATAAAGGATATAAATATATATTTACCTAATGCTTCTTGAACTAACCCATAAAGTAACGTATTCCTAAATTCGTCCGTTATTTGTTCAGTGCTTTTCCGTGGCTTACTTTCGACTTTTTCGGATGTCGTTGCACCATCTTGACTGCCTTGAACACTATCTCCAACTGACGCTCCCGATCTTTGAGATATTATCGATTCCCTTCTTCCTGAATCCTGCGACTTTTGCTTATTTACATCGTAAGGATATGCATCTTTATTTCTGAGTAACAATGCTGCTATATCAACGCCGACAACATTCTGGAAAACACGCGTACGATCAGATAAAAAAAAGTAAATTGTATGTATGTACAAAAAATATATCTTACTCCATTTTGTTGAATCAACATAATCATTAGTTCATATAAAAGTATGTATGAAGCACGATCAACCATCTCTTCGTTTGACGCTGCCCTTTTAATTTTATTCTCACAATATTCGATAATGGTCTTTTTATGAGTCACACCCCTATATAAAAAAGCGAGATATGGTATTACAAATAATATAAATAGGCGGGGAATTATTTACAAAATGTTACAAATGTAAAATTAAATAAAATAATAATTAATGTCCAAGCATGCATATGTACTACATATATCATCGAAAACAATACAGCATGAAATTTTATTTTTTGTAAAAATAAATTGATATGCTCCACGCACTTAAATGAGAATACGCATGCTTAGATTATAGATATACTGATTACACTTGCTTAATTAGGGGACCAGGATAGGCACGTAAATCGCGTGCTACAGGATCATGTGAAAGTAGATTGTCCAATCTAAAAATGTCCACTTTGGCTCTTTCACCATCAGATGGATAAGCTGGATGCACATGTATCAGTGATCCAATAGAGAAACATCCTGAAAGTAAAATATTTTTATAAATCTTCTTACAGTGAATTTTGATAAATAAATGATGACACTTGAAATCATACCATACACATGTGAAATAGAAAACTTAGTTGGTGTCATACGTGCAGAGGTAGTTGTTGAATCTTCAAGCATAGATATATCAGCTAAAGTTTGTTTATCACCAGTTGTTCTGAAAAATACAATTTTTATTGTCGCACCTGAATTGAAACCAGCAATAATATAACGGATCGTCGAGCAGGACAACTACAAGAAAGGAAGACAGATTGTTTCTAATAAGACCTACAACTATATAAAATATTTTAATATATCTTAACTTTTAACAAATACTAGCCCTAGTGAGGAATTCTAATTATCTACTTAAAGAAAGATATTTTAAATGGCAGGAAAATACTTTAACTAAATTACTCTCAATGACAGAAAATTTGATATTTTCAATATTTCGAGCAAATCTTGAACCAGGAGAATTCTCCCGGTCTCACCTATTTAAATTTTGATAACTTGAATTCTGTCTTCGTTGTGGACTCCTAGTCCATCCAGGATACCCGAAATACGGAACATATAATGCTTTGTTTGGCGAGTAGAAGCATGCACTTGAATTTGTAAAAAATCTAACACATAATGAATGTTATAAAGTCTATAGGAAAATAGAACCAGAATATTTATTCATCCAATACTTGCTTTAACTCCTCTAACACTTACCTTTCGTCGCAAGAACTACGCCCGGAATGGACACTTGCTCTGTCTTCAGGATAATTAACAACAGCACGAGAAATGTGTTGTTGTTGACGTTGATTAGCATAATATTTATGATACCATTCTGAATAAGCAGCAGGATTTGTACGTCGCAAATTTTCAATGTATGCATAATAGTTACTGGCATAATGAACACCGTAATCGTATCCAGGATATCCTTCAACACAAAATAATCTATTTTATTCTTTGAAACAAGAATTTAACTGCACAAGGGATATATATATATATGTATATATATATATACCATTATAAGGATAATACGGATCTCTCGATCGCATGTAGTACTCTCGATCTCTGTCATTATAGGAGGATCTACTGGATGGTCTAGATCTAAAATCCGAAAGAAATGATATTACATATGTACAAAATATCATGTTAAAATATCAATTGCGTGCTAAAAAGATATATACCCTCTACTATAAGGATCGTCGTAATATTCTCTCCTAAATGGATCTCTTATATCGTAATCATCGTATCGTCTTGGTCGTCTATCGTCTCTTCTTCTGTCACGGTCAAGATAATCGCGATCTCTAGAATATCGTAAATCATAGTCTCTAATATCTCTTTCCCTGCGTCGTATTCCATCATCAACCCTATCCTTTCTGCGATCGTCAGGTCTTCTTCTAATGTCTCTATCATCTAGATCTTCTTTAGTTCTGCCTCTTCGATCGACCTCTTCTCTTGAATGCCTATCTAGATCGTCTCGACTATGGTGCTTGCGATCATCTTCTCGATAAGGGATTTCTCGACGATCGAATTCATCGCGAGTATTATATGTTCGATCGTTTTCTCCTCCGCGACGGCGATCGTAATAATAATCATCATCATATTCCCGTTCACGATCGTAACTGCAAGTTAAGGTAGAATCTTAAGCCTTAAATAACTTACGAATTTTTCCAAAGTTTAGTTATTATATATCTACTAACTACGCGCTTTTTCGTTCGTATTCGTATCTTCGGCGTTCCGAGCTACTGTCACGTCGTCTTTCTCTGCTATCATCTCTACTATTTCCGGATCCTCCTTCATCATCCTCATCTTCATACGAATCTCTACGATTCGATGCACTAGGAATTCCTTGACTCTCGCGTATTGATGCGCCAACAGCTTCCTCGCGTTTGTTCCTTGAGTCACTGGTCTGATCCTGTATTGCAGCTGAAATGAGATACAAAAATTTAATAATAAGTACATACAAGAATATTGAATTTACATAGGATATAAAGCTTTCTCTCACAGCCTATAGAAGGAACTTCTTGAGAGCCTGTGACTACTCTTCCATTAGATCTGTCATCTGATGACTGAGTAACTTCATTGGAAGATGCACCGCCCGGTATTTGTCTAAGGTTTTCTTCAGTCTGCTGAACAGGATCTTCAGATTCATTACCTCTTCCAGGTATTTCCCGTGTCTCACTTGGTTCTAACATAATTTGAGGTTGTGACTGATATCTTTCTTCTCCAGATGGATCATTTCGTGATTGTTGCGGAGGCAGAGACCGTTCTCTGCCAGATGGATCGTTTCGGCGTTCCATCGTGTCGGAATCTGATCGTGAGAGTAAAGGAACATTTCTTTCTTGTCCAGGTGGAACATCGCGCCGTTCTGATCTTTCAGACATATTTCTTAACTGAAGACCTTGCTCTTGACCAGACGGATCATTTCTTCTTGGATCAGACAATCTTTGACCAGTCTGAACATATTGTTCTTGCCCGGTTGGATCATTCCTACGTGGATCTATGGAGCTTGATTGTCCCGGTACTTCGCGTAAAAAGGGAATGTCATTAGGCACTTCGTCATTTTCATCATCTTGACTTGGCGGACTCGGTTCATGTTCTTGATGAGAATCGGTTAATTCTCCGGTTTCCAGAAAAGTATTTCTATCGTTTGATGCGAACTCGTAATTATCTGGCACCTGTAAAATAATTTTACTTATTTTAACTGCACAAGAAATGTTGACTCATTTCTTTTACCTGTTCTGCCTGAAGAAGGGAATGAGATCGTGTGGACTGCTGCACAGAGGGTACTTCAACATTACTTATTTCCTGCCTAAAATCACGTGTACTGGCTACCTCCTTGGCAGTATTTGGAACTGGTTTAGGATCATTATCTAAAGTTTCCTTATTTATAGAATCTCTTGAGCCATATATATCTCGTTCTTGTAATGATGGCGTGACTACTTCTAAATTTATAAATTCTGAAGGCTGTTGAATATTTTCATAGTTCTCTACGTTTTGTTCTATACTCCATTCTTTTGGTGGACGAACATTATCTTTCGAATACAATGTATTTTCTGAGGAAAGTGGCAATGCATCCTGGCTGTACCATTGATCATATCCACTTTGTGCTATATTGTCTGAAGACTTAATGTTTGTCATTTGATATGGATTAAGCGCCGCATGATCTTGACTAATAAGATTTTGATTATCATTGGAATGAGCACTTTCTGTACCGAGTACAGCACATTCTAAAGGCAATCCAGATATATTATCAGGTGTGACACTATTATTGGAAATCGCATTTTGATTCCAACCATCTTCAGGATTAACAGATTGTGCTTCTTTCAGCTCATTTTGACTTTCAACATTTTTATTTACTTTAGTACCAAGATTTAACTGTTCTAACTTTATAGGCAACTCTTCAGTTGAATTACTTTTACCCCATTCTGTTGCATCATTTGCTAAATTAAAATCATTGTTCTCTTGCACAGAAATATTTTCAGAACTTGCAACAGTTGATATAGTTTCAGGAGTAGCGGACATATTAAGCCGGGAGTCAGATGGATATGATTTAGCAATATTTGTTTTTATCTGTGTATTAGAATCTTTAGAGCTGACAAAATTTGAAATTAATGAAGGAACAGACCGTTTTCTTTCTTCATGTTCTATATTTGGGTCTACTGCTGGAATAATATTAGAATGAATATGATGAGATGGTGTTGTACGATTTTGTTGCCAGTCATTTGCAGCAACTGCACCAGTGACTTCTTGTTTAACACTTTCTTCTATTAAATTATTATTTTCCTGCTGTTCATGTAACCACTGAGTTGCATTATTGTCATTGGTCTTTTTCCAACATTGTGAGACTTCAGTATTTGTTTGGGGCCAAGAATTAAATTCATCATTAGCATTATAAGCTTGTGTTACTTGCTGACTTTGATTAGGTATTGCAGATTCGCGGTTCTGAGCATTCCATTGAGAAGACATATTAACTTGACTAGACCAATTATTTGCATCATTCGTATCATTTATAGAATATTCTTTATTTTCAGTAGAAAGTAGAAGGTGCTGGATTGATCTAGTTTGTTGTACCGGTGGTGTATATCGATTACCTATATCATCAAAATTTTGTGCCTCCTTGTCCATTTTTGCATCCTGCCAATGTCCTGATACAGCAGCTGGTTTTTGCCAATTTTGGGGAGTAATTACATTTGTTTGATTAGACTTCATCCAATTATAATTACTACCAACTAAAGTAGGACGTGATGCTTGCTCTTTTTGATTTTGTACACCTGACTTTTGTAAATATGAAACATTTTGAGATTGTTGATCACCTGCCCATTGTGATTGATCGAAATTCATAGATCCAGATTTAATAGAATTTGTTCGAGGTGGCAGTGGTGGTGGTGGATACTGCTGATATTGATTATAATTTGAATAAGACGTAAAAGAGTCTGTATGATTAGGAATTGGTGGCCTATTAGCAACTGTCCCTGGTATATTTCTGTCTGATGTTGAATTCTGATTGAGCAGATCATTCTTATTACCATTAACACTTTGATAATAATGATCTTGAATGGAATTAGGTATCAACTGTCCTTGATTAGCATAAGAAGGTACATAATGCTGTTGCTGTTGTTCTGACGGTAGCGGTTGCTGTTGCTGATTATCTGCCTGTTTGTCAAAATCCCAATTCCATGAATTATTCCAAGGATCATTTGACTGTTTTGGCTGATTCAGAAGTGGTGGTTGATGTTGAACAGGATCATTTGACGATACTTCAGGTGGTACTCTAGACATTGGATTCCATATATTTTGATTATGAGTTCCATAGCCTAAGCTGTGATCTATTCTAGACCTAGTTGGCCTGGCTCTATAAGGATTCTACAAATATGTTTTAGATATTAATATACAAGTGAAATTTTTTTACATTTTGTACAACATTTTTAAACATGCTACTCACGCTCATACTGCCTCCAAGACAGTAACACTTGCTTCTTATTTATATAAAACCTACAAGACAAAAAATAATTTACATATTGCATTATAAATAAGAATTTTATTGTCACCCTGCAAAATTACGTATCTTATATAAACATTTAGGAATACCCGACATTTTCTAACAAACATTCAAAATTCAACTTTAAAAATTATTAACACACCAATGGAATACACTTTCACATACCATGAAAAACATATATAGGTCATTAGAAATCTATTTTTCAAATCACTAATGATTCTTTCTGCTTATGAAGTAATATTTCGTAAAATAAAAATAAATTGAGATCAAAATTTACACTGGGACAGAAAATCCGTTAACACTCTGACGATAGGCTACTCTAGGTAGAAAAATTTCTTGAAATTTTCCCACCACAAAACTCAAAATTACTATAATTATGTAACGAAAATCATGAGAGAGCAGTTTTTGTGCGTAAATAACACGATTGGCAGATAGGAGAAAGTTAAAAGGCGAGAAATTGAGAACGTCGTGCCGAAAGTTGAGATACCAGCTGTGATATCCAACGTTAGCGTTCAGGGACCTCTCGTACGTTCACTCACCTAGCTATCGTGTCTGGCACTGGTGTCCATACGCGAGTATAAGCATTATTTTCTCCCACAAAACATTCGAATCGTTACGTTTAGCAAATTCGATCGTTTATCGAGGCAAATGAAATTTTTACGAGATCAGGAGGAAAAGTCACAGAAAGGCGGACATTTTACGAATATTATGAGAAAGATGTGGGTTAAGCACGTCACGAATTTTTCTCGTTGTCTTTCCACGCGAGCAGAACCATAGACGCGCACAGCGCGGTCGCGTTGGTCTCAAACGTCAAAAAGATCTCCAATGAAATCTCGTTAGATGGCATTGTAATGTGATTTAAAATTTTTTCAAAAACAGGAAAATTCTGAAACTGGACAGATTTTTACATAATAATTTGACAATAAAGCCTCAAAATAATAACTCTTATAGATTTATAACAAAGTTTCAAAATATGAGTGCGCGATGAGATATTCTCATCTAAATCTAAACTAGATATTTCACAAGTAGATATATCTATTTGCGTCTATTTTATTTACTGTATTATAATTTTTTATTTTTAATATATAAAATTAGATATATTCTGGCATTTCAAGTTTGGTAATTATATTAGTCGTAGAATGTGAAAGCGATTAATAAAGAGGGAAACCACAGTTGCAATGTGTTCAATGGAAGCCTCGGAGTGTTCCACAGTGACTGCCGATGTGACGTGGTATGCCAGGAGTGGACATTTGATGAATCGGTCACACCGTGGCCAGTTTTGCGTAAATGGATCGCAGGTGGTGAAGAGACGATTATTTTGCAAAGATTTCATTATTTTTTTCTATATTTTCGGTAACAAGAGTAATTGATTTTTATCGAAATGGTGTTATTAACAATGATTGCGAGGATAGCAGATGGTTTGCCACTGGCAGCCACGATGCAAGAAGATGAGCAGGTTAGAAGTCTATTACGATGAAACGTCAATTTATGATTGAATTTGAAAATTATTATTATATGGGTCCTATCTTTTTACATGACTTTTCTCTTAATTATAATTATATGACTTTTAATTAATTCATACATAATTATTTACAATGATATGTAAAAATATATTAATTTTACTTATTAAAATGTAAGATTTTTGTTTATTGATTAGTTACAAATAATTAATTAATTGTTTGTAGAGCGAGAGAAGAATTTTAGAATATCAGAATCAGGCAAAAATGTTATTTAGAAGATTAGAACCACAGTCTCCAGCTAGATGTACCATAGAAACAGGTCCATATTTATTCCAGTAAGTTTTTTCATGTTGTAATTGATAAATTATGTAATGATAAATTATCAGTTATTTCTATTTGCAGTTATTTAATTGAAAATGAAGTATGTTATTTGGTATTGTGCGAAAAAAACTATAGTAAACGGGCCGTATATAATTATCTTGAAGATATAGCACAAGAATTTCATTCATCATATGGTAAACATGTCAATACAGTTACTAGGCCCTACAGTTTTATTGAATTCAGTATGTATTTTTCCTTTTCTTTTACGCAATCTAGTTTTTGTAGTACTTTCATACAATGATTGTTTCCAATACAATGTTTATTTTCTTAGATACATACATCCAAAAAGCAAAGAAAGTTTTTTTGGATGGTAGATCAAGAAGAAATATGAATGCACTCAATAGCCAACTACAGGATGTGCAAAGAATCATGGTTCAAAATATAGATGATGTCTTGCAAAGGGGTACAGTTCTTTCAGGTAATAGTATAATAATAAATATTTAAACAAAATTTCTTACTTGAATACTTTTTACTCAATTATCATTTATCTTACAGAGTTAGACACTAAAACACAAAATTTGACTATGTTGTCACAAAAATATAAAAAGGATGCAACTCATTTAAATAGCAAGTCCATGTATGTAAAAGCTGTGGCTGGACTTGTTGCGTTTTTGGTCTTCCTGCTATACTTTTTTATTCTTTAGTTTTTCAATCTATTTGAAAAGTTGGTTACGATTATGTAAAGACAATTAATGTTTTTCCAAAATTAGCAAATATTTTCTTTTATTTTTTGTGAATTTGCTTTTCCACATAATGTATCTAAATTTTAAGTTCACCTGAAATTGGAAACAATGTACATATGTTATATTCAGGCAAAAGCTAGTCGCACGGAATATAATGATACCGATACCATTCAAGACATTGTTCCATATATTGTCATACAGTAAATATAATGATTTTCTACGTAATTAAGACAATGTATGACCATCTTTACTTCGGCTTAGTAAAAGATATCCTCTAACAAGTAAGACAATATGTATAGCCATGGTTATTGTTATATTAAAAATTATTTTATTCTTATTGCTTTATTTATAAGGCAAGGAAATTAATATCACATTCATATTTAAAGCTGTATTTTATTATTTAGACATATTATTTTACATAATTTACAGTAAAAACAAATTCGTTTTATTTATTCTTGTGATTGTATTATCCTGTGGACCATAAATGTTTATGTATTTATTTCTCTGGATGGGGAATCAATGAAGGTGTAACAATAGAATTTAACTTTCATTGATATTGTTCTATTTATACGTGATTCAGTTGTATCAGTCTAGTGAAATATCGTACCTACAATAAAAAAAACTGAATTTGTTCATCCATCTAAATTCACGCGAGGAAAATCACTGTAACTTGAAAAATTTTTTACACGTACAAAATACCTTGTGTTGTATTATTGTTACATTCTAATTAATTCATCATAATCGGGTATATTGAAATTTGATAAACACTTGCTTTCTCGATCATCATTTGATTTTTCCTCATCAGATCCTGAGAATTCAGAATTAAAAAAATAATTTACAGTCGAATTTGTTTTTTCCTTCATATTTGTCTGACTGTATGTTCTTTTCCTCCTTCTTGATGCATTGTGATTATTAGCTTTATATTTTGAAGCATTTGTATCTTCGTCATCTGAAATATTATTTAATACATCCTGAAATTGATTGTAAACTTAAAAACAATAAGAATTATGCATAAAATACGTACCAGTATCTATAATTTCATACATATATGAATGATCATTTAGAATTATATATATCGTTGGAAATTCAATTATGGTTTTATTTTCTAAATTTTCCTTTAAAGAAAGCCTAATATCCAATTCATGAAACCTAGATATTTTGTAGTAATAAAACACAATTTAGTTACTTACATTTTACTTGAATTTCAGAATACAGAATTAAGTGTATTTACTTTAAGTCTGATTGTACAACTTTTTCTGCCTTTAAAAGAACTTTTATTCCAGATAAACCTGCAGCCTGATAAAATTGCAGTCTCTCATTTAAACGCATTCTTAAATTTAATTCCTCTATATCATTTTTATTCTCTACAGACTTAGTGGGATCTAAGATCTCTTCTATAAGGAGTGATAATCTTGTGGATTCTAGAGCCCTATAATTATTAAAATACTATTATTATCAGGGAAGTTAACTATAATATGCATATTGCATCAATGTAAAAAGTGGAATTCTACCTTTCTGTGACCCATTTTGTGCAGTCTGCTTGAGGAAAAATCCATTCTATTCTCCAATATAATTCACTAGTTTTCCAATTTAAATATGTCGTATTATTTTTGTGTCTACTAAAATGTTGTGGCATGAATTGCAAATTAACATTCCTCTTAAATGTAGCCGTTTTTAGTTTATTCAGATGCTATAAAGATAATAGTTATAATATAAGCATCGTGTGTCATGTCGTGGAAGAAATAAGATAAATAATTTAACAAACCATTGGAAGATTAAGTTGACGTGTACATCTTTTTAATGGATCTCTTTTCAGTTGTTCAACTGTTCTACCAACTTCTTCGAGAAGCCTATAATCTGTAAAATAATTATTTTCAAAGAACTATGATACATATTTATGCGATTCACACAGCTTACCACTTAAAATATCCAAATCTGTGAATGATCTTAACGGTATAAATTTCGTTTTGTCTCGAATACCATCACATTCCAATTCTTTTTTATGAATGTTTACACACTGAAGACAACAAGTTCTAACCTCACATTTTGGACACGTGTATTTTGCTTTATTTCCACCACATACCTCACAATTTTCGATCCTGTGAATAATATCAATTTTAGTCCATATTTATAAAAACTGAAAATTTTTAATTAACATGAGTATCATTAGAACCCGGTGACTATCTTAATAACTAAAAGATGTACTTCTCACTGAATGTGGCCATGTTGGAATACCCGCGTCAATAGACAAGACAATCTACTGACAGACGAGCAAAGTATAGTATAAAATGGTATACTAAGTGAATCATATAGCTATTACTACAGAGATATAAAATTAATCTTATACGATACGGAAAAATCACTAATTACTGTTATATTATAAGGTTTATTTATTTATATTTTTTTTTTACACATAATAATTAATAGATACAATACATAAGCTAATTTCTTGTAGAAAGTTAAAATTGTAAATGTATGTACATCAAAATATTGATAACTTAGCTCTGTTCTTTCGTTGATCTTGTTCAGCGGCAATACTTTTTTCAGATGCTCTTAAACCAACAAGTTCTTTCTGTTTCTCATTATACTTCATTACAATATTATTATAATGAACACTTCCTTTTGTATGCCTTGACAATGATTCTTTCAATTTCGCTGATTCTCTTTCCAGTCTTAAAATATTTTCTCCAATTTGGAAACTTGCTACGTTTAGTTGTCGATTTGATTCTGTTTTAAGGCTGCTTTTACCTTTTGAAATATTTCTTGCGTCCGATTTAGCTGCAAAACATTATTTAGAGATAACATATACTAAATAATAAATAATAAATGGTAGAGATAATATCTAGCGGTAATAAAATTTTCTTAGACGTACGTTTATCACCCAAGGTTGCATTTATAAAATTAAACACATTGTTTTCTTCTCGTTCTTTTTCCCTCTGATACTGTTTTTCTCTTTGCTGCTCTAACTTCTGTTGTTGTTTTCGCATTCTACGTTCTACGGAGAATAAATTTTCATCCCCTCCAGCATTTTCTCGCAATTCCATACAATGATCTGAAACCACATTTTTTCATATACAAAGCATTTATATATAGAAACAGCGATGCAAAATATACATACCTAAAGATTTACCAGCTGGCAGTACCGTTGCTTCAACTGGTTCTATTCTGCCATCTGAATACTTTCCAAGACCAGTGCCCACTACATATCCCATTTGAGCCATTAATTTGCTACCTATCCCGCGCGTATGTTTTTCCCAATTTCCTAACGGCGTGTTGCTTTCTACCGTGAGAAGAGATTTATGAACTGTTTCTTCTTTAGGATACTCCGTTGAGTCACTTTCACCGTCGCTGTCTTCCGACGTATCTGACATTTCCAAATCAGCATCGTCTGTAACAATAAAGTGAAATAAATGTGAAAGAATAAAATTCGAATATACAATTACTTCGCAAGATACGTACCAAGCGGTAGAAGATCCTGTAGGAAAACTTCTACGATATTACCGTTTGCTTCAAATTTAATTCTGAAAACATCTCCTTCTTTTTCTGGCATTTTTAATACGATGCACCTGTGCCATAATTGATTCTTTTGCTTCGCTAATACCCTACTACCCATCTTTATACTTTGAAAATCTGGTTCTCTGTAAATAAATATCATGCGTTTGATTTTTGTACGTTGCTATCGAATATCAACAGATTCATTTACCTGTATTCTTGTATACTAGACAATGGCACCAATTCTCCATGCGAAAATCTACAATCTTCGTCAGAAAATTTACATTTCCCATCCAAATAATAAGGACACGGAAGCATTTCTTTATGTGTTGGATTTAGAAAAAATACCCTGACCTAGATAATAGCATATACATAAATCCTTAGAATTACATAATATGGATACGGATAAAGGAAGTTATCTGTTCCCTGCTGACTTTGTTAGAAGGATACATTGGAATTAGCAATTAACTTAGATGTGATTGTAATTTTCGATCTAATTCTTTTCTTACCTTTATATCTTGCATATTTTTTATTTCTGTGCTGTCATTCTGATAAACAGAACATATCATAGCATTATGATAACCAATGCCACCCCAACTGCTACCATGGGGAGCTCGACATTTCATGCCTTCAAGCTGCCTCAACTCATCCTACAAGATGAACTTCCACCGTATAATTGTGTCATTTCTATGCCATACAGAATACTTGCGTACTGACTTCTATGTTATTCGAAGCTCCGTCATCTTGTTTATCCGGCTCTTTACTCCGAGATTCATTGGAAGTTTTCTCCAGTTCTGCCTAATGGATTTATATGGAACGAAATATTACTTTGCTGGATCTTTTATGTTTCCATCTTTTTCTTTTCTTTAATAATTTGCTTGTTGAAAGAAAAATCACCTTGAATAAGGCATATTCTTTTTCCAACGGATCGTCCATATCGTCAATATCGTCAATATCGTCATCATCGTCGTCGTCGTCGTCTAAATCTTCGCTAGAAGTTTCAACACCTTGTAGACTTTTCTTCGTTAAAGCAATAAGCTCTTGTATGTCCGACTGTAAACTTAATAAATTCTCCCTATCCGCTTCTTGCGTAGTCACGGACAAAGTCGCTTGAACTTGAGCTAGCTGGTATGGCAAAAGAATATTTAGAACAGAAAAATTAAGCGTACACCATCAATTAAAAAACGAAGTAGGTATACGAGTTATTCGAAAGGTTATACGGTTTCCTTGTACAACGTCGATGAACTAGCAATTCATACCTGTTGTTCGTATTGTGCAATTGCTTCTCGTAAACTTTCAGTATCTGTCATATTATCCTATATTGCCTTACCCCTGCGTTGATTTAGAAGTTCCTGAAAAAGAGACCTCACAAAAACTGTTTTGACAGTTTACATTCAGAGTCCTCCCGTACTCTAGAATTTAACGATTGTATCACTACCAATATTAAAAAGCTCTAGTTTAAAGACCCTAAATCCTAATATCCATTATGTGGCGACATCTTGATCAAATTGTCATGAATCGTATTCTGATATTTGAAATACGTACATGTCGTATATATTGGACATTTACATGTATAATTTTACATTCCTTTTACATATATAATAACCGATGAGTAGACAACATTAAGAATATAAATTTATAATATTAGCGTATTTAACATAATTTTAACGCTATTAAAAAGATAGTGTAAAAATAAACTAAGTAAAGGCAGCCTTCCGAAGCCTCGGTAGCGCAGTAGGCAGCGCGTAAGTCTCATAATCTTAAGGTCGTGAGTTCGATCCTCACCCGGGGCATTTATTTTTTTTATTTCAAATATGAAAGAAAAATTAATGCTATGTTATTTTATATATCGATATAATCGAAATTAACAACGAATAAAAATATACTATTCTCAAATAATAAAAATTAGAATTACGGTTGCTCTTAGATTGACGGAAAGAATTGGTAGAAATATTAAGAGAGTGATATTCTTACAGGTACTAAATTGTTAGAAAGGTGTATAGCAAATATGTATAAGGAGTTGATGAGAGAAATAAGCGTCGTGGAGGGTAAAGACGCGCGGTTTTACGAACGGGAAACGGAGCAAGAGACAATTATGTAAATGTAACACTTGCCAGAGGGACTTGAGCCTTCTTGGAATTGAAATGCGGTAGTTAAAACGAGTTGTGAATTGTTTGTTGCCCTTTAGCGATACCACAATTTGCAAGCAAACAGCCCATTAAATTGAAGCTGCCATAGCCTCTACCTTTACACGGTGAATAGGTGTTGCGACCCCTCCGCTGGAATAAACCCACCGAAAGCGACACACGGTTGCACGGTGTTCGACTAGCTTGTTCCTGCCATGCAACGCCAACGAATATCGGCGCGATAATTAAATGACGATAGCATGCTGCTTTGAAAATCTACTAGAATCTAGAAAAGTTACATCGATAGCCTCTACTTAAGGAACGTCTAGCTCTGAGTTTGCAAAATCTTCGGGCCTAGAAGTTTCTCGAGGAACGATATTGGAAAGAGAAGCAATTTTTGACGTTCGGGAATGAAAAGCGATTCGGATGGAACGAGTAGACCAGGATGCGATCGTGTCGCGCTTATCGTATTTTCAGGGTGATTATACGTTGGCGGATATCGGCGAACCGCGGTAAAAAAACAGGGGAAGAGGTGGAGAAGGTTGGTCGGGAGAAGAGAGCCGGATCCGCATTTTCGCGGGTTATTTTATGCGGCTGCTATGCATCCGTTACGTATAAATGCAGAGACGCGGCCCGATTTGCAGGTGCACAGCAGGCTCGTTGCAAGCGCGGTTGATTCCGCGTTGATTCAGGCCGTATTCAGTGCATCGAGTCCCGCGATGAAAAGGCGTTCCGCTTTCTGAATATATTCCAATTAAAAAGTCGGAGCTTCGTTACACTCGGCCCTGCCCGCGTACACTCTGCACCCTGCACCTTGCACCCTCCATCGCTCTCGCCTTTCTCTTTCTCGTTTTCTGTCCTCCTCTCTTTTTCCGCTCATCCTTGCTTCTTGCGATTCCATCTTTCCCCCCATTCTCCTCCGCTAGCCTCGTCACAGTCGACTCCTTTTACTTCTGCTTTTTGCCTTCTACCAACGGAGCCACGATCCCTTTTCGCTACTCTCCTCCATTTCCCTCTCTTCCTCGGTTTCTCCAGCAATTACTCCGCCGTTTTTTTTTTCCCTCTAAAGAATTTCGCTCCTCCTTTCGGCGTTCGCCTCGCCCCTTTACTCGTCCTTGTTTATTATCGGCATCCGCGCCTACCCTTTGCTTCCATTTTAAACGAGGTTCTGCTTTCTCCACTACGTCTTCTCCTATCTCGCCGATTCTCACAGTCTTGGAAGTAACAGTGTATCCTAGAATGACTCACTCGACCTTTTCTCGTAAGAAAGGAATGTCTTGTCTGCTCGTCGTCGGTAGAACGATATCGGGGATACCGTTAATCACCGATCGGCGGAATCGCGTTAAAAGGCACGTGGTTATACGCGAGAGGGTGCGGGTTTCAAAGGTGTATGTAAGAGCAGGAACGATTTCGAAGACACGCAGGGAGGCCCCCTGCCCCCCGTTGAAGTATTTAACGACGCCGTTCTCGGTCGGGCAGGAGGGAGACGCGCATCGTAAACCGAAGAGGGATAAGAAGCGCGTGTCCAAGTGCCAACACGACTTACGCACGTATGCACGCGCGTCCACGATTCGCTCAACGACAATACGCACGTGGCCGAGTGCACGCGACGCCACTTCTCTCTTATCCCAGGATATCTCGTTCGAGTGGCTGCGTACGCGACTCCTTTGCACGGGATTCACCGAGGATTCTTTATCGCGGCCGTTTCAATAGAGAATAGACGATTCGAATCGAGCCAGTGATCCACGAGTAAATCACGGCCGTTTACACGATTCAAACGCACTCGAACGTACTCGAATCTCCGTCTATATGCGTATAACGCGATAATTCTATGTTCGTTTGTCGAACCAATTATTTTATAATTTTTCCGATCGTCCAATTATCTGAGAAATCTCATTAGACCCGTTTCAGAAATTTGTTCGTACGCGAAAGAGCTTTCGAAGAAGCAGGTATTTCTCTTGAAAGAGATGTATCGCGGTGATGGCGACACGCGGGTCCACTTAAGAACGCGTTTAAGAGACGAAATTAGAAGCGCTCGTGGGACGTCGTCGGGGACAATACGCGTGGCAGAAAATTATTACGAATAATATCCGATTCATTATAGCGAAGTAATTACGCGTGAGAGATTCCCGGCTTCATCCACGGCACGGCAAGCTCGCGGCGAACGGAGAGAAGCAGAAAGAGGTAAAAAGGGGGACGAGCGTCGCAAGAATTCTTCCTTCACTCGCGTGATTTCACGCTCGGCTAGATGTGTCTCTGTTTTTTCTTTTTTATTATTCGACGTCCAGACGCGGAAGGTCTGCTGGTTTATTCCGTTCTGAATGAACCCGAAAGAAGCGTGTCTCGCATTCCGGCTTCCCTCTTTCTTCGTCGTTTTCGCGGCGTAACTCGACGAGAGAAAGTTGACGATTCGTGGTTGCGCGACTCGTCGTCGTCGCGCAACAATTTCTTCTTATCAAACGAAACGTCCTTGCGCGCTTCACGAGTCCTTTGAACTTTCCACGCGCCTTTTCCCCCAATTATGCTTCCATTCATCTCGTCGCGATACACCGCGACTTCTTAGAATCGCCGTTCGATTTCGAAGAAAATCAAAGAGAATCGTTTCAGAGAAATTCGATCTCCCGTGGAGTGTCTTTCGATAACGTTCGCCAACGCTACCAAAGGAGAGTGATTAACGACGTCGTTACGCGAGATCGTTCGAAATTCGCTTAATGCAGTCTAATCATCCGTGTAAAGAGATCGTGCACTTTTCGTTCTCCTCTTCTCGATTCCTCCCTCTCTCGTTCTTCTCACTTTTTCTCCAATTAACGATAGAGTCGGCGATCGGCTGACGAAAAAATCATCCTGACGATCGCGACCGTTCTCTCCGCGATCTTTCTCTTTTCCTTCGTCCTTCTCCTTCTTTTGCACGCGTTCTCGCACAGGTATATTACTCGTTCTCGCTCTTTCTCGTCGATTCCGTTCAATTAAATCCGCCAGCCAATTCCAGCCACGAGTGCCAGTACCACTCGACTTGTATCGGTTTCAGCCAATTACTTTCTGCCGGGGATTGCGAATCGCTGTTTCTGGCCACGTGCCCATTGTCACGCGCGAATTGGTCTTCCCGATACGGGGCTCGTTACTGTTGCCGTTTGTCCAAATAAAAAAGCCCGATTTTCGCCTCCGCGTGTGCGCACGTTCTTTCGCGATATCGTCCGTGACGGACGAAAAACAACTGTCGTTCCCCGTTGATCTACTCTCGACTCGTCGTGGTAAACTCGATGTTTACCACAGCGTGAAAAGAAAAAATGACAAAATGAAAAAATGAATAGAGAAAACCTTGTTCGATATCGTTGAGAACGAAAGCAACTGCGTGGCGCGTGAAAGGAACAATTACAAGGCGGTGTTTTTGTTCGATAATAATTTATTTATCTACAAGAATTCATCGGTTGACGAAAAATCGTCGACTAACTGGAGAAAGTGATGGATTATCAGCGGTGAACGTTAGCGAACTAGATCTCTAAGTGAAAATTGGCCAGTGATTGCGGGAAACGGGGGAAAACGGTTGTACCGCGGACCATCGGACGCGTCGTAGTAAACGTCGTTTTCGCCCGTTTCCCGGTTACAGTTACCTAAGATCCTATGACACATCTACGGAATTCGACTCGCTATCGACTCAACTAGACTTCTTCGTTCGTTCCGAGTAAAAGGAACATGTTTCCGAACCTCGATATTACGGGTTTGTTCTTATTCAAACTGGAACAAGCGAAAGTTCGTGGAACGATGGAAACAGATCCTCGAAACACCTCGATTTCCGATATCGTTTCGTCCATCGCTTCCCCTTTCGTCGTCGCGAACGAAAACAAAGCGACTACGACTACCGACCAACTTCGTAATTACATATGTACACTGTTTCGCATGCAGGAATTAGCTCTCAGAAACAACTCCAAAGCGGAGCACGGAATCTTCGAAGAGTTTCATCCCAGGAGTGGCGAAGAACTCCTGAAACGTGGTAAGCGCGATTACCGCGAACGAGACTTTCCTTGTCCGCGTTTACATCCGCGTTTACATCCGCGTTTACATCCGCGTTTACATCCGCGTTTCGTGGTTCACGCGCACTTCACTGTATCGGAGATAGTAGCGCGTGATGTTTTGTACCAGGATATAACCGAACTAGCGGTCGCGAGACTCTTTTCGCGCGCACGTGCGACGTAGCGAAACGCAGGCCGAAGAATTCGACGGAAGAGAACAGCGACTGCCGCGAACCATTGCGATTCACGATCGGGAATTCGGGCACATCGAGGTCCGATCGGATCCATCGGCGATGGTGGTTGTCCCACCGGTGGTTCGGAATCGGCCGAAGCGGACGCTTCGAAGAGGAAAGGGCTGCCGACGCCGGCGGCCAGAAGGCAGAAACGATCCTGAAACCGCGGCGTTCGGCCGGGTTAAAGGGGACATCCGTGAACGTAAGTGACGTTTCGGAAGAGGGCTGCGGCCGTGGAGAGAAACGCGGCCGTGGAAGCGGTGGACGGCGCCGGCGGCGGTGGCGGTGGAGGCGGATGACTCTGCGTTTGGGTCTGAGCGTTGTAAGGTGGACAATAAGCGTCTATGCTGCCATGATGAAGTCCTACACCTCGCACGAGCAGCTCCTTTTCCACCGTAGCTTGATGTCGAAGTTGTTCCAGTCGCAGTTGGTTCTGTCGCTTCCATTTCGTTCTGTGGCAAAAAGTTACGTTTTAATGAATCGTCGAACGAGATAGCCGTAAAAGTAAAAGTAAAACGACCTTCTGTTCTGGTACCAGGTTTTCACTTGTGTCTCGGACAGCGACAACGCGTCGGCGACGTCGCTGCGATCCGCCACGCTCAGATACTTTTGACAGCGAAACTTTCGTTCCAGATAAGCGAGTTGAGCGTGGGTGAATGCCGTTCGCCTTCTTCTGGGTTTTCTGCCGCTTGGAGGACCGCTCGTCGTGCCGCAAGACTTGCCGGAAGTCGCTGGTGCCGGCGATGGCGACAGAGCCGGCGGAGGACTCTCCAGTCGAGTGCAAGGGCTACTTCCTGGGTCTATCGTGTCCTCGGAATCGGAATGTACGGCAGAATCGTCCTCCGAATCTTCTGAAATAACGTATCTTTAGTTGTACGCGCGTGCACGAGTCAAATTACACGCGCCAGTTGTTACACGAACTAAATTCCACTAAATCCAATCCAATCACGTCGGATCTGCGTTGTGCTGCGTTCCCATTAGCCGAAAAATAGATTCAAAGCCTATTACCCGAACAATGCCAGCAAATCCTCGGCCGATCGGACGATCGCGATTGCTTTTGGTTAACGGTAAACGATCTCAATTACAAGAACGGTCGGTGTCCGATCGTGATTGGCCAATAAAGGCGTGGAGACGCAGCAGGACGCGATAATCGTCGACGACGAACGATGAAAATTCGCACTAACGAGAGCTAACGAATCCTTCCGCAGTTCGGACCATCTGTAGGATCGTCGATAATGGGGCGCTACCCTGTCGGGGCGCTTGGCTAAAATTAATAGGGCCGCTCTGCGGGATACCGTGTAACGAGAATCCTGGCGACAGGCCACGCGACCGCTATCGCCTACAATAAAAATCTTGACTTTTTAATTACTCAGCCTCGAATCGAGTCAGGGATTCGTTAGCGCGCTGCGAACTTCTTTACTTTATTTTTTTTTTTTTCTTCGAGAAATCCCGATTTCCTGGAAGAAAAATCGCGCAAGAAAAAAAGCGATAAGATTATTTTTATACGCGTGGCAAAGATTCTGCGTATATAGATGGTATTTAAAGAACTACACTATAGACCGAAGAAGGGGCGATTTGTACGATTAAACTCACCGTGCACCCGCTCGGACAGAACATCCCCCAGAAGATCCCTTATAAGAAACGACTTGTGCTCCTGCATCGTTACACCTCGGCGAGAAAAACCAACGAAACGACCGTGGAAAACGTGGATTCCGCTTAGAGGAAAAGGATCGCGCGAACCAGCTGAGCCGGAATCGTTTGTCGGCGCGAGAACACCTCAGCTACGGACGAATCGAGTTTCATGCTAACGTGTGGACGCTCGGCGTCGTTCTGCGTCGTCGAGGATCACGGGGGATGACCGGATGTGCCTGTCCGAGCCTGGTATCGTCGTCATACTCCTTGACAGGCGCACGTTGCTGAATATCAAGGTGGGGGTGGAGGAAGAGTTACCACGCGAGTTAGGCCTGGGGTTGCGTCGAACGAGCCCCGCGCCACCCCGCTCCAATTAATCCGCCCGTTTATTTTGAACGGACTGTCTAATGCTCGCGCGATTTCGCAGCCATTTTGGAGGTGGTAGCGCCACGCTACCCCCGTACAGTGTCCGCGGCGACTAGCCGATTGGTCGAGCTAACTCGACGTCGAGGGGTGGAAGTCGCGACGGCTCGACGTCGATTGGTCGATGAAAAGCGGCTTGCGCAAAGGGGGTTGGCTTCAGCGACAACCCTTACGAAACACACGGACGAGGTGCAACGAGAACCGAAGGGGCTTCGTGGGTGGCAGGATCTCGGTGCACGCTTCGTGAAAAGCGTACGGCCTGACGAGCATCGAACTCCGAAAAGGAGGGAACGAGGGGCAGAAAGTCATTGGCGAGCGATTACCGCGAAACGAGAGGAACAAATTGGATGTGAAACGTTTCTGCTGGTATAGAGAACGCGTCGTTCGCCGCGATATCGTGATTGTTCTCCCCCGGGGGCGGCTTAACGGTCGCGTTTTCTCGCCTTCTCTCTGCGCTCCCTTTTCCCTTTTCCGGCTCTGGCTTTTCCGCGCCGCGAGTCAACACCGCCCGCAGAAAAGAAAATCCCAAACAAATCTGGCAACGAGATTTTTCATTTTTCTACGCGATTTTTCTATCCATCTAAGTTTTCTGGTTTCTCTGTTTCTTCGTTGACTTTATCCTTCCCTCTTCTCTTCTACCTTTGTGGCTCCTTTTTTTATCCGATAACGTATAGAATTCGAGCAAGATTCGGAGCAGATTCTAACGAAGTCAATTTGCTGGGTGAAGAAAGATCGGTAAAGAAGGTGGCGCAAGGTGCAACGCGAATGCGCAGGCATTTGCATAAATACGGTGCTCGCAATTTGCCGAACCCTCGCCGGCCCGCTTCGTCATCTTCTACAGCTAGTATGTGAGCGTAAATATGCATGATGCATAAAACCACCAATCCTCGACACCGCCTATCCCCTTTCACTCCCTTTTCTTCGTTCTCGGCTTTTGCAGCGCCCCGTTAGTCTATTCACCGCGTCGCTACTTATCTTCCTGTGGTATTCCCGCGACTCTATGGTCCCGCATCTACTGCTTTCTATACCTAAATATTTCGCGTCCTGCAAAATCATCCACGCTGAATTTTCGTCGATCTAGAATAAAAACACGCGGTGCGCCGCACCTATGTGCACGGCCAGCCCTTTTACATCCGCAAATAGCACCGCAACCTTCTATTCCTTTCGCATTGCTTAATTAACGAATTCCCCGAATCTCTCCTCCATCGTCTCTCCCCGATCTCTCCACGATCTCTCTTTTCCTATCCGCTTTCGCGTCTTTGTAGTTCCGTTAAAAATAAATTTTAATAAGTAACAGCGCTTTTCAATCGCAACAACTATCGCGGTATCTTGTTTAAAATCATCTTTCTTTCGAATATCGTGCGAAAGGGTCTCGTTATAACGAGTATATAAATAAATATTTAGCCTATCGACCGGTGACGAAACGTAAGAAGAAAGGAGGGGGGTGGTCGTGCAATTTTCGGCAACGCGACGTCGCGTGGCGTCGCATAAATGCGACGTGCAGAAAGAAGGAGAGTCGGCGTGTATACAGGCTGGTATTTTAATGGCTCGCCTCGTGGCCTCGAGTTTGCGTGCTGGCACCTGTAAGCGGAACCCTCGCCGATGTGCCCCTAGAGTCGGACACGATGGGGCGCGTTTGTGAATTCATTAAGATTAACGTATGCAGGGAATTAATTCAAGGGGCAGCAAAGCGGCTGGCCGTCTTCTTCGTGCTGCTCGCTGAAAAAGGACCTCGGAATCGCGGAAACGCCGGAATAAATGCATGAAGACGGGATAAATCGAGTGGCGTTGAGCTGCGAAAACAAAGATGCTCGTGATAATTTTGGTGATTAGCGGCTCTTCGCGGGACGACTTTTAACGCGACACCGAGCTTCCTCCGATCGAATTGGAATAACCATCGCCCCTGTTTCCTCCGATATCTCGCCTCAGAGGTGTTAATTATCGAATCTGAAACTGTGTCGTCGATTATATGCACGCGTACGTTCGTGTATGTGTGATCAACGAGTGCACTATATAAATTTTAACCGAGTAATTTCTTGCGCCAAGAGAGTAGCACGGTTGATCGCATCTGTCGCGATTTAGACAACGGAAATAAATCAATGGAAATTAGAGCGGAGGGTTTGATTCGAATTATCTCGAAATCACCGCCCCTTGTCGGCTGATTGTTATCGGTAATTTGCAATATTTGTTCCCCTTTGGGACGCGAAATTTCATCTGGATGCAGCCACCTCTGGCCGCGTTGGACAAATAGGATTCGATTCGGGGTGAATTTGTCTTTCCGATCTTGTGGGGGAACGATCACAGATCAGAGATAGAAACGCGTTCAATTACGCTTCCCGCTGCGTATCAAGATTACCTAATGAACGACGTACGTAATAGCTATGCAAATAATACGCTTTGATTCGTTTAATCTCGTAATACGTACCGTAATGTGTGTACAGTGGTATAAAAGTAAATATAAATTTATTGGTAAAAAGTGTATCGTCGCCTATTTGTATAAAAGTTTCGTACGCACGTAACGACTCTCCGATAGAAATTGTAAAAAACGTGAAACGACGTTTCAAGATTTTGCGTGTCATCTTCGATCTTCCCGATCGAATGTACCGTCGCATATACCCTACCAATTTTAATACACGTACCGAATCGTTCTAATTGCGCTATATCTTCTTCTTTCGAAAACGAACGTTTGTCCTGTCAAGAAGAAGGAAAACGTAATGCTATTTGCAAGGAGCTACGATAAACATAACGAACAAAAGTTAACGAACAAAAACCTTATACACTAGACAAAATGCTCCAGCACTGAAGTATCGTATTGTGCTCTTAACGTTTGGTTATGCGATATAGCACGGGAGTTACATAATTAGTCTTTGGTATGGTACGAGTTAGGAAAAGGAAAAGTTCTACGTTATTATTACTACGATGCTGAATCAAATACTTTTGATGATCTATGTGTGATTTAAGACTAAATATAACCTAGCGTGTATGACGACTTACGCGCATCTTTGTATTAAAGTGTAAATCCGACGAGCGTACGATAATAATCGTTAATACCGAGTGGGTTTGATACATGTATTTAAGCATTAGCAGCGGTGGCTCGTAAGGATTTCTACTGCGACAATAAAAGCAAAAAAGGTGGAGATGGATTGAAAAAGTTAGATCATTAAGAAAACTAAAGGTAATTATTACATAAAATATCATCGAGCGGTATTGTACTACAAACAGAAAAATGACGGTTTTTTAGATAAATGTATATGTACGTATGCATCTATGTACAATATATAAATTTAATAGCGACGATAATAAAAGAGCAACTTATATCAGACGGAAAGTGCTGTGTGCTACGACGTTTATGAACGAGCCGTCATATACGGTAACTACGAGTAAATAACGGAACGCAGAATGTGAGAAAATATGCGCGGGATTTAAACGTAAGAAGGAAGTAAAATTATGAATTAAAAAGATTTCTTAAACATTCCATCCTCCTCGACGGAAGAAAATTACATTACGTTTGACTTATTTTACTCGCATTTATCTGCACAATGATGAAATAATTTATCTATGTATACCTTTATTCGATCAATTATTGACTTTTATTTAATTATCTTTGTCTGGTGCACGCCTCTTAACGAATTCGTACATAGTATGAAAGCACGAGTATAAAACGACTTACTTACGAGAAACGTCTATCCCGACTTAAGGGTCCGCGTTACCTAGTGGCGCACTTACGATTCGATAATTTTTGATATCAACGTGTTGCTTCGATCGTGTTTCCGTGATATTAGAATCTATGGTAAGAATAGAATCGTTTTACCGTTGCAATACGATAAAATGTAATTTCTTTCATCTTTTTTTTTATTTGCCAATAGTATTTAATAAAAAGTTTCTTGCGTCTTCCTACGAGAGCCTACTTATCTACTAAAATTCGCGCGTCGATTACTTTTCACACAATATCGGATGCGCCGGGGAGAACAAAGCGTCGTAATTATTCGAGAAAAGGTTTTGTTGCCGTGGAAGATGCGCGAGTGTGAATCAAGTTGGCGCGAGCGAGACGAAGCAAAGTTTTATCCGACGAAAGTTACCGAGTCCGAATGATTATCAATAATAGATAGTCGCGATCGAGTCGAGACGAATTGGTAAATACGGATAAAAAAAACTGTGAAGGGGATCACGGTGAAGCGATTTAGAACAGTGAGAGCCGAAGAGCGAGTCGCGGGTCCAGGATGGGAGGGGTAGAAGGGGTTGGCGGATCAAAACCACGATGCCGCGAGGGCTTCGAAATCGTTAACAATCGCGGGAAAAGCAAAATCCATTGAGGTGCGACCACGCGTGTGAATATAACTGTCGATCTGAATATTCTGCGCGCGGAGCAGCATCGTCCAGTACCGTATTCGCGAAAAACGAGAGGGAAGCCAGCTCGTTTTCCATTCAGAAAGAAAAGGGTGTGATCGAAACGAACGACTCTGTTTATAGCGACTAACAATTCTACTCGATGCTTCGATGTTTCGATGTTTCGACGTTTCGATGCTTCGATGTTTCCACGTGTCGGATCCGCCTGGCTTCCGGCGTGTTTTACGGCGTGGATATCTTTCTTTTTTTCTGCTCGAGCATCTTTTTTAAATCGCAAGAACGGTCGATTCTTAAGCTGCTCGACCAATGGTATAAAGACTGATTCTCGTGGTGTTTTCCTCTCGAGAAAAAATGTACGCGAATAAAAGGGAAGATGAAAGACGGTAGGGTGTATTTGCTTGGTCCATTTCTACGAGACCATGGATTAAAGACAGTAAAAGGGCTCGGTGTATACGTTCTCGTTTCTCCTCGAATGTATCAGCATTTATTTATACTCTCCTTTTCAGCCGCTTCTTATCGTTTCTATACGTCTTTCACTAACAACGCTCCGCAACGTTTCCAAGCACCGAGGCGCGTTATTTCAGAGACAAAAAGAAGAATCAGAAGCTCGGCGATTTACCCGCCATTCTGTCGCATTAAACGCGAACACGAATACAAAATGCTACGTATTTTCTTAGCAAGGTATAATCGAATTGCTTCAAACGAGTACTCCTACATATTGTAGTTTGCTTAATTAGTCTTGCCGAATTTGTATCCTTTGCGAAGTCGTTCAGGCTCGGTAATTTGAGAAGTTGATCAAGAAACGTCGTATGTCGATTCGCTAAGTAGAAACAATTGGAAAGTTCGTCGAAGTATAATACGGGGGAAAATTCGGCAGAATTCCGTAGCTGGGTATACAGCCTATTGTGTTTCTTCTTTCGCGCAGAGCAGGAGACACTCTGGAAGAATGATGGTTATGGGAAAAAGAGTGCTTGAACACGGACGTTGGTCAGGCTCCCGCGGTTCCAATTACGATCGAAAGGCGGCCCTGTTTGTTCGCCTTCTATAACTGCGGACTCTTCAGTGCCTCGTACAAGGCACTCTTACCCCATGGCCACTTTCGAGTTTCGACGCGTGTGTTTCCATGGCGAACGCCGCGCGATTCCACCGAGCACAAAAATCCTCTTTTTCTCCAGCCTACGGCAACGATTATTATTTCAGCGAGAACTTTTTCCTCGCGCCCGCTGTTCCTTCGCATTTGCATAGATTCAAGGACGTGTAAAGAATAAGACGAGTTAACCTTCGTAACGCTTTTTAACGAGCTTACTTCGTTTCTAGTTGCCAAGTTAAGCTCGTGCACGAGTTATTTCAAGGATAGTTGCTTTTACGCGATTTATCCAAAGCCCCTGCTATTTTGTCAAAGACGAAAATGATCGTCCGATAGAATCGCGACCCTGTTTTCGAGTTAAGTGCCGTGTAATCAAAGGATGATTGCCGGCACAAAGACAGCTGATTGGCTCGTTTACGTTACGGTAATGCTCGGGACTCGGCGAGACGACGCAGAACGTCCCTCGATGTCGGCAGAACATCCCCCGGTTTCTCTCGTTGTAACGAGATTTCAGCGAAACCGTCCGCGTTCTCGTTAAGGAATTAAACGAGAATGCTCTCGCGAGACCGGCAACGAATACGAATAATTCGTCAGCACGTGGTATTAAACGAAGAAAATTCTTCCCTTTAAATTAATAATCCGTGAATTTTCGCGCGGGTCCTCGAATCGTTCGTTAATTTCGCGTATCGAAAGATAGGGAAATAGCTGGAATCGTTCGATAATCGTAGCCTCAGACGTATTAGGGAGAACGCTCTTCTCCGATAATTTCCATCGTTCGTTCGATTCGTAGCACCTAGTTTTCGGTGGCGATCTCGAAACGAGCGAAATCGAAAAGGAGAAAAGAACGGGAGGAGAAAACTACTAAAGCGACTAGGCGACTCTTCTAGGTCGGATCTCGGATCTTTAGGAAACGGTTTCAAAGGAGGAACGGCGCTTGGCAATGGGCACTAAAGTCGCGTCGGGAGGGCGTCGCGAAGATACCACGAAGACGGTGTAGATTCGCGCGGCAAGCATCGATGCCGTGAGAGGGTTGCTTGTTTACAAGCGACAGTTGATTTGACAAAGCCGCGGGTCCATTTATACGAGCGAATATTACAGGGCAAAGTCGAGGGGTGGCTTGTTATCCGCTCATTGAAGTTAACCACGGGGCTAAGTGCGCCGGGGAGTGCCGGTCGGTAGGAGCAAGGAGAACCAGTGACTAAAGGTTAGGTATGTACCAACGGAGGGGGTGGCTTTGCAGTTTGCGGAGAGAGTCAGCGAAACGCCGTGAGAAGCCGAGAGAGGAAGCTCCAACGGAGACGAATGGATGCTAACACGGCGAACAGAGACGAAGCGCCCAGGCAGGAGAAGATAGGTGAAATACCAGATGCTGAAAAGAGATAGGCGAAGGAGGTTGAAGCGAAATAGATTAAGGGAGAAAGGGATAGCGATGGATGCGACATTCTCGCGAGTAACATGGACTTTGCGAATAGTATTTGCACGTCGCTGGTGTTTGGAGTACCTTGACGTAGAATCGCGTTCGATCTCAGGGAGATTTCAAGCGTTTGCGATTTCCTCGACGATCGACGTATTTCTTGGAGATTTAGACGATCCGGGTGGTACATTTTTAGAACGTAAGAGCAACGTTTTATCCTAATTCTCCTAATTGGACGAGGTTAGGCGAGAAACAGCGTTACAACGAAGGTACTACTATCGGTGGTGACAACGAGGTTGCAAACGCTAATGGAATTAGTCCCATCGCTAGAAGAGGGTGATGGAACGAAAGATGGATAACAGCAGGGTAGCCTGGAAGAAGATAGAGAGAAGGGTGAAGAGAAGAGGGGAGAGAGAGTCGGTAGAATACCGACGGGCCAATGAGAGGCCAGATCGTTGCCGAGGTAACCGCGGGGCTTTCCGACGGATTATTCGACCGAGATTGAAAAGTTAGCACCGTGTAGCAGGCGGGGGCTCGTCGACCGAGCCACTCCTGTTTCTCCGGAACGAGCGATCTACTCACGGCAGGGCTAACACAACGGATTAAGGCTTATTTTCACATCCGCAACAGCTCGACCCCTTTTGCTCGATGCTATTATGTTGCAACAGAATACCATGCAAACGCGCTCTTCCGTGTCTCGGTTCGTATACACGCACACGCGAATAAACACCGATTTTCCACGTTTCGATGCGTAGTCGATGCGATCTTTCACTTTTTACAATTTACCACTCACGCGATTCTGTTTACCTTTGCGAGATACAAGTCGAGAGATAGGCTGAATAAGATGAAGATATTCCGGATCCCATTCGGTCGGTGGTTTGCTTAGTCTACCAAGCGTGCCGCTACCGAACGAGCCGCTGACCATTCCGAGCCGTTGCAATCTTTCTGATCGGTCGGCCAGAGAGTACTTCGATCGGTTATATTTTTCTTGGAAAAACTCGGCGTTTCTCTATGAAAACCTTACAGGCAAGATGACGCGACGCGGTTAGATCGCCTCGGGATCGTTGACGAAGAGTTCGTCGGTGACGGGTCAAGCGTGAGTACGTCTCGGAAAAGTGTTTACTTCTGCATGTACACGATGCACACGGCGCGCGTCTAGCAAGCTGCTTACCCGGTAACCACTCGGAGGTTACCTGACACGTGCATAATTAATGCCCGTGATGACGAGGACGCGACACTCGCGCGAGCGCGCTCGCCCACGGATTATCTGTGTCGGGAAAATGCAATGGGAGAACGAAATATCCGAAAGTCAGGATCGCGGTAAGGGTGGGACGAGGAGGAGAGCGACGAAAGACGAGAGAAACAAACGTGTCGGAAGGAAGATGAAGCGATTCTTGCCGAATGGATGCCGAGGAGAACGAAAGGAAAGACCGGAAAGGACCAGGGAAAGGGGAGCGACAAGCAGGAAAGTTGTCCAAGTAACCGACGTGGAAACGCGGGGTAATGACTACTTTTTCATATTTTAATTACGCAGTAATTAATTGAAATGTTTCCCCGTTCGCGAGTGCACTCGAGCAAAATGAGAGGCGAGTAACTCTCCGCGTAGTCGGCTTCGGCTCGTTTTTTTCCTTTCTTCTGTGCAATTCCTCCGGGCTCCTCTGTCTCTGCCGCGTTCGACCCGAGGATTTCCCGTTTCCTTCGTTCTTTCACCCTTTCTCGCGAAATTAGGTAGAAATCTTTTCACGGGGCTCGCTTCTCTGTTAAAAATTTCAGCGTACGGCTAATTGTACCGTTAATGGCTTTATCGTGAAAGCCTGACCTCCGTATCCTCGACACCTCGCTCGCCGGTAACCATCACCCTTCTACTATCCGCAACCGTGTGCATCGCGATTAAAGCACTAATTAAATTAGTTTCGTAAATCGAAACTCGTCGGCCAGACTGTCGATGCTATCGATTCGTGGCGATCATTAAAATAATTACGGATGTTCGCCGGTAATTGTACGCATACTCGGTTGCTTTCGCGTTACGAGCGTTGTCTATAAATTGCCGCGATACTGCCGGTGTCTATAAATTGTCGGTGATAATGGCTCTCGAAAATAGCTATCGAACGCTAAGACTTAGTAGTAGATAAACAGAGTTAATTGGGAAACGTTTGATTCGCGTTCGATCGTTATCAATAAAGACGTAACGACATCGACGTGGAAGATTTCGTTGAGATTGCAAGATGACCCGTGGCCGCTCGCGAGTAGTCGTGCGTCGAATCTTAGGAACACTCGTGAAGCGCTCATCGCTTTCTTCGTACACGTGTCTGAATTTTACGTTCCATATCTACCAAGGAAAGAACGAGCCCGATCGATGGAGAAAATTCGAAGAACTAAACGGCCGATGAACGTGTCGCATGATCGTTTCGCATCGAAAAGCGTTCGCGTGGTTTTCCAACGACTTAATCTTCGGTGGTCTTGTTGCGGTTGTTTTCTAGAAGTTTACTCTTATCCGGTATTCGAGAGAACGTTTCGGGCTAGCTGTCTCGATATCTCGAGAGGCACGAAGGACGCTTCGTTACTCGTTACCTGACGCTGACGCTCGTTGCGGTAGCAAGGGAACAATAGCGGAGACGAGAAGTAAGAAGGAGACGGAGAGAGATAGCCAAAACGAGGACCGGTAGGCGCGCTTTTGTTAGGGAGGATGCTTGCTTGCTACGTGCAATTGTCATCTACTTGTTCCAACCATTGTTTCCGGTAACTCTTTCGCGGTAACGAGGAGGAACCTCAATTAGAACGGTTTGAGGACTTAAACGCCCAGAGGCTGCCGGGTTTTAAGAGGCAGCGAACATTGTTTCTTTTGAGCGATAACTCGGTGATACTTTTAGCTATATCGGTGCTCGTGGAACATCGTCCACCAACTTTTTTTTTTTTTTTTTTTTTTAGCAGAGATAATTACTAGGCACGCTCGAGGGTATGATACCGTTACACCCTTTGCGCCGAGTCATCGTTAACGTTGCCACGAGTTTTCTTTAGAAATTGAATCAACAGTATTTTTACAACTTGCAACGTGTTTAGAACTCACCGACGTTGCAAGCAGAGAAATAAAGTGGTTGACATTATTTAGTGAATTTGTTGAGAAAAAAGTTGTTTTAAAAATTCGCGCATCTTGGATAAAACTTGACTCTACGGAAATGAAATACCGTGATTGTCCGTCACAGTGATTATGTAGCGGCACATCAGCCAGAGGACAATTCAAATCATATTGTTGTTTTGCCTCGGAGTAGCAATATCGTTGGGATACACATAATGTAAGAATAAATAAACTCCGGATAAAACAATATCGCCGCTACGCCGAACGAACACGACTTTGAATTTTCCGACTCTCCCCCGACCGGTATAAGTCAGTATTTATCGAGTATCTACGAGTTATCGACCAGTTGTCAATCGGTTAACAGTTAGTCGCGCGAATCAATTACCAACGGGTATCTACCGAGTATCGATCAGTTATTAACGAGTAATCAGCGATCTTATTTTGCGACTTGTACACTGTCTTAGCGAATCCGTTAGTACGAGCATCTTTGCGAACATTATCTGTAATTATTTATTTAACATTTTAAATAAACTTGACGGTTTCAACAACGAGCAATCTCGTCTACTAAATCTCACGATCAACCAACCTCTACACTAGTCCTCCACATTGGTAACCCCGACGTGAGTTGAACACGATTAAACAACCTGCACGATTACATCCTTGAGGCGATCCAACGAATTTCAAACGGTCTTGAATCAATTACGCGGTATATATCTCGGGGAAGAAGTCTCAAATAAAACTACTGGATTGGCTAAAGATCAGCCTGTTCGATCGATTACGAGTGGTTGAGTAATAGAAACGCGTGTCTTCGCTTTGCGGCTGATATCCTGGTGTGCGACTCGGCGTGTACGCTTTGACGTCAACGGCGTCTGCTTGCAATCTCCGCGAAAGCTACCATACAATAGAACTTTCATTTAAACCCTTTCAGAATTTACCAAGCATTTTTTTTCTGTACAACGACCACCGAACCGATCGTTTGGCTCATCCTCTAAAAAATACAGAATTCTAGGCACTCGTTCGAAACATTAATGGTACGAAAAACAGGGAATTTTGCGAGCCGCCGATTCGCGAAGCGAATCAATATTTGTTTCATTCAAGGGTGGCCACAGCACAGAGTAGCGTACTATATACACTGTGTACATATAGACGTGTTGTCTGTTATCGGAAATCCATCCGAATATCTGGAATTTTTTTCGGCAGCATGCGCCACTCGTTTCATGATCGCCTGTGATACACAGGCGAAATTAAGATGTATAGAAGGCGGGATATGTTCGATGAAAAATAACAAAGTCGAACGGAAAAGAAACGTGGTATCTTGCGTCTCGTTTCCATTCGTCTCTTCTGAAACGTTAAATTAATACGTTTCCCGCGTTTAACATTGCGAATAGGTATTTAAACCCATTGGCAATTTCAAATGTTCCTCCTTATTTCCAGCGAATCTTCTGCGACGTTTTCTTAAATTCCTACGTGATTGATCTTCTAGAAAGTGCGCAAAAACACGAGGACGACGTCCACGATGGTGAATTGTTACTAGCGTCCTGGTATTCTAGCTGGAGCGGAATACGCGTCCATCCCTAGATTCGAGGTCCCGGAAGTTCGTGCGAAACCCTTTCCGCGGTTATACAGTCCTGGTGCTGCGAATGCTTCTGGCGCCACGCAGTTGACGAGTGACAGGACATTGACGAGTCTCGAGGGATGTTGCGCTTCCTTGAACGCGAAAGAATCCTTCCGTTTGATCGACCGAGGGAAAATTTCGTCTTATATAAAGTCCTGATCGACGGAATGCTTACCGTTCGGAGACTCGAGCAAGCTCGACAATCGATCACCAAGGGGATCGATTCAGCCCCGAAATACCTGTTCGCATGATATCCTAGTGCGATTGGATGTTTGTAAGATATAAACACGTGTCGTCACGTTGACGTACGCAACGTATCTATAGCGTACATATTTTCTTATTCGTGAAGAATGGTAATGGACGGCGACGAGTCTCTGGACTTGTCGTCTTTAAAAATGACAACCAGTAATAATTATTTACTATCGCGTGAAGATTTTTAGACGAATATTTCGAAAGGATTGAGATACGTTTAAGGATATTTTGCGGGTGGATTGAAAGATAGGGCTAATGGATTTGATTAGTTCGATGGGAATATCGTTGCGACGTTATGCGAGCCTAATGCATCTGTAATACCAGCGAAAAAAAAAAATGTTTCTGTATATGTATGATGATCACGTAGTACACGCTTCATGTTCAACGCATACTCGGGATATCCATACGGGTATAGGGTTGCAGATGTCCAAGTAGGATAATGCACGTGATATGGATATCGAGGATACAGGCGATCCTGTCGTGTCTCGTGTGCTTTCTTCTATCCTGATACTCGAGCTTATTTCGTCTTTTGAAGTCCTTCTAATAATAGCCTGGGATCCTTCTTCTTTACGTGATCGTCTTTCGTTCGATGCGGCAAATATTATATTAAAGCAATTTTTCAAGGATAATCGATATACGAATACCTAGTACCAGTAGACCTAAAGCTTATAGACATCCTATCCAGTACAAGTAGATAGGACTAATACTTGATAAAATATAATATCTATGTTAATTGAACTAGATCAGCTACTTCGAGAACTTGCAGAGAATGTGTCTAGGACCACTTCGTGTCATCGATGAAACAGAGAATAAAAATTGATCGGTTACTTTCTAAAATTTCAAAGTCGCAAAGACGTTCTTCCCCTCTCAGTTTACGATTATTTCAATATTTAAAAAACATATTTTATACTGGAATATTGCTTCCAACACTTATGCAGCATTTCCTTGCATTTTACCTCCATCCGACTCTACTTTCCTCGACCCAAGTTTCCCCTTTACTTCCGGCTTGTACGTAGTTTTACAGAAGTCGGTTCCGATCGATAACTGAACCGTCGAATTTTTAATTTATCCAAGTTTGAATCAAAGTAGTCGTTGTCACGGTGAATTCTACTTTTATGCAAAAGTAAATAATATGGTACAAATTTTTATCCTTTGAATAAAATAGCAAAACTGTTTTGTCCGTTGGATCGTACTTCCAATAACGCGATGAACAACCAATGCCTAGGTTCGCAATTAGCCATCGCGAATATCTCGATAATAAGTAGAACACATACATCACATTCTCCCGATATCAAGATAAAGGTATAAGTATAAGTTCGCAATTTGGCAAATTTCTCCTAAAAAAGGCAAAGGTCTTAGTAACTGCTGGGCAAAGTAAGCAGGGTTTCATCGTTCGTAGCAAGTCCTGCGTACATTCTGCAATCGTGTTGCGACCTATCCCACTCTATACACCCTTGATCCGGAAATATGCTTCGCGTTTGAGGCAATTATCCTTGTTAATGTAGGCGCGTGATATCCTTAATTCAACTATATACCGTATCCTTTTCTTGACGAAACGCTGTTCACTTCCGCATCGATATACTATCCGTGGTGCGATTCCCAAGCAAACAGGTTGGTGTATCGTCTACAGTCCACGCAATCGTTGATCCTACTACTCGCAGAGCAAATAATAATATTGAAGGACGTCGCTGTAGTTTATTAGCGTAAAGATTATTGTAAGAAAATACAAGTAAGTAGCTGTATTTCTCAAATTTTCTATCGAAATTTACTTACATCGATAATTCTTTACATCGTAATTTAAACAATAAAAGTAATAAAAGTAGTTATACGTATTAAAAAATCCATACATGGCATCATGCAAATGGTGTGATGTTGTGGAAATAAGATGCTCTGCGTACTAGGATAACAGGATGCACTAGAAGTATCCCGTTTTCTACCCTTACGGAAGGTAAAGTAGGGTCGACAGCTATAAGTTAGATAAAAGTATATGTCGGCTCGGGGGCACGTATATTATCAAACACGCTGGAGTCCGGCTCGTCATCCGGGTCAAATTCGTTGCTCATGGGATCGATCACAGGTGAAGGTCTTGGCACCCTCGAATGCCAGGGTGGAACTGGACGCATTATACTTGCTTCTACCTTTTCTCGGACGATCCTCTCTTCCTCGTTTCCATCGATTTTTATCGCGGACTCACCTGCATACTGCATCATGTCGATCACATTCTCTTCGTACTCTTGAAGCTGTAATTTTTCATCAATTAAAATCATAGACGCGGCGATAAAACAATAATTTTAATCGCAATAGTAGCCGCGTTCTTACATCTCGTTCTACGATTAGTCTGAAATCTCTGGGATGTACACCTAATTTGCAATCATCGTTAACGGCATAATTTGCTGTCGACAAAATGTGCTTGCTTCCAGTGACGATATTGTATCTACGATTAAGCAGTCTTTCTCTGCAAATGTCACCACTCGCTTCCACAAATATTACTCTAAAATATTTAACACGCTGAACAAAATTTTCACAAAATTCTTCAGCTTTGAACATTTCTTTCGCTTTTTTACCTATTTGGAGGCGTAGGATTCAAATCTAGTAGTTTAAAATCTTCTACAGTTTTTGGATATCCAGTTAGAACCCAACCCCTTTTCAAACACTCATACCCGGATATGTGTTTCTGAAAATAATAACATTATAACGCTGTTATTGAGTCGATACATTTAGTCATTAATTTTATCATACTTCGACGATTTGAATCCTAATTTCAGGCTTGGGCCTTTCTCCCCATTTGTACTCGAATAATCGAAGCATTTCTCCCAAGGGATTCTGTTGTAAGCGCGCCTGTTCTGCGATATAATCGTAATCAACTAAAATAGATGATAACGTTTACAACTCGTAACGAGTTATCGAGCAATGAGAAGCTAAAATAGGCTGTAAAGTAAAAGTAGTACTATGAACAAGATTGAATCGTTCGGCCAAATATTTTGCTAATGTAGTGCAACCAGATCCCCTAAATCCAATAAGCGCAATGCGAAAAAGCGACGGTGCTCCACAATGTTTCCTTGTTTTTGCCAGTTTTGCGCAATCTTTCCCAAGTTCGTCGATGGACCTGATACCTACCTCAACTGCCTTGAAATCAATTTTTTTTTTTTCTCAAGTCAACAATTGTACTTTCACTATTCGTCGACATAAAAGCATAAGTATTTATAAATTTAATTACAGACACAAATTCCTTTTAAAAGTTTAACTAACTATTAAACAGTGCCTGTACGCTTCCAATAACCCCCGACAATTTTTCAAGTAACGACGATTTTTTATATTTTTCTCGGTGTCTGTAGGATTACATGTTTCACGGCAAGCGAATGCATCTGTACAAATATTTCCCCAGTTTTCTAAAACAGCAAAAATTATGTAAGTTTATCGAATTTAAAGATATACCGTCCTTCGTATTTGTACCATTGTCATCTGAAACTATAAGCTGTATCACATGCGTTGGTATTATCCCGGTACGCTGGAATATTTGTGCTTCTCTTTTCGTTCTTGGTAAGTCTATGAGACAAGCCAAAGGGCAATTTTTTAGGTATTCCATCTTTTTAAATCGTGCTATAAATGTATCTACACGTGCGTAATTTATTACCAACTAATAGCCATCCACTTTCGTGAAAAGTTCCGCGTTGTAATATTTTCTTCATTGCATGTGCAAGATCTTCCGATTCCTCGCACTGACAATCATCCTAATAGGGAAAATTCATTTCTTGAAAAGATAAAACAAAACTGTGAATGCTTTCACTTACATCATGCTGAGAGCAAGCTTTACGAAGATCTTTCAATGTTATAGGATGTACACCCAATTCTTCGTGAAGAACATTAGCTAAGGCCATTCTATCTGTCCATATGAAATATTTTTTCTTTTTTCTTTTCAATTCAAGCAAATAAGTTTTAAAATAGCGACCGAAGAATAATTCTATCTACCAAAGTTTGTAGGTGCGATAAGGATAATGTTAGGAACATTGAGTCTTTTAGCAGCAGGTTGAAGATATTGCTTCATAAATACAAGATGATCTTCGGGTTTTTGGATCATTAATTGAGTTGCTATTTCCTATATACGTTTCGTTTTTGTAAGATTTTGATAAAACTGTATTGTCGGATACATTTGTAATATGGAGGTTATTTACGTAAAACAGTTCGTATAAGCGATGTTTCTCCATATAAGCCATAAATCTTGCGTTAATGGTACGCGTTTTCTTCTCTATTTCCTGCAATCCCGCCATCTTTTATGTTAAAATATTCGAGTTTAAAAAAATGTACTTCTATCTCGCTGTATTTTATCATAAAAGGTCGATATATTTTTTATGGTATCTAACAGATCTACTTCAATTGTTTCCACTCCCCCATTTAGATAACAATATATTATAAACATATCGTGTATTATTTTTTTGTTTTTACCTACTTTACATTTAGAAAGTAATACACCACTTATATTATTTAAATTAATTTACTTTCTTTTCCAATAGTTTATATAAAACATCAATTTCATTATTCTTATTGAATATTATATATACATTTATAAAACACTGCAATATGTTAAGACTAAGTATGCAGAGAATTAGATGGCGTCACGTGTTTTTATATTTTTTGTGTGCTACTTACTAGATCTCAGGAAAGTGTGGAATATTGAGGTTAGATAGTTAGGTGCACGTTTCAGTATGTCAACCGAAAAAAACATATCAGATGTCGCGAAAAAGATATCCGATATGGAGGTGGAAGAAACAGGGAAGAAGCTAACGCATAAAGGAAAGAAAAAATTGAAAAAGCAACAGGAATATGAAAAAACGATAGAAATATTAACGAAGACCGGTGGTCAGGGTCATAGCGAACTTGAAACTAATTTCACTGTTTCTCAGACTCAGAGTCAACAGCGTGGCAATCAGCAATTAGAAAATGCTGTTGACATTAAGGTGGAAAATTTTAGTATTGCTGCAAAAGGAAAAGAACTATTTACCAATGCCAGCTTGTTAATTGCACAAGGCAGACGTTATGGTTTGGTAGGACCAAATGGGTATGTATTTTTTCACTTCCTAATTCATAAAATATCGTTTCGTTATCTTATCAAATCTTTATTACATATTTCAGTCATGGAAAAACTACCTTACTTCGTCATATAGCAAAGCGAGTTTTTGCTATTCCGCCCAACATTGATGTTTTATACTGTGAGCAAGAAGTTATTGCTGATGATACGCCAGCTGTGGAAGTAGTACTTAATGCAGATATAAAGTGTAAAGAATTAATGACCGAGTGTAAAAAATTAGAAGAACTGGTAGAACAAGGAGATACCTCTGTCCAAAATAGATTACAGGAGGTAATTTATTGAATGTAAATGTGTATATAAATATTTTATTATTGTACTATAATAATATATTTTTTGTTATAGGTTTATGAAGAATTAAAAATTATTGGGGCAGACGCTGCAGAACCACGAGCTAGAAGAATTCTTGCTGGTCTAGGATTTAGCCGTGCCATGCAAGATCGTGCGACAAAAAATTTTTCTGGTGGCTGGCGTATGCGTGTTTCTCTTGCTAGAGCTCTCTTCTTAGAACCAACGTTACTGTTGCTCGATGAACCAACTAATCATTTAGATCTGAACGCTGTTATTTGGTTGGACAATTATCTTCAGGCTTGGAAAAAAACATTACTTATTGTTTCCCATGACCAGAGTTTCTTAGATAATGTGTGTACAGATATAATTCATTTAGATCAACAAAAATTGTTCTATTATAAGGGAAATTATAGTATGTTCAAGAATATGTATGAGCAAAAGAAGAAAGAAATGATTAAAGCGTATGAGAAACAAGAGAAACGACTTAAAGATCTGAAAGCTTCTGGTCAAAGTAAGAAACAAGCTGAAAAGAAGCAGAAAGAAGCCTTAACTAGAAAGCAGGAGAAGAACAGGACGAAAATGCAAAAGCAAGAGGATGATAATGCACCTACAGAATTGTTACAGAAACCTAGAGATTATATAGTGAAATTTAGTTTTCCTGATCCACCCCCATTGCAACCACCAATTCTTGGTCTTCATAGTATGTTATTATTATATTACATACATTACATTGCTTTATATTACAATAAATGATTTGAAAATTCATATTTCATTACAGATGTTACCTTTCATTATGAAGGACAAAAATCATTATTTATCGAAGCTGATTTCGGTATCGATTTAAGTTCTAGAATAGCCATAATTGGACCTAATGGCGTCGGTAAATCTACATTTTTGAAGTTATTAACAGCTGATTTACAACCTGTGAAAGGGGAATTAATAAGAAATCACAGATTAGTAAGTAACAATAAAAATTAATTTTATTATTTTAAATGACAAATTCGTATACTTAAATTATGCTCTATCGTTTTTAGAGAATAGGAAAATTTGACCAGCACTCTGGCGAACATCTAACGGCCGAAGAAACGCCGTCAGAATATCTAATGCGTTTATTTGACCTTCCATATGAGAAAGCTAGGAAACAATTAGGAACATTTGGACTTAGTTCTCACGCACATACAATTAAAATGAAAGATTTGTCAGGAGGTCAAAAGGCGCGAGTAGCATTAGCTGAATTATGTTTAAATGCACCTGATGTTGTAATTTTAGATGAACCAACAAATAATTTGGACATAGAATCAATCGATGCGCTAGCTAATGCTATCAACAATTACAAGGGAGGAGTTATCATCGTCTCTCACGATGAGCGTTTAATTAGGGATACAGAATGTTGTTTATATGTAATCGAAAATCAACAGATTAATGAAATTGATGGAGATTTCGATGATTATAGGAAAGAACTGCTGGAAAGTTTGGGAGAAGTCATTAACAACCCAAGTATAGCCGCGAACGCAGCTGTTCTACAATGAATACTTTTGCTTTGTAGGATAGTAATAATTTCCAATGGCCCATAAAATCGATCCCTTTAAATAAATATTCCATCAATATATTAATTGTTTTCTCCGTATTAGCTTCTTTCCTATAATAATATTACCAAGTCTTTATTATTACGTTTGAAATATGACTATCAGTGTTTTAAATACGAGATAATTTGTGCTTCGAGATGCGTCAAGTTTGATAGGGCTAAAAAAAACTGTATTTTAATAGTCAAAACCTTTAACACGAATTACAATTATTACATGAAATGCTGCAATATATTGTTCCCGATGAAATGATTTTATTACCTATAAAATTAAAATATTCTAATTCTTTAAAGTTTTCACACGCTTGATAGTTACAGTTTATTTCAATAATTAGACATATTAATCAGATCTTCAAAAAAAAAAAAAAAAAAAAAAACATTTATATACATTTGTATTATTAAGGTCTACAAAATTGTATTCTATATTATAAATATTTACTTTCTATTTGTAGAAAAAAAAAAATAGAAATCATTTACAGATCGATCTTTACTTAAATAACATGTACATATACGAATATGTATAAAAATGAGAATATATATATTATACATATATGATATTATATAGTTAGAAGATGAAATAATTTTCCTTGGAAAACTTTCTTATCATAAACTACTCTAGTGATTTCTAAGAAATTTAAAGAGAGTTGGTTCTACTGAAATGCGTATAACCGGCGGCGCAATGTTCGCTGCCAAAAGGGGCAGACGAGTGATGTGAAAATTGTCAAATATTTTGTGCGAGGTGGTGTCCCGCGGTGAATTTGATAGTGTTCCAAAAGACCGTCGCAATGTCCAGTACTCTGGAGAATAAGATTCTGAATTTACAAGAACGTCTTAGAGCAGAAAATGAATCAAGGGATAGAGATAGACAGAACAGCGAGGTTGGACCAGGAACGAGCCTTCAACCGTCATCCTCGGGGTCTGTCTCGAGTTCTGCCTCACGACGTGAGTTTGATTTAAACGACACTTATAAAAATAATAAAATCTTTTCTTGACGTTTTTTCCAAAAATTTCCAATTGAATTTTGCTTTTACTACTTGTCGTACAGGTTATGTTGATCATCACAATTTATTCTGTTGATTCTATATACGATACTCTTTTGGTCTTCTTATCTAACGCGTAGTTTATTTCATTCAACCTGTTGGTAAATTAATAACATTTATACACGCATATGTTTTTCATTTTGATAAATAGATTGTGTTTCGAGATAAACAGAAATATGTTTAAATGAATCATAAACAAACACAATGTACTTTTTTTTAAAGGAAGAATCTCTTTGTAATGATAAGGATGATTATTTTCTTTTATCTAGTTTTGAATTGTTATTTGTCTTCAAGCAAACTAATGTTCGTCCATCAATAATAAAACACATTGCATGTGTATTGAAAATTTAAGATTATTTTTTTATTGGAGATTGTATGTCACGTCTTATACCTCTAGTTAGATATAAAAATGATTTTTAACTCTTTAATGCAGCTCCAATTCCGACGTTGAAAGTCTCGCAGATACCTCCAAAGAAACAGGATAGTGAATTTGAATCTAAACTACAAGAAATCATGAAAATGAATGGTATTTTAAATATTAATGGTCAGAGGTATCAAACTGAAATGAAAGACTTAGAACATCTAGGTGAATTGGGAAATGGTACCTGTGGACATGTTGTTAAAATGAGGCATAAACCTAGTGGTGTACTCATTGCCGTTAAACAAATGAGGCGTTCTGGTAATGCAGAAGAGAATAAAAGGATAATTATGGATCTTGATGTTGTGTTAAAATCACATGATTGTCCATATATTGTGCAATGTTTGGGTTGCTTTATCACCGAATCTGATGTGTGGATTTGTATGGAACTAATGGCAACTTGTTTAGATAAATTATTAAAAAGGACCAGGCAAGCAATGCCTGAAGAATTTTTAGGAAAAGTTACAGTAGCAGTAAGTAAATTATAAGTTTATGATAAGTCTTATATTTGTTTTAATTCTACCTGGAGTACTATTTATGTAAAAAAAATTATATCTTTACAGACAGTAAAAGCATTGTCATATTTGAAAGAAAAGCATGGCGTAATCCACAGAGATGTGAAGCCTAGTAATATTCTTCTTGACGAAAGGGGAGGAGTTAAGTTATGTGATTTTGGTATATCTGGCAGATTAGTTGATAGTAAAGCAAAAACTAGAAGTGCAGGATGTGCTGCTTACATGGCCGTCAGTACACATAATGTTATTTCTTGTTATGCTGAAGTTTGAAATTGTTTTATAAAATACTGCTATAATTTTACAGCCTGAAAGAATTGATCCTCCAGATCCAACAAAACCAGACTATGATATAAGAGCCGATGTTTGGAGCTTGGGTATCACTTTAGTCGAATTAGCTACAGGAGTATTCCCTTACAGAGATTGTAAGACTGATTTTGAGGTAAACTGAGTAACATATATTATATAAATAGTAGTATATGATGTGTTTAAAATGCTCGTTATACTTATATGAATTCATAGGTACTGAGCAGAGTAGTGCAAGATGACCCTCCCTCCCTTCCACCAGATGCACTCTTCTCAAAAGAATTTAGAAATTTCGTGAGTTGTTGCCTTACAAAAAATTATAAACATCGTCCAAAATATCATAAACTCATGGAGCACCCTTTTATCCGAAAACACGATGTACCACAAGATGAAGAAACAAACTCCTCAGTACTAAATTCTGGTTGCCAATGGTTTGGCAGAGTTATGCAGCAATTAGAGCCAAGGTAAACTGTTAATAAGTGTATATCGTAAATATTAAAAAATAGTTTTCAAGTATTGTATAGAAAATTTTTGATTAAAAAATATCATGTGACTTTAGAAAATGTGGTAGAGATATGTGCTATTAGAGAAGACCATTCTATAGAGAACGAATAGAGTTTTAAACATGGCATGATATTCCCAACTAATATTATAATGATTTGGTTTGGTTTGAAAATAACCGGGTATTGTTCTTTTATATTAGTTTAAAAAATTTTTAACACACTTCAGCATTCATGGTTAATGGGTAGGTATTAAAGGAGCTCGAAAAATTACGCTGAGTTTTAAAGTTGGATTTTTGTTGGATACTACTAGTTTTTATATATTTATCTTTTATTCATTGCCAAACAACATTTACAAACCTGTCCATACATTTCGATTAAAAGTTTGCGTGCGTGTTAAATTGTGTTGCAGCGTTGAGCTTGAGGGAGGCAGCGCAGCATAGCATCCCCTCTCCCTCGCCCCTGCCCCTTCTTCCATTTTCCTTAAAAACTTACCCATAAACTCCAAAAAACTTAAAAAAAATACACCTCACAATTATCCAAAAATCTGCCCGATTTTCATTTCGAGTTGTTTGGTTTGTGCACGCGCCTGTTACACACCCCACCCTTCAACCCCTACTCATGGTAAGCATTGTTTTTATTTATTTGAATATTCGTTTATTTGTCTTTATATTATGTAGTGATCATTCAGTGGCACAAATAAGATTTCCCTGTGCACACTCCATTCATTATAAAATAGTTATATTTGTTTAATTATATTTGTATTTTTATCCTTATTTTAAACGTTAGAATATGTCAGTTAAACATTTTACTTGTGTTTTTAGCATGTAATATTTTGAATTTTTTAATTTTGACCACAGATATTCTTTATGATCTGTTACCTTGGCAAAAATTCCTCTATCCTCGTTTGTGTTGCATGCTTCTATGATTAACGTTCTAACTTCTATTAACCCCCTATAAACTCAAGTTTTTTGCAGAACCAACATGATACAATTATCTTGGGTACCAGTGACATTTTTATACAAATCAAGTTATTTTGGGGGACCAGTAATTCTTTTTTGATGATATGTAAAACCATAGTTTAATATTGTGGAATTCAGTTTCAGATTGCCAGGGTGGCAGCAACGAGTTACGGGTCATGTATCTTTAAAACAAACAGCTCATCTCAGGGCTCAGTCTGAAGTACCAGCTTTCCTACGAAGCAATGCCACCAAAGACTCACAGAACTCCAGCTTTTTGCCATTTCATCAACGATCAAATAGTGAGAATGGTGCGAACTATGTATCTTATAGTCCATACGCGCTTAGACGAAAGGAAATTTCCAGGCCGTTTTCTCCTCCTTCGTCCAATGACATGGATACATCGGAATCGAATTTTCAACGACCGTATTCACCATATAGGCATGCCGATCAAAATAGGGATTATTCTTCGAATCATTGTTCTCTTAATGGACAAGGTAGGCAAGAAGGAAGACCGTTCTCTCCTTATCGACAGGATGCTAGTACAATAGACGCGGGAAGTAGACTCTATTCACCATATCATGGACGCTTCACGGAAGATCGAGACACCAGTAAAGAAAGATGGCAAGGTGTCTCTAGATCTTTAAGTCCGTTTGCTCGTGATTATTCACCTTGGAGAAGAGAAAACGTTGACCCTCCAAATGTAGTACAATCAACTGAAAGTGGGCGGTATTCTCCGTTTCTTCAACAACGATTAGGACAAACTCCATCTGTGCCTCAAACTCATCCCCAAACTCAAGATATTTATGGTAGTCCTATGATTAGTCGTAAAAGGTAAATAACGATGAATGTTGTAACCCGTTGTTGGTATGATTAATAGCGTAGATATTATATATATATATATATATTCATTTTTTAAATACAGGTTTCCTTCTGAACCCCCTCCACAAGGATCTCATGGTTCTACTAGCCCCGAATTATTAATTTCCCGTTTTGCTCATCAATTGAAGCAAGAACCGTCACCTGTTATGCCACCTGTTCAGGGTGGGTCTAAAGAATCTGCCAAGAAGCGTTTTGCTTCTTACGTTCGTCTTAGACTTGGAAGCGAACGTGCTCCTTCGCCGGAACCACCGCCGAGATTGAGTCGCGGTGAATCTCCTCTTGCCCTTAGAAGGAATTTAGTGGATCAAGCCTCTCCTTCTTTTGCACGAAGGTATTGCTTTTCTTTTCTTTTCTTCTTTTTTTTTCTTTTTTCTTTTATTTTATTATTTTTTTTCTACTTTAAGCATATATAAGATGTGAACAATTTTTTAATTCATTGCATATTCTTTTCAAGGTACGTTTCATCTTCTCCACCTCAACCTCCACCGAGAAGATTGTCGGAAAGCAATTCCGTGCCCGGTAGCCCTCAACATGTACGAGCTCGACTACGTTACACCCCCGAACCTCAGAGGAGACCTCCGCCTCCATAACCCACCGTTACGATTAAATCATATTCCTTGTTGGTGCCATATGCGATAAAAGTAATTGAATTAATCACATGTACCACGTAGAACGGTGTTATAATCAACGATGGTTGTGCACACAAGTGACCTGTGCACAGTGTACTTGAAAACAGTTCTAAACCAAAAAATAGTTGTTTGTAATACTCGGTGATATTGTGAATTCTAATTTAGTACGTATTTTAAAGAAGGACTTGGATACGTACTATGTATGATGTTATTATTGAACATTGAATATTGCTCGTAAGCACGAAAAGAAAAGTTAGACTCCTAAATTCGAGAGGACGGTCTTTGGGATTCATTTTTGCACGATTTCCGTGGCTGTAACGTACCGCGTTGAACTACTTTGTCAATAACTCTCTTATCGACGTGTATTTATATAGGATATGCAATCACTGATGCAATACGATGCTCAACTTTTTATATTGCTTGTAAAGATATAAATAAATGTAGTATGTTCGACGTTTTTCTAAAAAAAAAGCGACAAAAAATAAAAAAAATTAGAAAAAAACAAAAATCTAAAAGATAAAAGAAAATCTTTATTAGGAGATGCGGCATCGTACTGAACGCGTAAACCGTTCCTATCATTCTTCGTTTACGCTTCTTTTCTTATCGAGGAACAAGCGAGAGTATGTGAAACCAAACATGTAAAGCAATTCTCTCTTCCTCGGGCGGCCTTGCAGTATCTCTGCAACTCGACTTAGCAATGGCGACATTTTTCACATTCATTATCGTTTGTAAAATAATACCAAACGCATACAGCGATCACTAGATCGAATGAGTGAAAACCAAATTATAAGAAATATTAACGACGTCTCCGTAAGGGAAGCACAAATATTCACGTCTCCTAGATTCTACGAGTTTCAACAGATGTATATTATTTAAAATAAGAGGCGTGTTTGGGCTAGTACGTTGTAATTATTATTTTTAATTAACATTTATTCATTAACTTTGTTCAATCTACACTCGTAATCACCTTTGTCGCTTATTTGACAAAAGGATCTGTTGCAATGTAAATAAACTTATATTTATACGATACCATTGACTCGTTTCATTTACCCTGTATTAAATTTCAGAATAGGTCATGAGTAATTCACTAGCATCTATGATTACCTATCTCGCATTGGCGCTGCCATTTATTAGTTACAATGTATTTTTATCATGTACTGCCACGTAACGTTAAGCAATTTCTTTTCGTCAGGCGCTCATGCGCGATGCTATTATTGCACTGTAATGGTTTCATTTATTACAATAATTTCACTTTCTATTTCGTTACGAATGTCAATAAAATTACGAAATAATCGCGTTAACATATTTACCTGAAAGATCAATTATACCTATTTTACACCGAGAATTTTAATATATAATTCATTAATAATGAAATAATATTTGTATGTACACTAATCCTGCTTCTTTTATATATGTAAATGAATATGCGTAAATATGCGGAATAATGAATTTTTTCTGAAGGTATGAAACTGTTAGGTATGAAGACATTATATGAAATCGTGTATATAAATAATATATGAATTTTCACTTCTGGATCGTAATTTTTAATTGTATGGAAAATAAATCTCAGTAGAGAATGAAATTATTACTTTGTTAATAATTATTAAATTATTAGTGAAATTTTTTTGATTTAACGAATTAGCAAAGAATTCATTATCTTTTTTGTTTTCAATGTGTAAGTGTATAGATTTATGATCGTACACTATATAGATATGCATATTGTACATTTTTCATGTAATTCGTGTATATTTGCATTATTTACACGTGATGTAATATAAAAGAAAACATTATATAATTTTTGAAAATTATAAGAGAGTAGATGATCTTGTACGAGAAGGGCTTGGTCGAAGATCATTTTAAAAATAAATTCTTTGCTCGAATCGGCCCGTCCCTGAGTAATCAATATGGCCTCCAGGTCTACGCGGGGCACGCTAACGTAGTGTAGATATTTCTCCAAAAATCTTTAGAACAAATAGTTTCTGTGATAATGTAATTAGTCAAGCTATTGCAAAGTGTATGGAGAGATATTTTCATGGTGTTTATAATAATATCAGTGATAGTATTCAGTCAGAAAGAGATTTAGAAGGCATTCCATTGCCGTTGTATCTAGTTGCACTTTGCGGAAGACATCGTCAACGTTGCAGTACGATTCGGTAGTCGTTCAGCGTTTGACGATTAATATATTGGCCATCGATTTTTATGATGAGGTGGCGTTTTAAGTGTAAGGATTCATAGTTTCCAGTTAATATCTATTATTATGTCGGAGAATAAGAGCAAGGAAGATGCCACGATGGAGGGTTGTCATGAAGGGGGCGAAGAGGATGATATGGCTGCCGAGAGGGTCGAAGATAAGGTCAGTATCCAACAGATCCTCGAGGGTATGACGAATGAATTTAACAAAAATGTGAGTCCTGTAAAAAGTACAGAAATTAACCGATCAGAGAAGTCGGATCACAAGGAGATCGAAAAACCGGTGATGCCTCTTGACGAAACGCCACCAGATGAGAAAGAAACTGCTGGAGAAAAGGATGAAGAAGATGTTCCAATGAAACAGAATGCCGCGGAATCAACGTCGACGGATGAAAATCATAAAGAAGATGAAAATACTGGGAAACAGGAAACTTTGAAGAAGGATAACGGAATTCCGCGTATTGTCCTTACATTCAGGACAATTGACGAAAATACCGATCACGGTAAAAAAACCAAGATATCAAGTTGCTCTTCCAACCTTACTTTAGTTCCTGATGAATTAGCAAATTGTGATCAAATTGGTGGTGTTTCTGTCAAGATTGAAAATTCAGATGAAAACTCTGACACTGTTGAAAAATCAGATTCAGAAGAAGGTAGAACGGAAGAACCGGTCAAACAATCTAAAAACAGAGAACCGGAAGGAAATATAGAGGGATCAAAATCACCAAAGGAAGACACCAGTGTAATAACAGAAAATAAAAATACTATTCTTAATGAAAAAACAAAGACTGATGAACCAGATATTTCAACAGAACCTGCAGAAAAAGTGGATCAAGCAGACAGTACAGTCCCAGTTACTAGGAAAAGAAGAACAGGACGACCTAGATTGAGGGCACTTAGGTTTCTTATTTTCCTTTATCCTAAATATGTAAAATATTATTTATGATATTTGTAAACATTCTATGACATTTTTAGTGATCATACTGAAGAACCTCCAGGTCCTAAACGTTCAGCTCGACGATTATGTAAAGAAACATTGAAGAGTACTGTGTTAGAAAGTGCAATGGCAAGGAAAGAAAAATCTAATTATACGGAAGAAAATTTACAATTTAAAAAACAAAGGAAATATAACAAACCAGGAAGACCTAAGAAGGTGATACAAGGAAAAGATCAAAATAAACAGTTGCACGCTAAACCGCCTGACATACGTCAGGAAATAGAGTCTTCTATTTCAGATGGAAATATCACTATTTCTGAGGTAAACTCAACGTTAGAATATTCTAGAAATTCTAGCATATCAGAAAGTATTGTAAATGAAACAGTGCTGGATGAGTCACAAAATTTTTCATCCGACTTTGATGGTATGCCGAAATTGTCTCCTATGATAAAAAGCTCAGACTCACAAACAAAGCTAGGGAACTCAATTGGCAATTCCACAAATGATGACATATCTTTAGCAGATATTGAAAAGCCATTTTTAAAGCCAGCTGCTGGTAGGCCCAAACGAGAAAGGGGTAGGCCTAGAGGAAGTCAAGCTGCGAGGAAAATAGCTAAAGTAGATTCATTTGAAGGTATAAAAAAAAAAGAAAAAAAAAATACAAAATATACGCTTTTATTATACTTTACATGGTGTAATTTTTATTATATCCTTTTAGATGGATCTGTATCAGTTGCAGAAACAGGCAAAAACAACGATTATCCTGAAGGTAATATTTCAAAGTCTTTTGATATGCGTAATTATCATAAAAGAAGTGATTTTCTTAATTTGTATATAACTTTAGAAGGCATAGTACCTGCGAAAAGAACAAGGAGAAGTATGGTTCCAAGTCCAAGTCCTGCAGAAGGACAAGCTGCGAAGCCGGAATCAACAGCGATTATAAGTGAAGTTAGTATAGTATAGCAAAATAGTACAATTAGTATTTTTTATTCCAGAAATACATGTTTCATTATATTTTTCAGACATATGGTCAATCAATGTTATGTTTATGCCAAGTAAGGTCTCAACTATATGTGACAATCACTGGTTCTGGAGCACCATTATATTGTACTGCGATAGACTCGATTGATAATAGATTGGTAGGTTGTTGTAATGAAGTTGATAGCAATGATGTGGCAATGAGAAGGCCGAGTACACGTGTTCCTTTTATCATTTTATGTCGAGTGCACAAAGAAAGACTTTTAAGACATAATTGTTGTCCTTCTTGTGGGCTGTTTTGTTCACAAGGAAGGTTTGTACAATGTATTAATGGTCATCAATATCATCGTGAATGTGAAATTTATCCAAATAAAAAGGGTGTTTGTCCTCATTGTGGAAATGAAACTACAGCATATGATGTAATGGTGACCATGAGTGGCTTAAGAAAACCTGTATTCATTCCGACCCGAAAGAAGTTCTCAAAACTGCCTTCTGCAAAAATGAGTTTACCAGGGAAAGGTGATAATACAAAGTTGGCAGAGCGTCCTCCTAGTCCTCTAATTAAAGCAGACATTATTAAGATACCTGAGCCATCTGTTAATACTGAGAGGCCAGAACGTTATACTATCATGAGCCTTTACACATCTGTAAAGAATGGAGATTTAGAAAAACTGGTTAACGTTTTAGGTACGTTATTGTACAATTTCTGTTTTGAAAAGTATGAGGAATGGCTCGTAATGACTCCTAATGTTTTAGCATGTGGATACAATGCAAATCATACATTCCGAGATTACGCTCATCGGACTGGTCTTCACATAGCCGCGGATAAAGGTCACTTGTCTTGTGTACATGTTTTGGTGCAAGCTGGCGCTCAATTAGACGTGATGGATAGAAACCAGTTGACACCTTTGATGTTAGCCGCTAGTAAGGGTAAAGCTGATGTGGTAAAATACTTAATAAGGATAGGTGCTGATGTTACATTGAAAGGAGAAGATGGTATGACTGCTTTGCACATGGCTGCTAAATCTGGCCATTTAGAAGTTTGTAGAATAATCTTGACAGAATGCAAAGCACCAAGAACATTAGTAGGTAATTAAATTTTTATTAAATCAGTGTTATATTGTTTGAATTGGTTTGATATTACGTGTAACAATAACTTCTTATGTTTTGTTAGATTCAGTGGACGATGGTGGATGGACTAGTTTAATTTGGGCTTGTGAGTTTTGTCATACCGACGTCGCGCGATTTTTGTTGGATAAGAAGTGCGATCCTTTAATTCGAGATGCAGAGCAAAATATAGCGTTACATTGGAGTGCTTTTAGCGGAAGTTCAGAAATTACAGAAATGCTACTTAATGAAGGGTGTGACGTGAACGCTGTCAACGTTCATGGGGACACACCTTTGTAAGTATTTTAATGCTTATATAGTTAAAACAATTAAGTTTTTGTACAATATTTAATGACGTTACAGACATATAGCTGCAAGACAAGATCAGTATGCAGTTAGTGTTCTTTTATTAGCTCGTGGTGCTAAAATAGGAGAAGTTAATGCTGCAGGGGAAACTGCAGTAAATTGCTGTACAAATGATGGTGATACTATGTCCGCTTTAAGATTAAATGCCAAAGTCAATGAACTTTCTGAACATATGTGGGAAAAAACAATCAAAATATTAACCAAGTAATTATCAGAATGAATATGTGCTTATCTTCAGTAGAGTAACAGCGATATTAATGATATGCCTTTAATGATTTATTTTTATAGTGATATTTCACGTGGTAAAGAAACGAATCCGATACAATGTGTCAATGGGTACGATTCCGAAGATAAGCCAACAGATTTTCTCTACGTGACTGAAAATTGTTTTACTAGCAATATAAATGTTGATCGTACTATAACGTCCTTACAATCTTGTCGATGCGAAGATAACTGTAGTTCAGAGAAATGTTTATGTGGGAATATAAGTTTAAGGTGTTGGTATGATGAGGAAGGAAAATTGATTCCTGAATTTAATTATGCAGGTATATTAAATATTTTGCTTAAATGTAATGTTTCTAATATGTATAATAAATGTTCAGGTGTTTTATTATTTATCTAGATCCTCCAATGTTGTTTGAGTGTAATCCAGCGTGTGATTGTAATCGCATAACGTGCAATAACCGCGTCGTTCAGCATGGATTAACGCAAAGATTTCAATTATTTCGGACGAAAGGTAAAGGATGGGGACTTAGAACGTTACGGCACATTCCGAAAGGTTCCTATGTATGTGAATATGTGGGCGAGATTATTTCGGATTCCGAAGCAGATCATCGAGAAGACGATTCTTATTTATTCGATTTAGATAATAGAGTAAGTATCAAACATTTTATATCTGTACGAGATCGAATACTTTAACTTAATAGATTCTGTACGCGTGCAGGATGGAGAAACATATTGTATCGATGCGAGACGGTATGGAAACATTGCTCGCTTTATAAATCATTCTTGCGCACCCAATCTCTTGCCAGTGCGAGTGTTTGTTGAGCATCAGGATTTGCATTTTCCTAGGATAGCATTTTTTGCGAATCGCGACATCGAGGCAGATGAAGAGCTCGGGTATGTTAAAAAAAAAAAACGATTGGCACGTGAAAATCACGACACATGTATATATTAGTAAACGGCGTTTCATGCTATTTCCTTTGGTTAATAAAACCACATCTGATTTGGTTTTGGTTGGCTAATCGTCATCGCTGGTAATTTTGGTTTCTTCGCCTTACTCATTCTCAAAGTCCTGCTTGACTCTTTCAAAACATGTGAGCTTGATATTGTTCCCATATCTTAAAATAGATAAACTGACACATCGAGTATGATATTTATTACTTTATTTTCCTTTTCTCTCGCTGATTTCGAAGATGGTAAGTTTCGTTGTACGGTATTTTATTCCACGAAGAAAAACGTGCTATCAGTGTACTGTAAGAATATTCGGAGATCATGTTATTCTTGAACATCGATTTTCATTAACGTAATTTATTTATCACTGAAGACCAATACGGAATTGTTTGCCTTCAGCTTCGATTATGGAGAGAAATTCTGGATAATAAAATGCAAGTCATTCACATGTACCTGTGGAGCCGAAAACTGCCGATATTCTGAGAAGACTATACAAGTTACTTTGGACAACTACCGCAGAAAAATACAGCAAGAAGAAATGCTGGCAGCTCAATCATCGTAATCTTAAAGCAATTTAGCAAATTCTATACACTTATTTTAGTTATTAGTTTAATGTTTTTCCTTCTTATTACTCGGAGTGTTAAATAGAGAATCTCAAAGTTTTTTAACTTGTTTAAAACAATCTTCATACTATTAAATATGTGAAATTGAAAAAGTACAAGTACAAATGGTGATGGGATCTTCGTCGGAAGAATAACTAAAATGACGTTATCTTGCTATTCGAGCTAAGAAGGAACTACGTTTTTCTTATTCCAGTTCGTCAAAATCGAACATATGTCCATATTAATTTACTCAACTTGACCATATTTTTCCTATTTCTGCCGATTATCTCGTGAGAATATGTCTCGGGAGATGTGCCACCTTGCGATTATTTCCATTTTTAAATGAAGTAATATGCATAATATATGTTGTTACATAGATCTCGTACACAATGTACGAATTATAATGGAATGTGTGTTTGTAATTGCTATAGTTTTGTGAATGACGTGCGTGGTTAGGAAAAAGTAAATTGCTGATTGATGTACATTATGGATGCAATGCATTCGAAGTTCGTAACAACTGTCATGTTATGATTAAAGTTACGAATTCGATATGTGCTTATTCAGTTTTATAGAATGATTGTTTATAAATGTTCGTTTCATTACGAACAGCTTAGAACATAAGTACACCTTTTTGTACAAATTATTGATTTTTTGTATAATAAAAGAAATGTAGTTCTTTTCGAAATGTATTGTATTTTCGTTTGATTATACTCGTCTAATTTCGACTAAATTCAATCTGCAATGCTGGTAGTAATAAAAGAAATTCAATTTTGATAAGAAAAGCTACAGCAACAAGTCTGAAGTAATTCACTAGATGTCACTAGATACTTATTTGATACAATTAACAATAGATCTTGGAAAGATGTTTAGATCAATAATTTGTTTTAAAAACAAGTATCTTCCTCTCTCTCTCTCTCTCTCTCTCTCTCTGCCTCCTCCTTTCTCTTTTTGTATGTAATGAAACAGATTTGCAAATATGAAAACATATCGTAATTATACCATAGATTTAATATTTTATAGCAAGTTGTGTCTAACTGATGATCTAATTGTTACACAAATTAAACTATTGATATCGAAACAATTCTCAAGTACAAAGGAAATATAGAATAGACAAAAATATAATCATCTATCATTATAATTTTAATTTTGACTACTGCTTTACAGAATCGGTAAGGTTGAAAATGACATTAAAATGGTAATAAGATTAGCAGAGTCCTTTAACGGTAAGAAGTAGATTGGTCGATATGTATATCGTATATCTCATGTTCGTAAGTGCCATTATTATAAACTGTAGATATATATATATATATATGTGTATATATATATATATATATTTATACGATTAAAAAATTATGATTGTTAATTATAATTTCTTTCTATGTTGAATCTATGATAAATATGCAAGATTTTGGAATTACAAAATTATACAACATTAAAATGTATTAGGTGTTAAATCTGTGTTGTACATTTCATTTACGACGAAAATTTAAAACTTTCCAAAGGTTTTTTTTTCTACTACGTAGTACGCGTCACTGATCGATCGTCAATTCGATCAATAAATCCTTACGCTTGTTTCAGACCTGATTGAAAAAGCAAGAATCTAATACATTTTCCTTAAACATCGCCTAAATACATGTTTTCCTTAAAAGTAAAGCATGTATATGTATATAACAACGTTAACGTGTTCAACGAATTATCCATACTTTAAATTACTCGTACCTATCATATTACAGTGCGTTCATTTAAATAATACATTCCGATAAATTATACCAAGAAGATATTTGAGACATACGTACGTACCTTTCGGATTCCGGTAGACCAAATTACATATCTAATCCTTGGCTATTCTCCGTCAGATCGTTTCATTGATTATGTCATTGCACAAACACAGGCATTTTTTATATTTCACAAGAATATCGTTTTTTGAAACGTACCTCTTTAAACTAAAAATCTATGGCATAACTTATACGTTTTATTCTACAAACACTCGCGATTAATCCGATATAGACTTTACGAAACCAAACGATCGATCGCGTTACGCGTTTCGATAACGTTCGAAAATGTTACGCTCGAAGAAAAAGTACGTCGGCAGGACTCACGAAAACGAACGCGAGAACATTTGGAGTTCGAACGAGGCAGGTTCGCGCGTTGATTGGTGGAGGGGGGTCTGGCGGTTGGTGCGCAAGTCGATGGTGATTGGCTGTGATGACAGCGGCGGTCGGGGTAGTCGAAATTCAAGCGAAGAAGCGGCAGTTAGTATAGCGACCGTCGAGCGCTTGTAAGCGCTATACGTAAGTAGCTGCTTAGAATTATAGTATAATTTTTGTTTTAATTCGTGTTCCGTTTGTGGGGCAGTTTGTCGTCGTGTTTGCCCTTCGTTTCGATTTTCCCGGTACGGTTCGTGGTAGTGATATACGATCTTGTTCTTCGTGAAAACGCGGAATAGGGGGTTCGAGTATCGTTAACAATGTCATATTCCGGCGTTACCGTGATACGTTCTGTGACAGTGAATTAGTGGTGGTGAGCATCATCGAGCACCGATTACTATGATGACTAGCTGACGGATAGATTATTCTTCCACGTCCCTACGGCGTCAACGGGATCGCCAAAAATACTGGAAGGTTAGTGTCTCGCATTTATTCGATAAAATGTACGAATCTGTATCATCGGTAAACGAAAAAAAGAAAAAAAAATGGCAGAATCGGCGCGAATATTAAATATACTGCAGACACGCAGTGCTGGGTGTAAATTAATCCCCTTGGATTTTTGGGAGAAAAATACACGAGAAAACGTTGAAAGACGTTAATGGTTTTCGCGAGATTGTAAAAATTTTTCTGGGAAAAAACTTCGTAAATATAACATCGGTCATGTACTGTCATAGCAAAGAGTCGATCGCTGTTACATTCCATGTTTTTTCGAACAATACGAGAAACCTTTCACGCGATCTATCATCTGCTATTTTTGTTCGTTCTTTTTTGCAAATCGTTAATTTGTTAGTACTGAAAATATCTTTTAATGCTACTTGTTCAGAGAAGCTTAATTTATTTAGTATGCATATAGTATAGCAGTGATATAGCAATAGTAAGTGAGATGGAAGTAAGCTTTTATTTTCTAATTTTTCTGTTTAATATGTTTTCTAAACGCGTATACGTATTGATAATTGAAATGTCTAACATACTGTAGGCGAAATTACATACGTCACAAGATAAAATAGATTCCGTTTGTACGTTTCACGGAATTTTTCAGCTACTCGAGCGTTGATTAACATATCAGCAATCAAGAATTTACTGTACGTGTTGTGACACGTTGTATCCATTCTAATCTCTGGTTGGAAAATTTGCTCGTACAATCGTGCCACGTTTTATGTTTCCCTCTTGACACCTGTATTTAGCTCGTTCACAGTCGACAGGTTCGAAACTTTGCGCAATTTTTGTATTCTCTTCCTCCTTTACCTTTCGTTCGTTCATTTTTACAAACGTACGGTCGCGCACGAAATTATTTAATCGAGAGCAATCTTTCCGATCGGACAACGTTCTTCGGTACCTTTTGTCGTTCGCCGTACCCGTGCAACGAATAGTCGCCGAGGGTTAACGTCTGAGAACCGTAAAGGAGAGATATCTGATCCGAGAGACGAAAGACGAGACGAGAGAAAAGGAAAAGAGACGACGATAGCGAAAACACCAGCGGTGTTAAACACGCCAGGGATTTGTTCGAATTGCAAACGCGTTCGGCAAAACTGCAGCTTTGTTCGACGCAAATTTTTCTTTCTCTATTTGTATCTCATATTCAGAAATTCGTAACTGCTACGATCGTCGCTTTCTCACGTAGACAGAAATGTTACCCTCGACCGTTTCGCTACCCACGGTCGAGATATCTCGCGAGTCTGTTTCCTTTTTTTGTAGTTACAAGTCTCGCCCAAATAAACAAACACGCGGAATATTTCGTTCGCGAATATCTCGTCGTACGAACGGTGTTTTGCCGCGGGATAATTCGTACAGATGTAGCATTGGTGACCTTGTCCGTAGTGACGAGGCATTTACAAGAAGCAGAAATTTTTTAAACGATCTTACTTACTTCTCTCGTAAGTTCATCATACTTTTCGTACTTTCTTTGATATAATATTTAAATCGATATATTAGATGGAAACAAGCCTCGTGAAAATCTTTTTTCGACGATTCAATAAAAGAATCGTGGAATATGCAGTATAAAAAAAGGTTTGATCGTTCTCGACGTACACGTAGAAGTAAATAATATCGAAAGCGAATATCGAAATAACAGTTATCCGCGTTGAATCGTTTTTCTTTGCTGCGATTTCCGTTTAAAGTCAACAATAAATTTTTGCGCTGTCTGTTCAGTTTAAATAAACGCTCGACAAAGATGCGATAGAACGTCATACACGCGTGTACAAACGAAGGAAAGGCACGGTCGATGTTGGAACAAAGTCATTAGCTTCTTTATAAAAAGTTTTATGCGATTTCGCGGTGGAAACGTGAATATTACTACAGCGGAACAAAAGGAGTATACGTGCTCGTAGCCCACGGCAAATGTCAAAGCTACCTTACGACGATCTGTCTGGGGGGCAGGACGAAACTGCTTTTCGATCGAGGAAATGTCACGTCGTCGTGTCTCTTCGCCTCTGTCGCATACGCTTTCGAAAATCACGGGTTGAAAGGATTACCGACTGTGTTTCCTCTCTGTGTCGATATTTTACATGGAACCTTAGTTTCCCAACGTTCTTCGACGTCTAGAAAATGAAATATTTATACCGTATTTACCTCGCACGGCTTCCGAAGGCTCGGAAATTTATCAATTTTTGTGGATATCCGGTGTTTAAAATTCGAAATTCAAGAATAAGCTTCTTAAAAGAACCGTGAGGTATGTTGCGTGGGTCCGTTGCTCGCCGTACGGAGTCGATCGACGAAACGAATTTAGTTTTCCTCCACTTTCGAACGCGATCGGTCGTTTCGTTTGGTGTTCGATGATTCAAGAAGACTTACTTCGCGCTATTATAATAGCGTTGTACATGGAATATCTCTTAACGCCTTTGTCCTTTGTTTCGCAATTAATCGCAATTTATCGTAATTACAAATATATTATTCAACCCCTTGAATCGTCGTTCAATATGTATTGTTATCACGAGCCACGGTAAATTGAAATCGAAAGATCTTTATTCGTAAATCGTATGAAGCACGCGGTGCATATGAAAAACGTCGCATTTGCAGAGCGTGGTCGTTAGAAAATTTGAATTATGCTATCTAAAGTTAGTTGATAAGAAACTAAGAAAGTCGTAGGAAAAAATTGTTCGAAGAATGCGTGCACGCGAGAGCCGAAGCTTTTCTCGCGTGATCGCGATCTTCCCTTCTCGTTCGTTGTGTAAAGAACCAAAGCATGCACACATAATTTGTCTTGAACATCCGGTAGCGACGAGGTGTTCGTCCTTTAACACGAAGATCTTCTCCGATAATCGAAACGACCTCGGCAAAGTGCGCGAGTCCAGTCTAAATAAAGATCATTCTCGACGAATTCCGTCCTAATTTTTGACCCGGTGGTTTTCTTATTTCTCGGCCCATTTAGATGGCCGATAGGGCGCGATCGAAGGATAAGCGGATAGGGAACGCGCGCGACCCTCGAAAAATTGTCCCGCACGAAATTGAAACGAAAGTTTCACACACGGTGGAAACTAATTGTACTTTCCTATCGGCTTTTCTATTTCGTCGCTTCCTGTCTAAGTTTCGCACGCAAACTGTTGCGTTTATCTTTTGTTTTCAGTACACCACTCGTTCTTGCTATCGACGTGTCAAAAGCGGAAAAACACACGGACGACAGTTGTTACATCGATCACTCGAAAGGTTCTTCGTAACGGTTACGATTCGTTGGCCTTTCATCGTACACGAGCGAGATACCTGTATTATATGTGTATTATAGGACTGTGTGTTCGAGATTGATTGGATCAAGCGGCAGCTTAATACGAACATCGTAGTTTCCATGTAGACGCAAAGTTGATAGGGTGCCAAGAAAGAATAGACGTTTCTCTTTACGACCTTTCGAAAGCAATAAAAAATTCCATTTTCATGCAAGTCGCGACTTTGTTGAGTTTCATCGATTTCGTATTGACCGTATTACGATTGATACGACGGCGCACTCTATCGTAATGGACATCTAAATACCGTTCTGCCAATTGTTCGATGCAAATGGACGATCACGTCGTCCCCGTTGTATTTTCAAGCTTCTGCTTCTCTCGCGGAGGATAGTCGGAACGAAGTTGGTTAACGAAACAAAGAACGACGCGTTAGTAAAAGCAACCGGCGAACAAAAGTGCAAAGAAATCGAGGCAGGTAAAGCAGGCGTTGATATTTCATGCATTTTTTAACGAAACTTTGACAAACAGAAGTTTTAATGCAAAGAAAACAGCGGCTGCTTTTATTCCTGCTACATTGCTGAAATCGCGGTTAAAAGGTTGCTGGTGCTTCCGTGCACCCGTTACATGGGAAATTATACTCGCCCGTAGAGCCACGAACCTATACAACCACATTGGCAATTGTAAGGCTGCCCAGACATCGTAATCGACTCTTTGATACCTGATAGTTTCAGATATTGTCGCTACAAAATTCTAATTCTCCATTCTAGCTCTGTTTTTACGCTGCATCGTCGTCCGGTCAAATACGATTGCAACTTTCCAGTTGGAGCGATCGAACGCGCGTTCTTTGCTCGAAGAAAACGAAGGTAAAATATTCGCAGATTCTCCGAAATAGCGTAATTAATTGGACGTTAGAACGCCCACACATAATTGCGAAAATTGCGCATTAGTCTCCAAGCCGATTACTGTGGGAGTAGGATGCGTCCTTCGTTCTAGGATAACCTTACGTCGATCGCGTGCTAATTCGGCTGGTTGGTCGTTTCGAACAGCAGTCGGCATTCGTGGGAAGGTTTTCGAAAGGCAGGACGTTGGATAAATCGGTCTTCGAGTCGCTTTGAATCGCGTGCAATAGGACACGCGCGTTGCGTAAATTGTTTGCTACCGGTATGATATCGGTTCGTTCGGCATTGGTAATTAGGGACAATCCGGCTTATCTCTGCGAAATTCGATCGAGAATTAATCTTCCATCTGTACAGAAACTAGAGGCTTTGATACCGTAATTTCCATCCATTCGTCATATCGCTCTTTAAATCGATATGGAAAAGACTAGAAAATGCGTGTAACAACTAGCAAAGATATATTTTAAAAACGAACAACGCGTAACATTCGCGTTCGTCGAAAGGACAAGGCGTTCGATTCGCTAACGTCGAGGTATATGCAAAGAGAGAGGCAAAAGGGAATTAAAGGAAGGCGAGGAGGTAAATTTCGAAGGGAGCTCGCTGGTTGTAGAGAAGCCAGGTGGCAGGGCTGAGCGGTACAGGTCCTATGTCGAAGGGTGGCATAGGTTGAAAACCTAGGTGAAGGAGAGAGACCGAGGGCTATGTAGGAGGATAAGAGAAAGAGAGGGAGGCAGAGAGCAGGGATGGTTATATATAGCAGCGCGCCCCGGGCATCGATCGACGGAGCCTGGGAGTCCAGATTCGACACTGTTCGCTCGTACAGCCCCTGAATCCGAGTTTGCGATCCACGCGTCCTTCCGGTTTCGCCTGCCGCCGCTCGCTTACACCTTTCCTTGTTTTTCCTTGTTTTTCGTTAGGCCGAAAAGCCCAATCCTCCCAATGATCCATCGTTCTCCTTTCAATTTCTCCCCGGGGATTCAAGTTTTCCGTTTCTGTCTCTCTGCATGCATGTTAAAACTTGTATCATCCGTATGAAAAATCTTCCATAGTTTTACGATTCCATAAAGCGATGTTTCTCTAAGAATAAAGTTGACGATAGATTTATTCGGAAGAGGAATCGTTTCACCGACGGCTGCCAGTGACAATATCGCTATTTGAAAGTAGCAGAGACGACCGAATAGTTGTTAGACGGAACAGAATCTCGAAATTTTTCGATCGTACGAGGTTATAGAAAAGAGATGACAATGGAAGGAGAGGAATCTGTGGAGCGGAGAAAAGTGCAGCGACACGGTATGCCCGAGGCAATTGGGTTCTCTCCTGTCCGGATCGCGGGAGCCTGCGACTTGTTGCATTCCCTGGGAACCACGACCGGACTGTACGCGATGTTCGCCCGCCCAGCCGCTGCTTCACCTGGATATATTGATTTTTGTATCGATTTAGTCGTTACCGTTTACCCCGCGTAGTTTTGTGTTTGTCGCCGTATCAATTGACTATGTGCGCGAATATATTCAACCGTTTCACGGTAATCGGTCACGTTTCGACGATACGCGCGTTTCAAAGGCTGAATTTTTCGAGAGAAAAGTCGACGGTTGACGGGCGTTTTGGTTTGCCTGGCAGGCAACAACGCGATGCCGAAAATAGCTGCTCGAGCCGAAGATTCCTTTCTCGTGAAAATTTCCGGGACTTGTTAAAGCAAACGAGCACGACCGCGCGACAACGTTCTTTAGCTTTGTACGTCAAGACGCAAGGGTACAAAGTCTACGCCTCGTCTTAAACGCGTTGTAAAGAGCTTTCGCTCGTTTAATCCCCGCGCTTTTTCACGGATATTGACGCGAAAGCCGAACGACCGGTGATAGAAGACTGCCGACCGTTCTTTCGAGATCATCTTCTGGCATAAGGAAACCCCGTTGTGTATTTTCCTTTTCCTCCTTTTGCCCGCGCTTTGCTTCGCGGAAGAAGTTCTTTCCGCTTTTATCTATAAATTAGTTCCTTATTGAACCTTGTTGACCGAACTCCTTTGACGAATGCAATTCGCAATTTCCACTCTCTCTCCCCTTCACCCCTCCCTCCACCACCCCCCCGCATCATTCTCTCCTTCTCTCTCCCGTGGAATTATATTCCATACGTTCCACGAATATGTCGCGAATTATGAATTCTCAACTGCCGAAATAATGGTATGGGAACACTAAATTTACACTTGGAATTTATATTAAAATAGTTATATATTTATTTGATAAACGATTACAAAGATATTCATCGATACACGCTTGCAATGCGTCTCAGTACTTTCTCTGTCTCGCCATCTTCCATACCAGACTCTTAACCAACTCTTAACCGACTGAACAGTTTACGTTCATCCGTTTTCGAGACGCCGTGCACGCACGTATTTCCACACGCTCATATTCACATACATGTGTCACTACTACGCGGCTAATTTAGTCTAGCACGCAAAATTACACATATCTCAATAGTAACGTTCGCGGGTAACGTGCTATCGTTTCGCGCCACACGACCGAAATTTTCGCTTTAATTCGTCGATCGTATTGTCGAGCGTAATTTCTGGTAAAAGGGCGCCGTTAGTTTTATCGAGTTAACGCGAAGCCTAAAGCTAACATTCGCTAGTATAATTAAGAAAAATCAATACCTACCTGCTGGGCTCGTTTCGCCCGGGACCAGTAGGGATTCCATATCCGGGTCTGAATTTCATATCCGATACAGTTCTTTTTTTTTCACGATTGTTTGTTTAATTAATTTAATCGTATCACTGGATTTCAGTTCTCTCTGCCGATTCCCTCGCGGAGCTGGAATATCGTTCGGCTCCGTACAGGTCCGTGTGATTTACCCCGTGTGCGATTCGCGTAATTGTATCGCAGTAATTTAACAGATATATGCCTTTCACCGTTCTATTTCGTGGCGAAGCTTTTCGTGTCAAAGGTTTCATTACTAGAAGCGTTCTATGCGCAAACATCGCCTTCGTTCGACTCCATTAGGTTCGGCGAATTTAACGTCCCTCCACAAAGCCACTATGGAGTTTCCATCGTATGTCCAAAGGGAGCCTTGCCATTTTAAGCCACGAAGTAGCCGCAGCTCCCTCTCTGCGTGCTACGCGATATGCTCTAAGCTTCTCTCTGCTAACCTTTGTCTACTACCCTTTAGTCTTTGATTTTTTCGAATTGTTCACCGAAAGTACGCGTCTTTCCACGGTGTCCACTCGTTTTCGATCCCTTTTCTCCGTCCTCCGTCGTTTCTTCCTTATAGTAACAATCGATATTAACGTAATCCGCGAGAGTCGACCAGCCTCTAGGTTACGAAACATTCCGTATGACCGAGTTAAACGGTTATATCCGACGTAACCGGATATTCCGCTATACCACCGTTTTGCACCCCGGAACTCGTTAGCACGGTCGAGAAGTTTCGCTCGCGGTGATGAGATCGATAATTTCGACTTTATATACTGGCGTCGTATTTTAGCAGATTTTTATTCGCCAACTATTTCACGGAGCGGAGACACGGTACTAATTAAATTTATTTCGACTTGAAAACAGTTTTCGTTCTCTCATTTCGCCTATACGCGTACTCACCGGAACATTCTTTTAACCGTTAACCCGCACGCGGATTCGAAACGCGCTCGTTGTCCTTCGATAAATAGCGGCAACGAATTGCGACAGTTATATCCAGCTCTATTCGTTTTTCTAACAGCTCGTTATCTTCTCAAGATATGTTGCGGATCGGGAAACGTATTTGTCAGTTTGTTCGGACAATACGGATTCGATCGAGATTTGATCGAGTAGAAGGTATAATTGAAATATAATACCAAGAATTACCGCGTCGAAGTAAGCCAAGCGTACCAGGCGCTATTTTTATCTTCCTTTAGACCGGATCGTTTTATATTCAGGCAAGCGTATCGGAACTTCAAGGATCGTTATCAACCTTTCAGTCTCAGCGTGCTGGGAATTCCAGAAGCGCGGAAGTCGAGTCTGTTCGGAAGATGCGAATCGCTTGGAATAGTAAAATTTCTTCGTGGAATTTCTAGCTCTTCGTCGAGAAAAAGTCAACAAACAAGGTATTGGACGATCGGGATTTCATACGGCATGGGGCCGATGATCGAACCGATGGCTACGACGTAGTCTTGTTATTCCGAGACAGGAAAGACGAGATATAATGACTTTTGATGGAAGAACTCTCGGGTCAGTTTATTTTCGTTGGAAGAAAATTGAACATGTCGTTCGTTTCTAGAGATACGCGAATGGAAACTCGATCGGAGGACTTTATACCTTTCCTCTTTATAAGAAGACACGAACTTTGTGAAAGCGATATCGAGTGGACATTCTCGTTCGTCCGCACGAGACAAATCGTACGATATCTGCTTCTTATCGAGCGTCTCGTTCGTTCGTTCGCCAAAGTGTTGTTCGTTGCTTTGGCGATGATATTTGAAACTATTTAGACCGCTAAACGATCTAATTTAATATATCGTTCGCCGATCAAATCGATAACCAGGTTTGCCGTATCTTCTTTTCTTCCTTTGAAATTCAAAGCATCATTCGGCGTTAGTCGGAGGACGTTGGTCGAAGGTGAATCGAGGGTACGAGGGTGTAAGGTGATAAATTGATATTCTTCCGTTGTAGTCAGAGTGACACGTTGAAGCAGTCCGGTTGGTACGAAGAGGAGCAGGAACAGCGGAGCTTGTTTTCGAGGATATTTACGTGCAAGAGCGAGTGGATAATTACCATCGATTACTCGCGGGCTCGTTTGCGCCCGTTGGTCTGCAACGAGCTAGAGTCGCCGGCTCCACCTGTTGCTAGGCTTAGTTCCGTCTCCTCGTTTTAACCCGAATCGTATCGAGCTTCCGCGACGTATTTAAATGTACGATCGAAGGAATCGTCGTTAATTATTCCGAGCGCGATATACGCGTAAAATTGCAAGATGCCCCGAATACGAAATACGTTTCATCGTTTTCTAGTTCGACGAGATTTATTTCTTCGGGTATTAACGTTGCGCGTTGCGATTCTCCAATAACGCGGTAACCGCGTTACGAGCGAAAATTGTTCGTTACCTACGCAACAGGCTTTCCATGCAAATTTGCCACGTGTATCGGCGTGTGCAGCGATCGTTAAACGAAGGTCCTTTGCTCCGGTCGCGCGAACCCATTTCGTAGACGCCGCGTCAAAAGTCATTTTCGTTCTTGTCGCCAGATCCGTTAAATATCGTTAACGCGACGGAGTTTAAGGTCTACCGCAATTTGCAAAGTTACTCGATAATCCTCTTAAAGAAAGAAAATTAACTCGAACGGCAGACACTCTGCCTCGTTTAATTAAAGGGTTACTCGAACGATGAAAGGCGAGTTTCTTCGTACTACAGTGTCCGATAAAGATGGATTCTTACGTCTGGAGAATGTCGGGGTCGCGTCACTTTTGGTAAATGGTCCTCCTTTTAGGCGAGAGACGCCTTTAATTCGGTTTTATCGGATGACGAATCTCCTGTGATAAAACGAAACGCGCATCGAGGGTGATACGGACAATGAAAAGGGATGGTTTTTCACGATTACCTGTATTCCAGGAAATCGCAGGGAAGGTGACTCTCTTTGGATAAAAGATAACTTCTTAGAAGAAATCTTGACTGAATTTCGCCGAGACACTCGCGATACGTTTAAATTGGAAAGTTCGATCGTGCTTTTTCAGCCTTTAGCCAAGTTGAAGTTTGCGAGATTTTCGAACACGCTACCTTAATAACGTGTCGATTTAATTGAATTTCAATGTGCGATTCACGCGAACTCTGTCGATCGGCCAATTAAATGCAGCGAAATCAACGGACAATTAGTCACGCGAATTACGAAAGAAAAGCAACGAAAACACCGACTATTTCTGCATATAGGGCAGCCAGGTTGATGGACAATTTTCCTGTAAATAATGGTAACGATCGTACTTGCTATTGGTCGCGCGTTTGCGTGCTAAACGCAAACTCGTTGCACCTTTCGAGGTTGCGCGAATAATTCACGGCTCTTTGTAATCATTGTTGTAAGGATGTCAAACGTAGCCTACTTTGAATCTTTTCTTCAAGCGCGCTGAATCTACCTACAAGTTGCATGGAAATATCTTCTATCGTTTTTAACTCTCTCGAGTATAGCACGTAATTAAAAAGTTGTTCGTCCAGGTCTGGTTTCGATGTACTTTGCGTTTAATTAAAATTTCTGTCATCGATCGACTTGATTTCGCGTAGCGCGAAACTTTATCGTCGAATAAATCGTTGATGATCGTGATTTCGAGTAAGAGGTCTACCGCAGCTACTAATTACCGGTAGCGAACACGAGACTCGCGTATCACGTCATTTCTAATCGATGATCTTGCCCCCACTCGTTTATTAACAGTTCGCTCGGATACTGATCTTCCGATCGCATGTACAACGACGAAAGTAACGGTGAAACTTTATATATAGATTCTTGAATGAAAGTACGATGTTTAATATCTCTCGGAGGCGAGTTATAAAATTTTAATAGAAAGTATCGATTCGACGAAAAGTAATAAAAAAAAAAAAAGAAAAAAGAAGGAAGAAACCAGCAATCTAGCGGGGAATTGGCAGGACCTCGAAATCCATTTAATCTTGCGTAATCTTTTGCTCCATTTTTGTAATCCCGACTAGGATATTCTTCGAGTAATTTCAACCCAAGTCTTGGAAAATGATCAATTACCTTGGCGATATTATTGCTGACGTAATGGGTATAGCGATATCTTGCGAGATAGAAAATATACACTTTTATTTTTATTAAGAGAATTGTTCCCCCGTTGTCTGTTTGGATACAACGAACGTTCTTTCTCTTCGTATCGGTTACTCGACTTTTCGATACTGATATCGAACATAATTTTTTGTATATGAAACGAGACGCATCCCTTCGTTGTTCTCTACATATACACCGACGATAAGGAATCGTTTAGATAAGAAAAATCGATACGCGGAGTCGTTAAATATACCTCACGTCGGGTCTGACTTGTACTTGGCTCGTACTACTTGCCAATCCGTATTGGATTTACCTATTCTCCTGGAAGCCTTCGAGACCAAACAACGAAAGGAAATTTTCCAAATGAAATTTTCCCAATAAAATTTCACCGTCAGAGACGTACGAAATTTGCTGTTATTGCGAATGAATTCCTTTTTTTTTTTTTTTTTTTCTTTTTGGAGAATCCGTGACAAGCGGCCGTGTCTTACCTTTTTAGTAAATTACTTGGAAATGCTGGTCACGTTCCTGCATCACGGTTCATGACAAAACGTTTCGACTGCAAGTATTTCTCACGATGCGACAATAAAAATTTCTGCAAGCGTCTGTGAATGAATAAAAATTAAGGGTAATTTCGATTCGCTTCGTGTTATAGCGCCTTGTATCGTTGCCGTGATTCCATTCGATTTGCCTAGAACGCTTTATTCTTTATCTGTATATTCTTTACATATTTATTTATCTTCGATCGATCTTTACCGGTCTTTTTCGTTCTTCGTCGAACGCAATTAAGCGACGGAAAGTTCTGGTGTACTTTATCTCGCGTTCAATTCTTCCCCTGAAAGATTACTCGAATTACCTACATCGTTGATAAGATCGCGTAATTTACTTCTGTGTTTCTGACTTTTCGAACATGAAAGAGTCACGATTGTCACAACTCCGGTTCTCTTTCTTTTCTTCTTTTTCAATAAACCTTTCTCAACTTTGAGAATAATAATGGCGGAAAGAATATCTTTCGTCAACTTTCGTTTCGTGAAAAGTGACACGAACGAACTTCCTTGTAAGTTTTGTTGCTGTTCATACGGGAGCGGAAGAGAACAGGAAGAAAAGTTGGCGTCTTCGTTTTCAATAAACCAGGCGAAAGATACGAGAATCGTGTTCCATATTGCGAGAAATCTTCCGTAGCGCAAACGAATGCTTACGTAAATTTATATATTGAAACTCGGGTGCTAAGTATGCGAGGCAAACGTTAAATGGAAGAAGTTATTTCGTTTTTATTCCCGTTATATCCTTGTTTCTTGGTCCCGATAGTTTCGACGATGTAGATTTAAGTTGGTGGAAGAGTTCAAAGATACTCGGTATCTTTCCGACACGAACGAATTTTAACGAGTGGTAACTTTTGTTAATTAAAGGAACCGCTGAAACGAGTATAGATGTGCCGTTTCATCGCTTCCTTATCGTTTTCTCTTTCGAAGAACTTGACTAAAATATTCCGACGAATCGATACCACGAGGTGGATGAACGATAATAAACTTTAATTTGATTTTGATGAGTGTACGGAGTATCGATCCTTTCGCTTTAAGCTACGTTTTAATTGTACGCTACGCCACACATACTCGCGCCTATCTGTTCAGCTCCATAATTTATCAACCTACATGCAGGCAACGTTTTTAATCGCATTTCCCAACTCATTTTGCAAAGTCGCGTCAAACGCAATTATGCCTCATACCTCGTTACGGAACCATCATTGCCAAAATTATCATAACTAGGAGGACGTTCGTAAGCTAACTTTATAATTAGTCAAATTTGCGTGTCGTGCCGGCTTTACTTTTTAAGTGTCGCAAGCTTGCTGCGTAAAGCCGAAGTCAATACTCGTCCGAGAATTTGTTCCGCGCCAAACGATATTACGTATTAAATTTTCACTCTTCGATGTCTCACTCTATTCCATTCTTTGCCGTTCTAACGTACGAAACGTGTAGTTTGCGGAGTTGTTGCTCGATCCAATGAAACTATTTCAACGTTAAACGCGTTAATGCGATCTCGTGAAAGTAGTTTATCGAGAATCGATCAATTTTTAAACAAACCGATCTTTCGTAGAACGTTACGCAACCAATAGCACGCCATTATCGCGATAGCGATATTTAGCCATCTACGCGTCGATTCAACGACTTTTTAAACCTACAATTCTCTAAAACCATCCTCCCGTACCGATTTCCCGTCGTCCTCGTGTTTCAAATGGAAGAGCCTTAACGGTATGATATATAGCGTTTGCACAACATACGTTTTCCAACATGATTGGAACATCGTATCGTCGATACTTTATCAAAGGACGTTTCCTTACGTACATATACGAGCATCGCGAAGAAAACCGAGACAACCATTACCGTACAATTGCAAGAAAGCAATTACTATAATGAACGGCGGAGATGAAATGGAATAACGACCCCATTGCGCGTTGGGTGGCCGAGTATAGTCTTTAATCATACTGGGATTCTCGGTGCCGCTCGTTCGCGAGCATCGGAGGTGCTTGTTATTTTGACCCAGACGCTATCGATCGGGCGATATTTGACTGGCTGATTGCGGCAGAGGTAAAGAGAGAGGGAGAGACGAGCGTTGTCGCGAACGCACAACCACCACGCATCATTTCCCATCGACGGTTATATGGATGCGGCGAAGCAACAGGATGCCGATACATCTATCTCGTTTTCCGACTGCTTGAAAATTTGTATATCGGCTAAACCGACAATTGTCCAGGTCTGTCCGTGTCCAGTCTTGTTGTCGGACCTTGTTGTACGCCTTCGTGCCGTTGGATCCCGGTCTCGGTAACGTAATAAAAAATCCGATAAACTGCATGCGGCGGTCCGCTTGTGTCGATCGGCTCGTTTCCTTCCGCTTTTACGCTCGACGTTTTTCTTTCAGCTACCGTGTCGCCCGGAAACTTTGCGCTTGTAACGGCACCGATCGGTCAAGCGTGGACGCTGTTTGGAAAATTTTCTTAATTATTCCGCCGACGATACCTTGTCATGTTGTCCTTAATTTTCAACAAGAAGCTGGACTCTCTGGATATTTGAATATTAAATCTCGAGCTTTGTGCGCACTTCTTCCGGCAGATATTTATTTTCCTGAATACAATATGAAACGAGCAGTAGTTGGAATTCTAGTTGCTTCGCGAGAGATCTTTCGTTTCTGCGAGATATTTAAGATCGGACTAGTACCGAGTTTCACAACTTTGGAAGTTTTTTCTCCTGTGAAAAGCGTTTTCATCGAAACACCTTGTACCAGGTATTTTTGTTGCGCCTTTCACAGCAGGAGATAAGCTAATTTTGGACCATGCTTCGGATAGCTAATTTCACGACACTGTGAGTTCCAAATAACCTTCGATATCGATGAACATCGGCAGACGTTCGATATTTTCGATCGATCGATCGTAAATCCAGCCAAAGATTATTTTTCTGAAACTGTAACATTGCAAGATCGGATCGTTCGTTAATCCAATTATATCGTAAACGAACTGGTTCGATCGTGATTGTTTCTCGATTTCTCAGAACAGCAGTTTTCGATTGCATCTCGTTTGCCAATTTAATTATTTTACACGATGCAGAGGATCGATCACGGTGAAAAACGTGTCGGCCGTTAATATTTAAACGTTGTGGTCCTGTGAACAAGAGTCGAGCGAATCTCGCGTAAACACAGCGTGCTGATTTTTTCGAAAACGTCAGGCGACCGAGGAAATTTCGCGTCGATTCCCTTTCGGAAGGCAATTTGTGAAACGTAGCTCCGCGCGCTGTGCGGTTTGCCTGGAAGGGCCACGTTTTATTCACGTTGAAATCAAGAAGAATACAGCCGTGTAATTTAACTCGCCGCTTATAGAGCATTAAATTCGTTAGGCACCGTTGCTCCGGCAACGCAATTAATTTCGCATCCAACGGGTTTTGCAAACAGGACGATTAAACACGGCGGGAACTCTCTTTGTCGAACGGTTTTCTAATTTATGAAATTTCCACGATACCGTGATTCCTTCTCGAACCACGCATGCCGAAGTTGGAACGCTTTGGTTATCCGATCGACCAGTCGAGGAGAGCAGTGAATCACGTCGATGCAACTCGGTAACGAGAAATCGTTTACAATTGGCTAAAGAAAAATTATCAATTTTTCCGATCGTGTGCTGAATCGAAGATTCGCGAGAAACAAACTAAATACAATTGCGAAATTTTTAGCTTGAAAGAGAAGGAAGGAATTTAGAAGGAACGATCAACTGGATCGTTCGCTGCCGCGAATCCTCTCGCCGATGTACCTTGTTCGCAATTATCGCCTAGTTTTATTCCTCAGTCTCTGCGATTTATACGCATTGCTTTACTATTCTTTTCGATAATCTGCTCCAACTTTGAAATTATCAAATATTTCGGACAGATTTCGAGAAGCGAAGAAGAGAAGGGAATTTCACGAAACTGCGCGACAACGTGACCATGCAAATGCGTTTAATCGGGCTCTAACGGTGGTTAGCGGTCTAACGCGACTCTCGGTCGATTATTCGCGATGGTCTGGCAACGAAAGGTATAGGAAATGGCAGGGAACGAAACCCTCGCCTCGACGTGAAAGCGGAGCGTCTCGACCTCTCCACGCTTATCGTTGGAAAGCGTGTGGATGTTACGCGGCCATAATACCTCTTACCACCTATGCTATTTCCAATCGCCTTTGCTCGTGTCAATAATATCTCGGGAACGAAGGTTCCGGCCGCCGCGTAATGGAATTGTTGAGCGTTCCTGCCACTTTTCGTTTCATTCGCTGGATACGTGGCGTCAGCGTGCTCGAGCAACCTGCCACGTTACACGCCTGTTATGGAAATTCGTTTACTTTCGACGCGATTACTACTCGATTTCACCCCTCGATCGCACGCTGTTGTATACAGGGTAATTCATAAATGCGTATCTTGTCGTTGGCGTAATACCGACCAACGATATTGCGTTGCGAGATATTTCGAACATTATATAAATACGACGACGCTTGATACACGCGTCGCTACATTAATAAATTATATATTCGATACGTACGCGTACAATCTATCGCCGTGATAAAGTATAATTCATTTCGCCAGGATATAAAGTATCGACGTCCATGATTATTTCTTGCTTTATCGGTCTTTGCGTGCCAAAACTCGAATAACTTAGTATCAATCGTAGCTACTATTTTCTTCCACATATATAGAATAACGTTAAAGTATTCCAAGTATATCAAAAGTTACGTTGTACAACTAACGCTTTACATGTTCTGCACGTACGAACGATAGTTTTTCATTATGATTTTATAAAACACGAATCGGTAACTTTACGATCTTTTATCGCGCGTTTCGAGGATTAATTATTCCGACTGGAATCGAAGAGAATCGTTGAACGGATAACGATACAGCGAAAGAGAAACTTCGATTGTCCTTAAAACGCGAGCCGATTTTAAGATTAAAGCAAATTAGAGGTGAAAAGAGAAAAGAGTCTTTTATCGTGATCAGAGTCGGCTGTCTAGCAGCGAGCTGCTAGCTGTGATTACTTTATTATTTACGCCGTCCTGGAAACGAGAGTAGCTTTTCTTATCGTAAAAAGTTAACAAAAGTTGGTACGGCGTTGTAATTTCTTTACGCTTCGGAGACCATCTAAGAACAGCGTGCTCGCGCTTTTACGACACTTTTTACAGCGTTGTCCCTTGCGTTGTAATAGGTGGATCGTGTGACGCGAATGCAAATTACCACAATCTCGACGAATGCGAACAATATTACGGTTAAAAAGTGCGATACGCTGATCGATAGCTCTTCGCTTTTATCGCCGTTCGTTAGGCTACCGATAGTGGAACATGTCGATTGATATGGACAGCAAGCGCGATAAGGTAATAGCGAAGCTTTGGCTCGGATAAAACGAAAAGTCGAACCAGTAAAGTACGAAGAGATAATTGATATTTACCGATTCCTTGTGTCAATCGAACGAGCAAGAAAGGTGGTCAAAGTTTATCGAAAGCGAGGCAATAAAGGGTTGCCGGGGACAAAATGAAGTTACTCCGAGATTCCACGACTTGGCAAGATTCGAGCCGGCCATCGTTGCGAAGCTTTGATGCACGTAAACTCGATTAAGTGGCAGTTTAAGTTGAGAGGAAACGTCTCGATATCGAAGAACTCTGTCGTCTATCGGGATCTGGAAATAATTTCAGAATAGAAGGAATCGGGAAATTTGGGTCGTCACGGATTTTCATTGCTTTCATTCGCAATTAGTCTTTGACACGTGCGAGTTAGCCGAGCGTTTGCTATTCGTTAGAGCGCCTTGGATTTTCCACGAGGAACAAGAGGAGCGAAAATGTGGAAAATGAAGGACAATAGAGAAGCGCGACGGTTCTATTTACCGGTACGGTCGGCTCTATAAAAGGTACATCGATGCGAAATCGATCGGCAGGCTGAATGCCACGCAGGATCCGTTTGTTCGGCTGGTTCTCTGAAAAGTGGATTCTCCTCGTGTTTCTTGCAGGATTTCATATATTTTTTTTCCTCTGATATCGCGCGTTAGCTTTGAAAGCTCGACCGCGTCAGTCAATTTAATAGCAGAATAGTGGCGCACTGCGCTCCTACCGACTGGACCGTCCGATTCGATCGTTCGTTCGGCCCGTACCCGTAGAATCCGATCGGGAAATAGCTTTTCCGATTGAAGTCTGCATATACGATCCGACAATAGGCTGCCAATCTCTCGCTGGCTACCAGTCCGACTTCTATATGTCCCGCGGCACTCGTATATTCGCAAGAATCGGTGTCGATGATAAAATCCTCGGCTGTTTGAACGTACTTGAAGTTGCTGTGAACAACTCGAGACCAATCGAAGCGACCGCCCTCGATCAATTTCTGTTTCGCCGCCGCACCGATGCGCTCCAGACGTATACACATTTTTAAACGGTGTCACGCCAGCTCGTCGACGATCCTCCAACTCGGCGAAGAATCTGCTTCGTAACGAAGGATACGATCGATATATCCGATTGCCGTTGGATCTAATCTGGATGGGAAATAGCTCTTTCGGTAATACGCATTTCGATAAATAGTTACGAGGAATAATCCTTTGCCAATCCTTTTTTTCGACCATCGACCGCGGGAAAGGAATTCGAAGAAACATCGTCAGCGACTTTTCCCTATTAGCGTAGGACTTTTCGCACGGATCGAACGAGGACGTCCGACGTCTTGGCAGAGCGCGCGTATTTTTCCCGCAATTAAACGGAGAAACGGTTCTGCGATGCGATCGACTTGGCTCCTATAGCTTTCGATAGGACAATCTGGAGCGTACGTATGTAAGTACGAAGAATTTACAATGGAGAATGGCGATGCGATTCGTTGTTGCTCTCTTGCAAATTGCATGGAAGCGCGCCAAAGTGGCGCGAGCTGCGTCATGGCATTCCTTATCCGTACTAGTCGAACTTCATTAATCTTCTGTGCTTTATACTTCGAATGTAATACGAATTTCTTGATGGATCGACGCGACGCGACGCGACGATGCGGAACGCTCGCCTCGATTCTTCGTTATAGACAGTATTCGACTCTTCGTAATACGAACATCGCAGGACAGGTTTACGACGCGGAAAAATATAAAACAAGCGAAGGAAACGAGTCGTACGCGAAAAGTACGACGCTTTTGCCTCGCGATTATTCCTCGAAAATCGCTCGACGTACCAATGTGCTCCGGTTCTCCGAATATCTTATGGTTTTATGTCCCCTTTCATAGGAAACTCATGCACTATCTCTGTTAGTTTTATGAAAACCATAAAAGTGGTCGCGACGAAACGCAATAAAAGCGTCAGCTTCCCTTTCAGCGGTCTAGCAAAAATTTCCAGCGAAAGAAACGCACGAGTGCGAATTACTGACCGGCAGCTAGGTGGTATCGTATCGGCGAAAAATCGATATTGTCATTGTCCGTTTTCGAGTGTTCTTATGGCAGACGCATATATCGCTAAGCAACGAAATGCTTTATCCGTTAAATTACCTTTGAACAAAGAATTGATCTCGACATATCGACCAACGAAATATTAATAATACGATATATAATACGAATATTTTCAATTTCACGTTAGAATACATGTAAGGGGGCAAAGAAATATCGTCTCGTTACTCGAACGTTTTGCTGCGTTCTACCAACCGAGTACAAAGAAAATCAACATTCTTCAGATCCGACACGTATCTCCAATTGGTAGAAGAGCCAAGTGGATTTTATCGAAATTAAAACTGTCCTCGTGTACGCTTCATTTTATCAAAAAAGCCTTTATGAAGGTCCGCTTGGCCGGAAATTGAGGGCTAAGTTGAAAGTACCCAGATATTTTTAACGCTGTGATTTCGTTTAGCATCGTCGTTTCCGCGAAAAGTGTCATCGTCCTTTCTCGCTCGTATTATTTATTTTATCATTATATTTTCCCATTTTTGTTCTGTGCGTATCTGTATGAAACCCGACGATCGCAAATCGATTTCTATCCTCTCGTGTAAATAATGGCAGCAATGTTATTGCAAATTGCAATCGCGAAAGGAACTCGATAAAACTGAATCTTTAGATTATATTATTATATTATATTTAGATTACGATCGACAATATACATTATAATCGAAAGCGAAGGAATTAAAATGAAGGGAGAGAAAAGAAGAAAAGAAATCGATCACGCCAATGGAGACGCGACATTCCGGAAACTATCACGGCCGCTGACACTTAATTTCGTTCTGCGTGCGAAACTCTCGAATACCGACGTGTTGAACGCGTCCCATCCGCGCAGACAAGACCATCACAGATCCATCGAGAAACCGGGAAGCTTGCCATTCTTCTACGTCGATTCTCCGGCAATTCGCTTCTTGCGTCTACCCTCTGGAAATCTTTTCATCGTTGTTGACTCTTGTACTCGAGTATGATTTTGCAGGGATTACAGTTTACTCTTCTTCCATTACTTGCACTGACAGACGCGTATCTCTCCTACGATTCTAAGCCATCTGCGATACGATCCAACAGCCATGCTGATAAGAAAAATGAAATTTATTCAAATGTTAAAGCATACATCGCGGAAGAACAAGGTATAAAGCGATTTTCAAGTATCTTTAGGCGGTGTTTGTTATCTTGGAATATTTGTTAGGCTAGGCTGTTTATCAATTTGCGTGAAAACGCAGCGTATCACGCTCGTATCCTCGAGATATCGCTAGTTATATGATACGTGGTTAGCGAACACCTGACGTGACGCGTCTCAAGGGACAGCTTTGCTTTTCACGCGTCCGTTCGAGATTCAGCGACACGAACCTGCGACATTCGCCTCGCATCGATCGTTACGCTTGTTTCTTTTCGGATGACAGGAATCCGAGGTGAATTACGCGAGCCAGGAGATGACCGTGTCGCGCGCGATAGAGACGGACTTTCCTGGAAACTTTCTGCCGCATGCAGAGATTAATGGTGTGCGTCGCGCTTTGCGTTTCACCGATCTATGGGTGGGTTCATTCCGTAGGTGTCGGATGCACCGACAGGATGGTAAACGAACGGATTCTACGAGATTCCAACCGGGAGATCTTCCTCTTGCCCGTTAATAGTCAACGAGGTCGACGATCGTGAGAGAAGGAAAATTAAATCCTATTAGCGAGAGAAATATAGAGCCAGCGTAGGGACAAAGCGAAGGAGAAGGAGAGAGAAAGGGTATCGAACGTAGACGAAGAAGAAGCAGGATAGTGGTGAAAATAATGGACCGATGACTAGGTAATTCTAGCATGTTTCCGCGAACGCACCTATTATGTCGTATCCTTTATGCGAAATATATTAGATCGTCGCGAGTATAATGAGATATTTTGCTATAAATAGAAAAATCGAAACGCGTAGGAAGAATAACTATCCCTAGATGTAATACACCCTCTCCTTCGTTGGAACGGAAAATTATCATATTAGGAAAAAAGGTTGTCTCGCTTCTTCGGATGTATTACAATTCGTTTTGCGAGCGTCGCCTTATCTCCGTTAGCAGGATTATTCGTCATCCTCGAAACGGCTTCCATCCTCCAATTTAAAAGAAAGAAAAAAAAAAAAAAGAAATGATTGGCGGGTCGGTTTCTCCATGGCAGGTAACATATACGGTCACTTCTTGTCCGATACTTTCCGCCTCGGTAGAATTTCAGCTCTCCTCGTTGACAGTAGTCTGAACTTCGCCGTTGTAACTGCACGTACCATACGGAGGAACGAATGTTGCATCTCGTGGAAGAAAAATCGAAACGGGATGCGATGGAAAAATGGTTGGACGAGCCTAGTCAGATTTCAAGCCCCGAATTCGTAATGATCGAAACATACGTTTCGCTGTAAAAGACGCGTAAAGGCGACGTCTCCAAATGGAAACGTAATTTCTCCCTTCTTCGTAGTTGGTAACTCGTGATTTACACGGCGATACGTTCACGTTTGAAATTCCAGGCATCGGACATACAGAGAGAGAGAGAGAGAGAGAGAGAGTGCCGTTACGACGAACAATCGTGTCACGATCGTACGGATACACGAAGAGAGAGCAAGCCGAGTCTCGCGACGAACACACCATCGAAAGATTAACGGGGATCGTACAGGCAATATTTGGATCCGAGATCACGAGGGATCGATTGATATGGAGGAATTTCTGTTTCAACGAGGGCTCGAGTATATTTGTTTTCTTTGCTCGCCCCTAACGGCGGCGTTATCACGGAGCCCTTGAAGGGATTTTCAAGCCCCGATTTCAGCCTCGGCCCAGCTCCCTCGGCAGCGTTTTACGCGACGTCTCTACGGTGGAACTAATTTCACGGCGAACCGCTCGATCCCTCCGATTCGTTATTAGATTTCCCACGGCTAGTGTACACGAGCCGGATGAACGGATCCGTGAGCCGCGCTAAGGAATGGGGAAAAAAGGGAAGGAAAACTGGCTAGTAGGGGCAAATGAAACGGTATTCCGGGTGAGGAAATGTCGCCGGAGAAGAAAGGAAAGCTAGTGAGAATAAGAAACGAGGTGGGAAGGTGAGAGGGGAACTTGGATGGTAACCGAAGGAAAAAGCGTAAAGTTGGTAAAAATATAGCTCGGTGCCTGTGGCGGGTGGAAACGCTAACGTGTGGTGAACGATGATGTTGCACGAGGATAAACGCGATGCTGTGATGACAAACGATTAGAACTTTAAACCGAGTAAAACTCGTTAGAATCCTACTAACACGGTATGATCGAAATGAACGTGATAAAATATCACGCATTTGCGACGAGTTTGAAATTAAATCAAATTTTACTCGTTTCGATTGCACTCGAATTCGAGTAATCCAGGAACAACGTAGCGTCGGAATACGTGGCATGGGAATTTGCATCGTAAGTTATCTAAATTTTCGTTAATTCAGTTTCCCTCCCGCTGCGGGACGTCCAGAGAGAAGATAAATTTGCAACAGCCGTAAAGAAGTTGGAGGAGGAACGAGGAGGTGGCGACGAATTCGAACAGAGAAGATGGGACAGAGACGAACCGGGAGACCTTACAGATATTCTGTACACGTCAACGGGGGGAGGGTTGATGTACAGACGAGCGGGCAGAGAGGGGGTATCAGGGGTTGCCGGGTAACAGAGAGGTGGGATAAGAGTTCCCAGGGGTGCCTAGCAACAGGTTGCTACCCTAAAATTTCGACCGGCGGGAATGAAGTGGCTGGGTGGGGATGACAGTAACTATAAATGTACTGGGTGGTCTTACTAAAATTGTAAGCGGTTCTCCGCTGCAAGGGGACCAACTATGATAAATTCTAGTCGAATGAAACCGCGAACGAACGAACAATTGAACGTGAAAAGGGGTATAACATCTCATCATCGTTCTTAAGAAAAGGTTTCTTTCGCGATTCGTAGAGATTCTACGTCGCTGTTTCAAGTACGTTTTATACTAGATATTTAAAATCGCACTGGACGTTCGATAAATATTCGCGCGAATTCCGTCGACACTCACGTCTCGATGCCTTCCTCGTTACTCTGCCGAAAGCTGTCGCCGGACAGGTCTACGTAGAGCGTAGATCAGCGCATTGTTGTCCGGTAGTTTCGCGACCATAACGTCAATTGCGCTATTATTGACGAAGCGACGCGGCAACGGACCGTCGGGACTGCTATATTCCGTGCTACGTGCAACTTTACGACGAGCAACACAGAAAATATGCGAATTTTCAATGAAAACGGAGATTATAGACGAGTAAGTAGATATTTTGCAACGTTTCGATGGAGAAGTCGGGCATGGGAAATATTTGATACGAACGTAATCGATAAACGTTCCGAGAATGTATTTAAGAGACGCGAAAATGGAGATTAATTTTATAACGAGACAGACAGTGTTCTTAACGTTTTCAGTGTTTCAACGTTTCGATGCTAGTCGTACGATGACAGTTAAAAATGGATAAATTCGCGTTCGAGATTATCGGCAGCGCGGTTACGATCGGATGACTATTACTTTCGGATAGATGGACGTAAGTTGGTTATACGTGTAATGGATTGAAATTCATTTTACGCGGGCAATGGAAGAGCCAGATATTAATTCGTTCGTGCAAATAACGTGTGTTGGCGCGGAAATCATCGTCGATGAATATTCCGCGCCGCGATTCAATCTACCGGTTGGCGGCCGAATCAAACCGAAAATCACGTACAACTGCCTTTGCCGAGATCGTTGTTCGGATCGAATAATTTTTCGTCCATCGGGAACTGCTTCGTTCGGAAACACCATCGTTTTTATCAAAAAAGTTTATACCCGTTGTTTCGAATTTTTTATTACAACGGCCGTGTTCAATCGCGCTCGCGTAACGTCGGAACGAGGCGCGTCGTGATAGAGATCCTCGATACAATTTACTTATAGCGGAAATCGAAGAAACTCTTAATGAGATTTCAAAGCTGCCGGATGCACGCAACAGTGGATTCTCCCAGTTACTTGTTACCTCGAAACCCGTGGGCAACGTATATAATTTTCGAACGAACGTTGCAACTTTGAAAAGGATGGTTAATTAAAGAAGTACGCCGATATCGATTCGACGATCGGTTGACGACCGATAAAGCTTGAAATTTGCGATGCGCGCTTGCGACAAAATATTTGCTTTGCCCTGGCTGGCGTTGGTTCGTTTTCGATTCCTTTTAAGCTGAAAGCAGACGAAGGACATACGACCGCTTGCACATGGATTCGCTATGAAACGTAATAAGGACAAATGGCCAGGATGGGACTATGTATAAAGAAAGTAAGTTGCTGGAATAAATGGAACACACTTTAGAGAAAGCTTGGGGAAAAATCCATAAGGATAACAAGGGTTTGCGTGGCGACAGATGACTAAAATGGAATTTATGGTGGCCACTGACTCTTTCCTCTTTCCTCCGTCTCTATAAATTATAATTATCGAGGCCGTGGACATCGCGATAATCGGTCTGCCCGACCTTCGCCCTTATTTTTAACTGTCCTGATAAACTCCGGCGAAGAATCGTCTTGACCCCGAAAAATTCATAAAACCGTATCTACGCATCGATGCATGCAACTCTTCCGTTGTCTGCTCGGTTGATAATTAAGCGTCTGATATTTTTAACCCGAAGGTACTTTGCTCGTAACGCAGGTTCTTAAAGTATCGCGAATTATTTCCAAGTGTTGGTTTCCGTGCTGAAAAATATTCCGCGAAAGTCTCTCGGTTAGGAAAAACATTGAACGCTTTTTACAGTTTTTCCCCGGGGAGACGAAGCGGCTCTAAACATCGTATTCCTAGAGGAAGGAGATAGCATTTCGAAATATTTCTCCCGTTGAAACGTTCGCCAACTTTGAGAACCGCTTAGACGGAACAACGAGGAAGTTTTAACCACACGGTAGGCCTTTGTCCGACTATATACGGAGCCTAGTCACTTTCGATAGCGACTAGCACCAAGCGACAAAATTATGCGAACGAGATAAGTTGGTTGGCCCCGACGACCATTTCTTTCGTTTGCCATCGTTTACAAGCACGTTATCGCGATTGCTAGGGAAAAATTAATTGTCGTTGCGCTCACCATACGCGAGAATCGACTGCTTTTAATATAAAACGACGTCTGTATTTGTTGTTAGTATGCTATCGTAGGTTTTTTTTTTTTTTTTTTTTTTTTTTTTTTTTTTTTTTTTTTTTTTTTTTTTTTTTTTTTAAATAGGTTCTACAATCTTGGTTGAGAGAACGAGAGAATAGAAGAGCCAAAGGTAGGGAGAGTCGAGTGTCCGAGGAAACGTGAAATCCAATATTCTGAGGACAGTTGTAATTGAACGAATATTTCATACACGAATTCGCTGTTAGTTAAATTGATTTCAACGGCGAGATATTGGAGTATTCCATCGTGACTCGTCCATGATAGACATGGTTACGATTAAATTAAACGAAACGAGCCGGCTGTCCGACGTGCGTGTTTCTTCGCGTCGCAACCAGGCGACCGGACAACGAGCAACGTTATCAAATTTTTCCATGGAACGGAGATAAGCTGATATCGGCGATTGTATAAAATTGGCGTTAGAAGCGTTATAAAAACTGGTGACCGGATTCGGTGTATAGCTCTTCTGTATCGGAACTGGCGCAGAGGCAAGGTAGAAACGAAATTGAAAAAGCGAAAGCCTTCGATGGTCGTCGGTATGCGAGGAAGTTGGGCAAACGCCCGAGTACATCGCGATAGATCGCGTGACTTGACGTGCTCTTGATACTTTGAGATTAGACTAGTCAAGCTAACCCAATTAAGGAGAAACGGTTTTACTGAGTTTCTTCCTAATCTTCTCGATCCTCGTACAGTCTGTCGCCTCATCGGATGTGCTAATTTCGCATCGACGGAGCCTTTGAATATTCACGCGACTCTGTTCGCCCTCGTCTCCCTTTTTTCATTCGTGTTAAAAGCATCGTCGCTTTATAATTTTCGAAACGGTACCGTATTAGGATCTCTAAAGATTCGTGAACGTTGCAAAACGATTCGAACACTTTTATTAAAAAATGACGGTGTTTTTTTTCTTTCTAGGATGTTGGGTGGCGTGGGAGGCCGGCACATGTCTACGCGTCGGCGTGGCAGTAGCCCGCTGGTGCGTGGAGGTGCGGGCCTCGTTGGATATGCTGGACCGGGGGCCTCTGGAAATTCCAACGATGCTGCTATACCACCGGATGTGCAGAGATACGCTGCCAGAAGGCGCGGGGCGGTTACCACCAGCGATCACAAGAGTTGCGCTCTCGTGCAGACCCGTATTAAACTCGGCGATATCATGTGAGTTTTATTCGCTTGATACGTTTCCTCGAACGCGAACGAACGGCCTCTTTTCCTACGTAATAAGCCGGACAGGATGGCAGGATAAGATGGTAAGGTAGTTCGAGCCCTACCGTCGGTATCTACTTACCGGGAAGGCCGGAAGAGGATGTTAAATGGCTGGTCGATAATGCAACAGCCCTGTCGATGTTCTTATCAAGGGTATTTCTTTAGCAGGTTAAACCGCTTAGTCAATGATATCAAGTCCATCTTTATCGCTTTCGGCGATCGGATTCGATCGAATAATTCCTATGTTCGTCGTGGCAAATCGTAGGGGGCGTAAGTAACGCTCCGATGTTTTCCGAGGTCGGTATTTCAGAGCGTGAAACACGAAGCCCCGTATAACGTTCGGCCTATCCTGTATTTAGCCAATGATGCGGCATACCGCTGATAGTGGACTAGAGAGACAGTAGTTACCCTCGTATCGAACTTATCAACGAGTAGTATCAGGTTATCAGCTATCGTGAACGGTGTTCGTAGAGTAGTGTTTACGGTGGAGTGTAATCGGTGGGAGGTATAGCAGAATTTGCAAGTCGTGCGATCGTAGGTTGCTTATACCACTGACAGTAACGCGTAGGGCCTGTGGTCTTCGTAAATTTGATCGCGTTGTCGTTCTCGGTCTATGCGACGTTTGCAACGACGCGTAATCGGCGTATTGTAATCGATTCAATGCCACGAAAGCGTTTCACGCGGTACAAGATGGCGACAGGCATAGGTTGCGGCTGACCACATTAGAGTATGCACTACTGCGGCTGAATTAAGGTCTAACGCGACGAGGTGTCTGTACTCCCGGCGCTTTTTACGTTATCGATCAGCCTTCGATCGTTTGGCTATTACTTATTATTTTTAGCACAGACTGATGTTGTCCGTTCCATTAAATTTAATTACGATTCCTCTACGCATTAGCGTGGTTATTTTTAAAACAGTCGTTTGACGAATCAAACGACCGAATCATTCTCCGTATTCTGAACTTCTTACAGGTTTTTTTTTTCTTTTTCGTAATGAACTCTAGACAACGACACGTGTAAATAATGAGAATCTACGTTACGCGCAAGTAGATGTGCGCTGTCGCGAACAAAATCGTCGTCAAGGTTCTCGACCTTTGCTATTAAAACGGTCGCTAATATCGATTTCACGATTTCATTCCTCCTCCGTTCTATTCTTATCCAGATTCGGTCTTTCGAATAGACTGAATATCTCAGTTGGCATTCGTTAACGAGCGAATCGATGCTGGTGCACACACCATCGTTGATCTCGCAAAGACGCGTGTTGGTTCCGGCACACGCGTTTCTCGGATTCTCGGTGATACAGAGTGGCTTACAATCGCGCAGAGTTTCCCAACCAAATCAAACCCCTGCGAAATTAGCCGTGCAACGAAGCGAAACCGATAAACCTGTTAACGTCGTATGTTTCGCCGACGTATCGTTCGAACGTATTAAAACGAACGTGCAATAACGAAATCAATGGGGAGGGGGGGGGAGGGAACACGAGGCAAGATACTTCATAGAAGTAAATAGGTCGCGATCGAATCCGTGCATTCCTGGCCGATCACCGTTCGATACGAGACTTTGACTCGGAGGGGGCAGTGTGCTTTGCAACCTCTTAGGGATTTCTGGTTACATGGTCGGTTTATCGATGCGTTGAGCTTGGCGAAGAATAGGGCTGGTCGGTTCTCTGTGGAACCACAAATAGATTCGGGGACGTCCGACATACGACCGTCGCTTTGTACGCGATCGGTAGAAAAGCGTAGAGCCAAATCGTGCCTCGGTCTCTCTCCTTCTATGGTTGCCGATGTGTTACTGTGGGGTGAATCGAGTCGGGGTCTCAGAGTCGCGAAGTCGAGTCGACTCGGTCGTGTGTTTCAGGCTGGTTGCCTGCTGCCGCCGTGAATCAATACCCGCATTGCGCGTGCCACCTCTCTTTCTCTTTCCTTCGTTTTCCTTCTCGCTCTCTTTACCCCTCCCAGCCCTGTTCCCTGCGTGGCCGTCTCTGTCTCGCACGATGCCATTCTCCCTTTCCACTCCGCCGTCCGGCTCTCTCCGTCTCTCTCCGTCTCTCTCCGTCTCTCTCCGTCTCTGTTTTTTCCCCTCTTCTCTCCTTTTAACCCATCTCCACGTGTTTTTCTCCCGCTTTCTCCTTACAGTCGTTCCACGTCTTTCGACCCTCTTTCCCTATCATCGTAGCTCTCCTTCGTTTCTCGCGCACCGCTCTCTGTATCTTTGCTCGGCCGTCTCTTTTCCCCCTTCGCTCACCGTCTATCCTCGCCGCTCTATATTTTCTATCTCGATCGCGTTGTCACAGTGTCCGTTTCATCGACCCTCTCCCTTTCTCTCTACGAACGCGTTCGTTCGACTTTCTTCCTGCTTGTACGGAGAAAACGAACGTAGCAAGGAGAAGTAGTAGTAGGGGTAGGAAAAAGGGGCGAGAACCGGAGACAGGCGAGCAGAGAAAGTGACGAGCATGGGATGTGTAAGGTCTGATCGGTGGTGAACGCACCGCGGGGAGGGTTGGCCGACGACACAGATCTCCGACGGTTATGCAAGTCTAGCAACTATGTTTCTTCAACTTTCACCGAGTTTCCATCCTATCACCGGTTCAAACGAATCCAACAGAAATATGGTGGAAACGAAATTTGCTAAATAAACGAAGGTGGTAGCAACTGTTGCGAGCTCGTACGATAAAATCCTAGAAAGATCGTAGCGCGTGTCTTACCGTTCGTCCTACTTATTTACCGTATCTAAAATAGTAATAAGATCTTCTCCGTGGAATAATCGTCGAAACGGAAAGGCCAAGGGGACAGATAGGACAATAGCTGCTCCGACGTACACGACGACGCTGACTTCTCAACGTTTAACCGATATTCGTAGAGAAGTCGGGGAGCGTCTTATCGCTTTGCTCGAACGTTCAAAGATTTTCGTGGTTGGGACGAAAACAAGCGCAACGTGGCGAGGTCGGTAAACTCGAGACCCGGGGTTGCTGGCTGCGGTGGCAGGCATAGGTTGGCGCAACCTCTTCTGGGAATGATATTTTCTCATAAGACGGTGAGACCGTAACGGGTGTCCGGCTACTCGGCCGGATTTTATTTCGAAAAATAAAACGATGCTCTCTCAAACGTTACTCCAGACCCATAAATCCGAGGGAGAAACACGAGCTCGAAAGATACGCCGTTGACTCGTTACGATGTCCACCGAGTAACGAACGAGTCGGGAAAATTATCGATCGACAATGATATACGAATAACGGAAGTATTTCGATTCGAATTTCAACGTATCGAATATTCGTGGTTACTCTAGAGCGATCAGCGATTCGTTCTTGCGTCTCTCGATCAAGTCGAGCGCACGAGACCCTGAAAACCAGCGAGAAGACATTCGATTATCGTTATCACAGCTACTCGCGAGATGTGGAGTCGGTGACTTAGCGTACGCGCAAGCAACGAGAGACGACGAGGTGTCGGCAGAGGAAGAGAGTTTTGCGAGGACGCGTAAGCATCACGTGTACCGATAAGTACGTTAACGCGAGAGAAACGGGATTAATTTGCGAATGACCGATCGAAAGCGAAAGAGATGGTACGACGCGGAAACCTTATGGTTCTATTCTCGGTATAAGGAGACGTAAATCCGTTTGACTTTGCTTCGATGCGTTGCAGCCCTTACGTTAGAAGACCAATAGATGACGAAGCTAACGGGGTTCAGATGACTTGACTTACGAAGCCCCGATCGTGCTCTCTCGGTGCAACGCACCGTTTTCCTTTCGTTATGCCCAGCAACGAAGTCGTCGCGAATGCAGGTCATAGAATGCGTTCTACTTTTTTGCCGACGTTGGTCGACGCTCGTCGCCGGGGTACGTAGGCTGTCGGTCGATTTTCACGATTCGAGACGTTCGTGAGAGAACGAAGATGTCGACTCGGGTTATCGGAAGGTGGACGCGAAGGTCGGCCTTGCTCTTGATCGGTGGAGCATCTTCGTGTATCCCTTCGTGTCCCTACGACTCGATCCAAAGCGTGCGAACGACGGAGAAGGCGTGAAACGATCAACGTCGGATCGATCGATGGATAGATGTGGAATTAACGGAGCGCGTTTTTGTCGCGGACGATTTTAGCCAGGCTGCGCGATCGGCCGTGTTACATGCAACGCCCTCGGCCGATCTCGATTGGCGACCGACCCAGTGACGTCACCTGTACGCTTTGACAGACCGATCGAATGATTCGATTAAAATTCTCCCGGTCCAGCCCTGCCTCTGATTAACCGCAATTCGACGGAGGTTGTCTCGTTCCGTCTCGCTCTACCTCTTTTCGTCTCTCCGCGCCTCCGCCATACCCACCGAACGACGAAACCTACGGTTACGTTGTTTTCGTCATTCGGCTCGCGTCCTTCCCGCCCCTCGGCCTCCCCTCATCCATGGAAATTCACACCCCTTCGACAAGAGGGAAAGCTCCGCGATACCGGAATAATATGAAATTTCGTCGCGACAGAACGCCGCTGCCGAAAGAGCTTTCGGTCTCGTCGACCGAGCCTTTCAACGAAAGTGGAAAATCTTATTTTTCCAAGTGACGAAACTAAAAGGACTCGATAACGCAGGCATCGCGTGCGTGCGTACGCGTTCGAAGGTTGAAGCTGCGCCGCCGCCCTATAAATAGCACGGCCGCGATTAATAGGTTGAAATTAACCGTTTGAGCTCGAACATAGAGTAAACGGGGCAACGTAGCTTCCGTACAAATTTCACGTCGAGCGTATTGCGCCCTTTGCTTCGAAACGATCGTGCTCGCGATGTATCGCGGTTCCTCGCTCCGGTACAAAATCGTAAACAAGTTCCCTCGTTTTATGGAAATTTATGTATTCACCGGGAGGATAAGAGGAATGTTTCGTCCGTTCTTCTTTCAAGTTTCGTCTATTGCTTTACCTCGATTCGAGCGACGTCGCCTTCGTCTAGTGGAATAGGGTGAAAATAGTCGGACACGCGGACGCCGTCCGGAGTAACTCGCGTCGTCGATGTCGTCGTCATTGTCCTTACGCGTCGACGAACTTTGCACGACAGTCCATGTTGGAACGAGACCTATGGAAAGCCGTACTTTCCCCCATCGCAAGCTACGATCCGTCGCGCGAGGATGAACTCGACCTCTTGTCGAAAACGAAGAAGCGAATTCGAGCTCTGGTTCGAAGAATAAATTACGTAAGGAGACGGACAATTTCAGGCCAAGGTTTCTTCGACTCTGATAATTCGTTCTCTCGATCGAGGCGCTTCCTCGAAATATTATTTCTCTTTCTTGGAAGTATTTGACGGGATACTTTGGATATTATCCAAAGCGCGGAACGCGATCCGCGTTGCTCACGGAATCGAGAAATAAGAACGATGGATGCGTGGATTAAAAGATCAGCCTGGTAGAAATTCGAACGACGCGTTTTAAAGAGAAATCTATTTTCGAGTCGAGCAACGTAGGAATCAGCTATCGATCTAACGGCGGTGGGGGAGGGGCAAGTAAATTTTTTATCGGTCCCTGGCTAATCCAGTTTTCCCGGTATAATTTTCGTCGTAACGACGGAAAATCGTCAGGTTACGCGGCTCCTACGCACCTGTATACGGACGAAAGCGAATAAGGGAACGCCAGAAACGTTTCTTTCATCGAGTTATCGGCAAGAAAATACGATACGAATGGAAATCGTGCGGCGTATGGATAAGGAATTAAATACGTTCGACGATCGTTCCTTCGTCTCGCGAGGAGAATCGTTCCTTACACTCGCTAAAATAGCAATCTGGATTTTCGTTAACGACAGTCTCCGTAATTAAGTCGTTCCACTTCGTCGTCGATCTCGGCTTTCATTGGCGGTTTCCGATGTTATCGCTCGGTTAATTTCGTTCGTCGCCAACGGCGAAAAGCAATAAGGCAGAGATATAATTTTAATTATCGTCGTTTCGGCGCGCGTGGCTGTTAACGACCGAAGCGGAGAAAGTCGTCGACCAAGTTCACGATCGCAAATTTGACGAACGTTGCCAACGTGATAGACGTATCTCCTTTCGTTCTTCGCTATCTCTTCTTCGCCAGCCGTATCTCGCTGTATTCCCGGCACTGTATTCCGGGCTGATACTTAGAAAACGACGGTCGTATTCCGCATGAAAGTTTGACGGCCGTTTCGAGACGAACCAGCGTGGCGAACGTGGCCGAAACAGCGACCGACGACTTTCCTAATTTGATTTCCTGCGAACACCGCGAGGCGATACGCTAAGAGCGATAAGTAAGAGTAATATCTTGGAAACGATAATACCGATGGTATTGGTATCGCTGGCGACCTACGCGACCGTCGCTGGCTATAGAACGGATTGAACGAGGCGAAAAGAGCTGTTTGCGAGCGAAGGGTGGATGTAGCGAGCGCGCTCGTCGGAGGAGAAAGGGGATGGCTGGGGGTAGAGGTAGTCCAGGAGAGTTCGACGTCCCACATTTTCTCCAACCCCTGCCAACACCGAGACCGCCACCTACGGCTCCTCTTCCATCTATTCCACCCGTTCGCCCTTCTCCCTCTACCCATCCCTTCTAACGGCCTGCTACGCCACCCTCTCTCCTCTGCCGTTCGCTTTCCCAGTCTCGACAGCGTTTCGCGATCCCATCAACGAATAAAGGTCTACCAGCACATCGGAGACACGACGACGTGGCGCACTTGCGACGTCGCGTTTATCGCCTTCTCGGGACCAAATAGAATAGTGGAAAGGACGAAGGCGATGAACCGGCGCGGTGGTAGGCCGCGCGAAACGATCGCGCTCCTTGCGAAAAGTCTATGCCTATGTGTGTATATATGTGTATATATGTGTGTATATATATATATGTACCGACGAGTAACGCGAGCTTCCTTCGCGAAAATACCTTCGTTTCGAATAGTTCGCTCGATAGATGGCCATTTTGTACTCGATATTTGCGATTGGAAGGAAAATTTGCTACGTACCGAGTATAACCGAATGAGATATAACAAAGGCGGGTCTCGATGGGATCGAGTTACTTCGGTTTACACGGTGGTTCGTTAATCGCCGTGTTTACCTAGCCTGGGGTTATTTCGGTGATGGCGAAAGAAAGTAAGTCGATATACGTGCAAACATATGCTTTCGTTTGTACCTGGCGTCGAGGAGATAGGAAATTCTACGCCGAGATTTGCTTTGTTTAGCGGAAAAAGGAAAGAGGGAAGTGAAAAAGAAAGGACAGGAACGGATGTAATGGTGCATCGAATGCATCCCCGTAGTCACGTTGTCAAAGTGCACGCGTACTTGCCATCGATTTCTTTCGCCCTCTCCGTCCTTCTCTGTCGCTTTCCTCCGTCGCTCGTCGCTTTTGTCCCTTTTCATCCCAGTTTCGCGAAAATACTCACCGATGCGCTGTATACGGACGGCTGCATAGGAAAAAAAGATTTCTTCGTCCCTGCCCGGCTAGTCGGTCTCGTTCGTCCGTGTTGCAGCGCGAAAGAGCACAGAGACCGCGGTGTAATTAAGATAATTGGGCTAATCATTTTTGGCAGAGATCGATATCGCGCGATGCGCTTACCGATGGCTCGGTTTCCTTCGGTTTCGCTCTCCTCCGTTCGAAATAGCGTAGAACGTTGTCACCACCTCGTGTATTCGATTGTTCCAAGTAACCAGCAAGGATAACTGCATGGCGAATCGAAGCCGCGTTTGTCCCGCAGACGATAGCGTAGTTAACCGTTTCATTGTTCCGTACGAGCACGCGTGATCCGATCGAAACTTTCGTACTAGCTGAGCCGTAATTGGCGAATCGAGCGGTTCGCTCAACTTTATCTCGATTTGGGGCGGCCCTTTCGCGATATCCCCTGCCTTATCCCACTTTGCTAATTTCCAGTCGATTCTTTGCTTCCGTGAAATTTCACGGTGAGCTATGAGAAATTTCCATCGTCTCGGAATCGATTTGCTCCAAATTTTTGAAAATTTCCCTTTTATCTCGACGACACGATTACGACACGTTTCTAGGATTTTAAATCACGGCCAGACAGGTCAGCTGTATCGAATGCTCTGAGAATTAATTCTACTCGAATTAATAGCAACAAGACTGCAGGGTGGCAGTCCTTCGAAACGTTCGTCCTTATCCTACTTGCGGAAACTCCATGTTCGCTACTCGAGAATTTTGACAAAACTGCCAAGTGCGAATGTGCGAAGAGCTTGTAAATATATGGAAAACACGATACCGGTAGAAGCTGTTGAAAAATGCTCGACGAATTTCGCGTGTTTTCCGTAGTTTTAGAAAAAAACAGGCGAGTACAGGCGTACGGCGCGAAATGGCAAGCCAGCGAAATTCGATATGGGTTATGGTGTTTATAGGCTAGCCGGCAGAACGTTGGGAAGCGGCAGCAGGTTGAAACCTGGGCAAGCAGCCATTAGCAATCGATACTCGCGTAAACATCGGACCGCTGCGCTCCAAGACGAACCAATTAATTTGCCACTTAATTAGCGTCCTGGTCGGTACTGCGCATTCGCGTAAATGTTTGCACGCGATTCTCCTTTCATCCTTAAAAATCATTATCGTTATCACCGCGTCGTTCGACGTTTATTTCGGAACGCGAATTGCGCGTCCAGACCGGTTTCAGATTCTCGAGGTCAGCTTGGTTTCGATCCACGGCCTGTGCGACCCTCGAAAGCACGAAAAAGCACGAATTGCAAACTAATATGGAAATCGAGGACGATCGTGGTAAAAAGTTCGATGCTACGAGGCGATGTCCGTACGTGGAACAGCAAACGGGCCGAGATCGCTCAGGATTTTCCTCTCCGTCGCGTAGAACACATCGCGGCCGCAAGCTGACTCCGAACGAGGACGAGCGTATTTTACAGCACGGACCCGGTTAGAGGATGTCCAAGGGGTTCGTTACCGATCGTCGCGCTCTTCGTACGCCTAAGCTGTTGCACTACCGATACGGATATAAAAATCGTTTCTTCAACGAAGAAAATTACGCGGAAACGAGATCGTAACAACGTCGAACGATGTCTACCAATGGAAATATTGCGAGTTTCGCTCGATAAAGCGGTGATTCCAATTTCAAACGAAGGGATGATATCACGAGTGATCGGAGTCGTTGGACCGGTTCCTCGGCGGGTTTCTGCAGCGGATTTCCAGCTGACGTGTCAGCGAGGACGCGGATAGAAGAGCGAAGACGACAACGCTGCTTTGTAGGGTAGAGAGAAAGGGAGAGAAAGAGAGAAGGAAAGAGAGATAGAGAGAGAGAGAGAGAGAGAGAGGGGGGGGGTTGTAGACGATATCGCAACTAGAAAAAGTACGGCGATGAAGACCGTGGCGAATGTCCCGGCGTTCGACCTGCAGGTGCAGAAAACTTGACCGAGTTTTCGAGGTACACGCGGTGCAGGGCGACCCAGATTTCAGCCCGTCGCTCCCTCTCCGTCGCTCGCTTCGCCGTTTCCCCTTGTTAGCAGCCTTTGCGTATGAAAACTCCCATGCCCGCGTCGAGTGCGTGTCGCGACCCTCCCATAACCTATAAACCCCGTATACCCTGACCATCGAGGCTGAATTTATCTCGGCGCGCTCGTTCCCTCGTAACTCGAGCCTCGCGCCTTAATCGTATTCGCATTTTTTTTATGCTTTTCTCTCTTTCTCTCTCTCTATATATATATGTGTGTGTATATATATATATATATAGATAGGTAGATATTACCCGTAGACGGGTCGGTTTCTAAACATTTCGAAGAACGCTGTATGGCGCAATTGGGGAAAAACCAGTTTTAACGAGATTTTTCCAACGAACAATCCAGGGTATGACGCAGTTTGAAATTTGTTACTCTCTTGGCTTGTCGTTCAAAGTTCGTTTTTCGCTACTGTTTTTGCGCTTATAAATAGAACGTATTTATATCGCGTTTAGCGTACGGCAGAAAAACAGATCGATGAGCGACGACGGTCCGTCGGTTTCCCTCAGATATCACTGGCAGTGATAACATCGATCGTCGTTCGACTGACGTCACGTGTACGCTGAAAACGTGTAAATCAGCCGGACGATCGTATTTTATCCCTTTCGGAACCTGTTCTCCGTGGATTCTCCGTGTCCGATGGACTCTGAAAATCTGCTCCCAAATAGATAGTCGCGCACGACTTCCTACCAAGCAAATAGAGCACAGAAATTGTCGCGTGTAAAAATTGTACGAGCAAAGTTTGCCACGTACGTACGTTGGAAAGGCTACGGAATAGAGAGAAAGTGGAGGAGAAAGAGAAAAAGAGGCGTTTTAAGCCTCTTTCGGCGCTTGGACTTTACGCGCTCGTAAGCCGCGAGAAATTCGATCAAGCGTTTCTTCGAAGCGATCGCGAGTTCCGTCATCGCCTAACGCGCGCCAAATGTCTTTCCGACGGTGGAAGACGCTATCTGCGTCGCGTCGGCTTTCCTTTTGGCATCTATATAGAACGTAGAACCGGCTGTCGCGTTGAAAACTTTCGGACGGTCGATCGAGTTTCGATCGGACGTTCGAGAAACGTAAAAGTAGTAACCAACGTGGACGAAAATAACTTTGATCGCAAAACTAGTTGTCGGTAACGTTTAGTCGGTGACTGAAGGTAGACCGTTCCTTTTATTCGCTTGTACGCAAATTTTTATCAACGTCTGCTCTGATCTATCGAGGCGTCGGTCGAATCGGTTTTCAGTCACTATAAATGGCCGATTTATCGGGCTTAATATTCAGGATTTCATGGAAACGTAAATGAAAGTTATTGGAGGAGAAACGATTGGGCGAAACAACGTGGAATCGATCGCGGTGCTTCTCGATCGGCTAATCGTTAATTATAAATGCGAGAAACGATCGTTCGTTCGTTGGTTGTGGTACAACGGCTAGTTTTAGTTTAGTTAGCAGAGTACGAAGAAACGCGAGATTTCTGGCAAGTTGGCACGAACGATCGGTCTTTCGTATTCCTAGAAGCAATACGTTCCAAGGACGGTGTTTCCGCGAAAATCTAATGGGCTGTTCTAATATCTCTGGAACGAGAATGTCATGCGACGGAACTGCGTGGGCGGGCAGTGCAGAAGCGATTACGATGCGTCACCGAAAACCCACGGGCGTCGTATTTTATATTACGGATTTATTTCGAGGTTAGCGACGACGTTGCTGAATCGTTGCGCTACATTTTTCTGGATAGAACGACGTCACCGACGTCTGCCAGCGAACGCCCCGAGTAGACGATCCGTCTGGCTACGTACTCGAAAGGATTATACGTTTTCCTCGAGCGCAAAGATCGAAGAACGTTTCACTCCCGTAGTCGAAGCCTATGTATCCGATCGAATATCCTAGCAAGCGTTTCACCCGCTTCGGTTCGAATTCCACCAATTTCCAATTACCACCGTAGATCAACTAGGTACGCGCGTTCCCACTTTAAATAATTCATTTTCAGAACGGATTTTACACGATCGTTTGGGTACGCGTTCGACGACGGCTAGACGATAGAAAGGAGATAGCATCGCGGTGTCGAAATATGGCAGTCGGATCGTGCGTCGTAAATCGTCGATCGTCCGGTGGTTGGAACGAGGCAAGTTTCTCGAATTCCGCGAGCAATGGGACGGGGACGAGGACGAGAAAAGATTCAGGTGATTTTTAGTACCTGTCGCGCATCGATCCCCACCTAGCAGCCAACCGGTAGCCGAACTTGGGCAAGTTTAATCGATGGCGTCGCGACGCGAATTCGGCCAGGAACGAGGAAAGAGAAATGATAAAGCGTGCGGAACAAAAGAGAGAGGAGAGGAGGAGCAGACATATTGATTTTATCGCGTTCGCGTTCGCGTTCGCGTGCACCGGATAGTATCGTCTCGGTCCGCGAGCAAGTCGCGCGTATCGCCAACGATAGTTTGCTAAACGACCCAAATAAAAACGGCGTAGTCGACTGGCCCGACTTGGCTCGGCTAAACCGTACAAATTTTGCGGAACCGTTCGCACGAACGAGCATCCACGGTTTTCGCACGCTGCTGACGGTCGGAGCGACCAGCGGCTAGCGTAACATCGCCGAACGTTTTCGTTCGAGATGATAAAACAACGATCGATGCCAGGAATTGAACGTCGGACGAACGATGCGCAAGAGCCGAAAACGCTTGGAGTAGAGGCGTACGAGTCGATAACCGGGACGATCACCTGCATTCGAACGAGAAACGGAGACGACGACAAACTGCGGTTCGATCCGACGCCGCTTATCGTTCGCGATGGTCGAATCTTTGAGACGCGTCACGAGAACCGCTGTAGAGACGTCAATCCTCTTCTCGAGGTTCGTCCGAGGAATCGAAAAGAACGACTCGGCAATCTCGTAGAACGTACCGCGCGATCGGTCCAACGCTATGCGTTCGCGCGGAACGTGCATAGCTAGTAACGTGGCGTAAGGTAACGCGATCGGTCAAAAGGAAGAAGGAAACGGAAAACGGGAGGAGGAGAGGATCGGCGAGGAGGGCGAGAGGGAGGGTGAGAGCGAACGAACGCGCGCAAGCAGGAGGGAATCGTCGAGTATAGAAGGCAGGGAGAAAGAAAGGAAGAGAGAAACGGGGGAGGGCGAGGGGAGGGGTGGAGGGAAGGGAAGGGGAGGGAAGCAGCGGGAGAATCGGAGGGTCGTACGTATCGCATCAGGGTGTATGCACCGAAGAGGGGTAGGCCGCGGCGGGGGTCACGGAGTGCGCTGACCTACTGTTCCACATTCGTCGTACGGAGCAGCCTTTCCGAACTTCGTAGCGGAGCGAACCCAGAAACCCAGAACTCTGCCTGCCCCTGCACCCTTCTCGGCTTCGCTATCCCTCGACCACTGACCCTCTCTCGTTCCTTCCTACGAACCCGTCTCTCTTTTACTTCCTCTTTCTCGTTTCCTCTGCCTCCCCGCCGCTACCGCTATACCCTTGCTTCCCTACAGTCTCGCGGATTTAAAGCCGAATCCTTTATACCGTGGAATCGCGCGAAACGACGCAGCCATCCGAGCGCATCGCATCGCATCGCGACGCTACGACTCTCTTTTTCTTCTCTCTTGTTTTTCTTTTCTCTCCCCTAAACATACGAGCACACACGGAGAGACAGATGCGCTCCAACGAGCATCCAAACCGCGCGTTCGTTTCTTCCGTCTAAAGAACTGCCGACTCTGTCCGTCCGAGATTACGTCGACGATGGACCCGACCGTTTATCGGGAAATACGGACTTTACGGCGTTCCAAGATCGCGTTTGTTCTCGCGCCGCGTTGGTAACCCGGTACGATCTCGGCCACCGACCGGAAGCTGCTTTGTATCCGATAGACAACTCGATATATGGCGCACCAAGAACCTCGATCAATCGGAACCGACTGAAGGAATATATGCGCGATTTCGAGCGGTCGCGAGTATATAAACCGTTTCGCACGAAACTTGTACGCTCGTAGAAGGCGTTACACGCGACGTACAGGTCTCCGAAGGAAACGGTAGGGAAGGAGACGAGTCGGTTGATCGAGAAACGGGAGGAAATCGGTCGTCGGATAAGGGAGAGGTTTCTTTCAGCAAACCGGTCCGGTCGTTATCCGGTTTCGTTCGCAACGGCAATTAACGGTATTGGCGCGATGGGATCGTTGACGAGCAGCCGAAGCGACTGATGTTTTCCTCGTAGACGACGGCGTGTTAAATAATCATCGTCGAACGGTGTTCCGTGATCTTGAAGCGCCAAATGCGAATCACGATTGCCGGTAGTGGCAAAGATGGTTTTCTATGAATTATTCGACAGGCGGAAAGGATGGACGGGGCGCCGGGATTGCATGGAACGTTCATGCACCCCGAAAGCTCGTCTCCCTTCCCTGCGTTTGCAAGCGCAGTGGCGCATGTCTCTTGACGGTGCCGGCAGTATCGGTTCGACGTACACCTACGAGAGCGAAAGCTCACTTACGGTCACGAATTCTTACGCACACCGGCGATCCAGCCGTGCGTTCTAACACCTGGTCGCGAGAACAGCTAAACGTCTTTTCTTGCGCGTCCATCGATTTGGAAAATGCGTCGTCACCCGACGATCTTCTTCGATCGTCTTCGATGTCCTGCTCAAGTCGATTATTTTAAACATTTTCCAGCGAGAGACGGAGTAACGGATGCGAAATTATTCCGCGTGGTTCGTTTGTTGTCTTGGTAAATAGAAAAGTCGTACAAACAGGCCATCTTTCTTAGGAGAAACGGTATATCAGGGCTTTGGAGAGTCGTTCGAATTCGAGCGGTTCGAGCGTAACGCGTGACGTAAACGGCACGTGTTTCCAACGGACTAATAAGCGTTGAACACGTTGCGCGGGAACTATAAGCAAGAAGTAGTTTACAAACTTTGCGCGTTGCTCGGTTTACGACACGGTCGAACTCTGCGACGACAATAGTAGAAAAAGTATGCTCGTTGCCTATCGACAGGTCGTTGGAATCTACCGAGCAACGATCATAATTCGAAACAACGTAAACAATGTCGAAGAACGCCAGGTAAATAGTACACCGATATGTAAACTGGCTGGAAAGAGGCGCACGCGAAAGAACGACATCGACGCGTGCTTTCGAATTCCTGTCAAATTTCGAGAAAGGTTTCGGAGGGTGCCTGGTGGATCGCGATACGCACCTGTTCCTCCCCACTCGGGGGCGAAAGGCGAGGAGAGACGAGGATGAAGCAACGTGGCGAACGAGAGCGAACTCGTCGATTGGAAAGAGAGGGTAACAAGTGGGTACTGGGGAGGGACGGGAGCGAAAGAGGAGAGCGCGCGCGCGCGCGCGCGCGGAAGACAGAGGGAGAAAGAGAAGGACGGATATACAGAGAAGGGGGAAAAATCGCGAGAGAAAGAGAGAAGGAGAGAACGATAGAATGAGAGAGGAGAGGAGGAGGTGGAAAGTAGCGGACAGAAAAACGGAAACGCTGAACCGCGGAATTTCGAGGCGGACGAGGAGAGAAGCTCGCGAGGCCACGAGGCTAGAGAGCAAGGAGGAAGCGGCGCGAATATCGGTTGAAGGGAGGAGGATGAAGCGCGGCGAGGAGGAACGAGGCGAATAGAGAAGAAGCGAGAGGGTGAATCGGCGGAGGAGGGAAGCGAGAGGGAAGCAAGAGGGAGAGCGAGAGAAAGGGGGCGCAAACGGTCGGTAGTGGTGGCAGCGAAGGAGAAAGAGAGCGGGAGAGAGAAGGCAGGTATAGCGAAAAGGGACGGAGAAGGCGTGTGTAGGTGGTGGTGGAAGTGCGAGAGAACGTAGTCGAGCGACCGTCCCGCTGTGGCCACGAGCTCCGACGCTCGGGGAACGTAGGTAGTGCGTGAACTTCCGGCCGAGTGAAACGGACAAGAGAGAAAGGGGAAAGGAGCAGAGAGAAGGGCCATTCGATTCCCTTGGATAGTTCGTTGGTGGAATCCTCCCTTTGGCTCGGTTGGACTTTGGGATCGCGCGCATCGCTCATGATCCGCGACGACGGGCCTTGAAAAGCGCTCGCGGCGCGCCGACGAGGACGAGGACGAGGACGAGAGACGAGAGGGCGCGAGCACGAAATACAGAGAGCGTAGTTTGTTTCGTAAGCTGGGAAACGCGAGGGAGCAGGAAGGATCGGGATCGGGATCGGGATCGGGATCGGGATAGGGATAGGGATAGGGATCGGGATAGGGATAGGGATCGGGATCGGGATCGGGATCGGGATAGGGATCGGAGGAAGGAGGACACGGAGACGACGCGGACGCGGACGCGGACGTGAACGTGAACGTGAACGTCGACCCGGAGGTGGACGCGTGGACGCGAAGCAGCGTGAATCGGATCGAATCCGGTGGAAAGAAGAGAGAGAGAGAGAGAGAGAGAGCGGGCGAGTGATTACGCGACGAGGAGAGGGAGAGAAAGTGTGCGAGTGTCGGTGAAGGGGTTTTCGTGGTCGCCGCTCGGTCGCCCTCGGGGACGCTGAGGGACGCGAGTGCGTTTGTTATGCGTACCAGAACGTGGTACAGTGGCGGTTGACGGCGGCGGTGACGAAGACGAGGACGAGAACGAGGACCAGGACGAGGACGAGAAGAACCAGAAGCGAGGAGAAGAAAGTACAAGGAGGAGGAGAAGGAGGAGGAGGAGGAGGAGGAGGACGACGACGACGACAACGACGACGTCGACGAGGAGGAGAAGAAGGACGTCGAAGACGACGAGGACGACGTCGGCGAGGAGGAGGAAGAACAGAAACGGCAGGATCGGAAGCAGCGACCGCTTCCAAGGAGGACGTGGACGCGATCGAGGAGGCGGAGGAGGAGCTGGAGGAGGAGGAAGCGGCGGTGGAAGAGGAACAGGTGCGAGCGCGAGTAAGAGTGCAAGCGCGGGTGCGGGTGTGGGTGCGAGTTCGGGATCGGGATCGGGATCGGGATCGGGATCGGGACCGGGATCGAGATCGGGATCGAGAACGGAAGCAGGAGCCGAGGAGAGAAAGGAATCGACCTCGTTGCGAGACCGATCGAGAGTGCGTTCTTGTGTGTTGTCGCACGGGAGGAGGGGAGGGAGACTCGAAAGGGAGGAAAGGCGACGACATCGGCGACGAGGAGGAAGAAGGAGAGGAAGAGAGGTGCTGGAGGAAGACGAGGAAGAAGAAAAGGAAGGTAGTGGTTGGTTTCGCTTGTCTCGTCGTCGACATTCACAGAGTTTAGAGCTTAGGAGAGAGGAAGAGGCACATCATCCCCCCTTCTCCTCTCTCTCTCCCTCTCTCCAGTTTCTCTGAGTCTCTGCGAGCGATCGTATTTGCGCGAACGAACGGTCAACAGGAAAGAGGAAGAAACGATCGGAACGACGCGCGTACGTCGACGGTTCGACCACCGACCATACGAAGAAACGAAGAAACGAAGAAACGAAGAAACGAAAAAGGATATCGAAGAGAAAAAGTGGTACGTGGTGATTTTTTTCCGTTTCCGTTTCTTTCTGTTCGTTTTTACTGGCAAGGGCTACTCTGTGTTCGTCGTGTGGACGAAACCTTTCGTCGAGTGTAGTGTGGTTTCTTAAAGTGGTGCCTCAGCACGAAGAGGGAATCGCCAGCAGGGCAGAGGCTCGAACGCATGTAGGAACATGGCCGCAACCAGCCCCTGCCTCCCTCTAGAGGTGAGTTCAGCGAAACCGGGACGGCTCTCGTTCCGATTCTTCGCCCTAGCGATTTCGTTGCCAGATCGTTCTCCGTCGTCTGCAACGCTCTTTCCTTCTCTGTCGTTCGAACGTTGTCGACCAACGTCGATCGTCGTTACGCGATTACCGATCCTTCCGTCTTACCTTATAATCTGTCGTCGTCGGTAGATCCGTCACCTTCGATACCGTTCGTTTCGCTTCCTTTCTACTTACTATCTTATTCAACGTCCAGAAACCTTCCACTTCTGGATGGAGCCGTTTGCTCGTACTCTCCACGTTCAAGCCGGACTACCGGTGTGTTCGTTTTACGCACCGGCGTGTACCGACTCGTCGCGTTCCGTCGAGAAGCTTTTTCACGCTTCGCTCTGCTCGATTCGTCCATCAACGTATCAACTCGAGAGATCCGTTGCGCGTCGCTAAGTTTTCCAAACTCGAATCAACGATTCGAAGCATCGAACGCGGTGCTGTTTCCCATTTGACCTGTTTACGAGGCAGCGTAGCACGGCGGGGATCAATCGGCCCTTATCCGCTCGACGTATAAACATTTCAAGAACGCCGGCTTACCCTACCTACCTTCGAGCATCTCGTTCGTTGGTTCGTACGAAAGATTCGAACCAAAGGGAAACGAACGTTCCACGTCGATTCTATCGCGATTCGTTGAACGATTCTGTCCATCGTCTCGATGCTCGTTCGATCGATGAGAGAAAAGAAATTACCGGCAAACGACGTGTCACGATACACCGATGAGTCGTTTCTCCGGCTCTGTCTGTCGTATCGCGTTGGCCCCGTTTATTCCACCGTTCTTATCGAGCTTTCATCGCGTCGCTTATCAGCCGGTGCTGTCTGTTCGTGTCCACGAATGCAACGTAGCCGACCGGTTAAAGGGAACGCCACGATCGCTACGCAGAAGCCAATGTTTTGCGTCCTATGTCGTTCGTCTCCCCGCGTTGCTTTCGATATTCTCTCTCTCTCTCTCTCTTTACTACCTTCCTTCGTTAAGCATCCGTCAAAGAAACGATCGTATTTCCCGCAGGAGGGAGGAATCCTCGACTTTCCGCGACAGACCTACGCTCACGCCTACGCACAGGCTGTCCTCTTTTTGCCCTTTAATCGTATCGATTAAATTCTGATGCGTCGCTTAATGGATCGAACCTTTGAACCTAACTTCTCCGTGAATAATTGCTTTAACGTTGTTCGGTGTTACGGTTGCGCGACTCGCTGGAAAAAAAGTTGAACAAGTATTTTCAAATTAATAACGCCGTCTGCGAGGAAAGGTAACGAAAGCAGTGAAATTCGTACCGTTTAAAGGCACAGTCCGGCTGCACACTCGGTCACACAACGACATTGTTATCGTAATTCGGCGAAAAACGATTTAAAGTTTTTCCCGTGTTACGAAGCGGGTAAGGACGCGTGTTTAAACTGCCAACGGATCGCGGTAACGAAACGATCTCCAGTCCCGTGTTACTCTCGTATTAGAAAATATCCGTAGACACGAGTGTATCGACTTTTACAGTCACGATCGACCAAGAAAATTAACTGCCGACCTATTAGACTATCAGCGTGAATTCCATCGCGTACAAAGAAGAACACTCGGCTGCGGTGGAAATCTCTCGTCAGACGGGAATTCTACTTTCAAATCGTCTAATCGCATAATCGTCCGTGTTGAACAATCGGCGAGAGAACGAGATTAATTAAAAACGAGTAGCGACGTTCATCTTGCACCGCGTCATTTTTCTCGCGCGCCCGCCACTTGCAAACGCGTAAAGGGCACCGCTCTTAATTTTTCGTCCAATCGGTAATCGTAATTTGGCATTGGAAATTTATTTCGTACGGGGGCGATTTACCGTTTTCGTTAACGCGTCCAGCAATCGCAAGTCGTTGGTAGCCACGCGACCGATCGAGCTTCGTCTCTGAAATCCCCGGGCTAACCGGCTCCTGCGACTGTCTCAAATTTTTACGCGTCTCCATCGAAAATACCTGATAATAAAGGTCGATGACCCGAATCCGAACTGTTTTCGACGTGTCGCCTGCATCTTTGACTCGATCGTCGACTTTAAATCGCCGTACCATCGCGCTTTCGATGATGAAACTCTTCACCCTGATATTTGGCGAAACGGACGAGGAAGGGGAATGGCACGAATTGTTGTTAAGGCGATGCCTCGAGAATATCGAAGTTAGCGCTCGAAGCAATTCAAGTTGGAAAACTACACGCACGATGTTTTGGGCTTCGTGGAATACCCGAGAGCGAAAACTCGCTGCATCCGAGCAACGAGCAAACCGTCGAACGCCAGGATAATTTGCTTGCGATGAAAATTTCCACGCTCGTGTATAACGTACGGCGTGTAGAACGTACGGAGAACGTAATATCCTTTCTGAAAGGTTGCGTCGAGGATTGCGAAAGGAGGTCGAAGATCCCGGTTCGAGTGTCCGACTGGACGTTAATTTATTAGAGATCCGTAAGGCTGGTTTGTCACGTAAAAGCCGGCGTTACGTAACTGTCAATTAAATAATGGCTCGAAGCGTGCCGGCCGGTCGTTTTGTCGTTCGTTCGGTTAATCGCGTCCCCCGTGCATCCAATCTCGATTCGATCGATCTAATGGACACGTTCGAGCGTGACTATTTCCAAGATAATACCGGCGAATCGCGCGAAAAAGCGAATCGCCTTTCCATTCGTATCACGTAAGTCGTCGCATTGTTTCGTCGGCGGCGAATTTTTACAAACTTCTACTCGAGATTCTTGATTCCTTCTGTTTCTCTATTTCTTCTGTTGCAATTGTTTCCGCTAACCTAGTCGTTGTCAAAGAGTGAGCGAGTGAGAAAAAGAGAGAGAGAGAGAGAGAGAGAGAGAAGCGAAAATTTCTTACGTAGGCGAGAGAAGAGCGTGGACGATCTAGAGGAAGAAAGCTCGTGCCTAACTGACGATCCAAAAATTGCATCGGACGTTTTGGAAGGCGAAGGAGGACAGCCCCTGTGGCGGAACGCTCTCTCGCCCCCTCGTCGCCAACGTCTCGGATCATAAAAACCCGCGAAATTGGGTCGAAATTTCTAGGAAAGCGTTACGTCGACTCGTATCAGGCCGATTGTCGAGGCTGATTGCTTTGCCGAGATGGGCCGAGCTAGCTGGCACGGAGGTTGGCAAGAATGGCGAAGGCAGTTGGTGCGCGGCACGTGTGAGAGCGGCCAGGCTTGGATTCGCAGTTGGTAGGACTGGCTCTGACGCCCGTAAAACGGGGAGTACGACGACGCTGGAGGAGTCATGGACGAAGGAAGAGGACGCGCGACGGGGGTGGAAGAGGATCGCTCGAGCGGCCGAGGAGGGGCCGAAAGGGCGGTATGAATGAACGATCGATAGATATATAGTTACTCGCTGCCAGGTATCCACCTTTCCGTGTATTTTCTCGACAGACGCGAGACTGTTCTTCCCAAAAGAATCTCGATTCCCTTCCAACGACACGTCGTGCCTTTTATCCTCGGGGTTTGCCTACAACGGGATTAAACTTGCCTGTGTATCTTGCACAGGTTTTCCTTCCGAACGCTCTTCCTCTCTCTTCCCTGCGTCCATTTTTGCCTTCTTTCGCTCTATCGCCGCTTTAATCGACCGTTCGACGCGAAGCTCGCAGCAAGTTGCTGGTTATCAGGCGTTGCGATTCCATTTCGCAAGTTCCTTTGGTCGATTTGGATGATTTATTCGTCGAAACTGTCCAACGACGGAGGAATTCAACTCTAACGAAAGAAAGTCGTATCTCGATCGTGGTATCGCCAGAGTAATCGCGAGTCGCTGTCGGTGGCAGCGCCGTAGATCGGTCGCGGCGTGTTTCGCGTTCGGAGGAACCAGTCCGTTGGCCTGCGTAAGTACACCGACGTTACGCTGGCGATTCCACCATGAAACTAAATGATTGTTCGGCCCGAAAACTTTGGCAACGGATCGGTCTGCTATGAAAACGAACCGTGCTCCGTAAAATCCGATCTCGTTTTGCGCTTCAAACGAACAGAGATCACGCTCGAATTTCGTCCAACTTTTCAAAGCGATTCCTGTGAACGAGCGAATACGCTTTCACGGACTGAGCGATCGCCGACCGAGCGGTTTTGGACACGCGAAAGAACGAAGCGCCGTACGACTCCTAACGACAAATTTAATAATTCGAAAGTGGGCACGAAGCTTTCGGTTCCGCCCTGTACCGGTGATCGGCTAGATCGATATCGCGAAAGTTTCTTTGTGCACCAGGTCAGCGGTGAACGCGTAGTGTGCGTGCACACGTTTCAACTATACCGGGCTAGTTCGCACATACACGTCCTTCGTACATAATAAAGCTCGCATATTCCCTGGGGTCGACTATGCCACCGTAGGGATGCCTTTTACATCCACGATGATATCGCGCGCGCGTGCGTTTAATACTCACGGTTAGATCCGCTTCGTTCGTTTAACCTAATTGCCATCGTAGTTTCGTTGGATACAATGGGCGTCGGGCGTACACGTACGTAGACATCGCGTGCAGTGTTTTTATTATCACCGGATAAAGAACCTCGAGGTTAGTTTCATCGGATCGGGCGCCGGAGAACGTTTCAGGAAATAGGCGAGGGTGAAAGCGGGCGGTATCGTCCACGAGTGACGCGTGGCTGTCAACATTTTCCGCGAAACCGCTACCCGTGTCTTTCGAACTCGTTGGTTCGCGAATCCGACAAAGTCAACAGTCCTTTCCATAAATGGGAAAATCGTTGATCGAAAAAAGTTAAGGGAAACGCGGCAACCTCGACCGGCATTCGTCCACGTTTCCACGTTCTTATTTCCTGGAATATCGTGCGAGATGCGGAGAGTTGAAATTCCAGCGACAAAAGGGGCAAGCTGACATACGTAAGGCACGTTGCGTGGCGAAGGACGCGGGTTCTCGCTTCCCCTCTGCCGATGACCAATGGCGCTCGAATGCTCGGTGACCTCGTGGCCGTAGGCGAAAGAGAATCCTGCCAGCGAATGCGTATATTATTGCGTGTTTGCGTGTGTGCGTACGTATACTGCGCATACGTCGACTTCGGCTGTGTTCCGGCTCGTCCAAACTCTCCTTCCCCCGCCCCCCGTCCCCCGTCCCCCGCCCCCGCCTCCACGCCTCTCGATCCGCCGTGCCCTCCTCTTGGCCGGCTGGCTCTCTTCTTCTATCTTTGCTCGTACCACTTGGCAAAAGCTGGAGACACCGAGTCGCCCCGGTTGACCTTACTATTGACAAGGGCGACATCCCTGATTTATAAACCTCGGGCAGCGTAAGGAAATGAGCTTCGCGTTCTACGATACAACTACGTGGTCGGAGCAGACGTAGAAACGGGTAAGGGAGAGCGACGAGTTTCGGAACGTTCCGCGAGTCGATCGTCTCCCGTTTGGCCGACTTTCTTCCTAAGAATTCTTCGTGCCCGCGCTTGTCCATCCGACAGAGGATGGATCGTTGCTCGACTCGCGTCTCTGCGAACAGCGATAGGATTTTAACGGGGTAACAGACGGACAGCGAAGTCGTACGCGGCAAAGGGCTATCTCGCTGGAAGAAATCTTCCCGATCGAATTCGTAAAGCGCTTCGCCGCGAAGCAAACGTAATTCATCCGGCGCTACGAGCGCAGTGGAAAGTTCGAACAGCGGTAATTTATCGTGCGTCGTATCGGAAAAGTAAGAACGCTAATGTAAAAAACTGTGTCGGCTCTTCCTTCTCCCTCTCCCGCACGCTATCTCCACGATCTAAATAATCGTTTAAGTTACGTCGGTGTTATAACGTCATAGTTCAAGGATTTGAAAAGCGCGATTCAGCGTTCCAGCGACGCGTCCGGTTTCGTGGAACGTGGACGGCACGCGTCGCGTTCCCGCGTCCAACGATTCGCTTTCGGTTCGGCGAAGCCGGCTAGCCGCGCTTTCAATTAGACGAATCGCGATTCATCGAAGGCCAAGAGTTGTATCATTCGTGCTAGAATGTTATAGTTCAAGGATCCCGTTGTCTACATCGAATGGCCTCGCCATCTATTTACTCGAGTTGCATTCCCCAGCGTTTTCTAGAATTCATCGCGTAACGACAATGCGAACCGACGCAGTCGAGACACGTTGGAATTTGTCTCGGGATCGAAGTAAAATCTTTGGCCGAATATGCGTGGCGATCGAGTAGAAAGAGATCGATCCGGAGCGGACGCGTCCTGCCAAAAGCGGTACGAGAAGCTAGACGTTTGGAAGGTGCGGTAGAAAGGGCAGCGCTTGGCACGTCCGGTCTTTTAAGTGGTACAAGTACGTGCGTGGTCGGACTAGCGAGAACAGCTACGGATACGAGTTTGGCACACGCGCTACCGTAAGTACCAACTTTGCGATCGTAGTTTCTTTAATGGGTCGTTGGAATATTCGAACGTTCGCGGAGATTATCATTTACAGCTTTCCACGTTGCGTTCGGCGAGATTTACGACGCGACGATAACGTTCCGCCGAGCCGAACGTCGCGAAATTTTAACGAAAAGGGGGAAAGGAAGGGGTGGGGGTGACAACGTCCGTCGCGTTCACATCGAATATTCTCCGGTTACGAGCCTCTTGTATATAAAAAATTTTATTTGAAAATATTTGAGATAGATTGGCGGGTGAGCCGGTCAACTTGGAAGGGCGAAAGCGGTACGGTAAATCGTCGGACCAGTTGTTTGACGCGCGCCAAATTCCCGGGAAATCTGAATTCGACTATTTCCAACTTTATCGCTGTGAAAAGAAACTCGTAATCGTTTCCACGTCAAGATATTGCGCGGAATTTCCGCGAGTACGCCGCGTTATCGCATCCATTGACTCGGCAAAAATTGTTCCGCAAAGTCGCAGAAATTTCTAGGAATTATACGTGTAAAAGAATTTGCATATTCTAATTAGCATCCTTCGGCGAACAGCGAACGGTCGGTTAATCGGTTCCCCTTATCAATGAATACACGAGCTTCTTGGAACGGTTCTTTCACGGTCGCGTGTTTCGCTCATTCACTCGCGTCAGTCACCACCAAATCATCCATTCGAATACGTGGAACGACCGTTGCCGCCTCGTGCTTTATTTTCCGATTCACGAAACCTTCCTTCGACCTCCCGCCACCTTCCTCCCGCCTCCTTTCTTCCTCGTTGCTCCGCTGCGAGTCACGTAGGATTTCGCAATCCTCCAGCTGCCACGCGCGTTTCCCGCCGACCGTCACGATACGCGTAGGAGGAAATTTCGTCGAGAGGTAGCCAGCAACGTCACCTCTGTAACGCCTGTCTTTGGTTACGTGTCCTACTCGATAGGAATCGAACGGCAACGTCTCGCCAACGTTCGGCTTAGCTGGACGAAAATAGGTCACTCGGGTCCTAGATACATAGGTATCGAGGTGGTTCGTCTTTGACAGCTTCATACGTATCGTCGAGCGATCGAATCGCGTTTAAAGATACGCCCGTGGAAGAACGGGCGAGTTTACCAATATGTCCGAGCTAACCGAGGAAGCTGATTGTCTCTGGAGCGCTAAAACGAAACGTATCCGCACTGGTTGGTGCAACTTCTTCGGAAATGGCGTGTGCGGCGAGGAGCGTGGGCGTGGGACGAGTCAGACGTCTGGCCGTGACGTTGTTCCATCCCCTTCCCCTCTCTTTCTCTCGATTCCTCTTTCTCGGTCGCTGTTCGTCCGAAAGAGTTAAAATCATAGATGCGCGTCTCGCAGCAGCGTTTCGAGACGTTCTCAGGCGCCAGACGATCTCGCTCGTTTATAGCCGTCCCCTTTCGTCCCGACGTTACGAGCCACATCATAGTTATACAGTTTTATCCTCGGTCGTGACTGGTGCTCGAGCACTCGCCAATCTGGAGACAGTCCTGCCAGGAACCCTCTTCCCCTTCCCAACGTTCGCTCGTCCTTCTTTCAGATTCTCATTCACTTTTTTTTTCCATCGCCGTCGCTCGTCGTTGAATCAGCAAACTGTCGGCGACCGCGAACGATCGAAACATGGTCCTCCCTAGGAATATTTGTGTCGCGCAAATCGAATTAATTCTGCCGTCTAATCGGATTGACTCGAACACGCCGAGCAGAGAACAGTTTCGATCGACAGTTTCCTCGCTGTTTGTAAGTTTACGCGACGAATTTCTTCGCGTTTTGGAAGTTGGGCAAATGTTTGCAGGGCCAGCGATCGCGCCTCTCTTTCGCGTGTCTGCCCTGGGCTTGCCAGGGCTGTTTTGCGTTTCGACGTTTCTTCGCCTCGGAAATCGTTTCTCGACTCGATATCACCTGCTGTGACATTCGATTTTGTATGATTTATAGCATTCCGCTATGCAGCGTCAGTTAACCGGTCGTAAATTATCGCAACGATATCGATCTTTCGCGCGTAAATCAACTCGCATCGTTTTCTGGTACATGTTCAATTTGTTAAATCATTCGGTGATGATAAACGTTCGATTTTCCGTTATACTCGTCCGTAGCCTTCGATCTACCAAAGTACGTTCGAAGAACGATCGAACACTCGCTCCGTGGGACCATCTAATATCTATTTCGTCGTAAGAAACTGCCTCCGAAAGTCTGTAATTCGATATCGGAGCGTAACGGTTTCTCTCGAGCGCCCTTTACGATTGCGAGCAGAAGTTTATCTTCGGGACGTGGCCGCCGCGAGTTTGGAAAATCTCGAGGAAAATTTGATCGTTCGAAACGACGGCTACGGTCGGAACGCGATTCGCCTTTTCGATCGACGCGTCGCAGCGAGGCTACAGTACGCGGTGTAATCGTTGCTGACCGACGGGTTGCTCTAAAACGCATGCGTTTAGACGCAGACGATGCGTTTATAGCAGCGACGACGAATAAACGCGTTAAAACGGACTCGTGTATCCGCTTTCTTCGCCATCGTGGTCAATTAAATTTGCATATCGCTTTTGCAAACGCTCGTTGCCTACGCTCTACACGCGTAAACTTCCATTCTCTTCGAGTCGAAATTTCCACTTTTTCCACCAACGTAACGTTTTTGTCGTACTCGATAGGAACGGCAGGATCATCGTCGATAGTTTATTCCGATCGTCCGAAATTTCGATTCTATCGGACGAGTGGCGAATTTCCATTGCGATTAATAACATCGTCAGGTTGATACGAGAGCGATGTATATCGTGGATATGTGACAAGAGTCGGGAGGAAGGTAGAGAAGTCGAGGGGATGCGACTGTGATTAGGCAGTGCACGTAGATCGACGTACTCGCGCACGAGGCACACGAGGTGCACGTAAACGTACGCAGTGACATAACGCGCGATCGCGGAACAATTCGTCAGGGGTGGTGGTAGCAGGGCAAGGGCGCGTTAGGGGAACGGAGGGGAACTGTCGAAACGAAACGGATACACGTATTCGTCGCACACGTGTACAGCTGACGTAACCCCGGTTTCTGGGGGCAAATAGACCGAAAGGTAATTTTACCGGGGCATGTAGGCGGTTATTATGGCTAGGTGGCTCTTTAACGCTGGCCTTCCCTCGCTTTCCAACGCCCGTTTCTCACCGACGTCCGCCTGGCGTTTACACGGGTTTAACGCGCAGACAATGCTATTAGCGCTATTTATGGTGCCTCAGCTTCGTATCAGGCTCGTCCGCGTTAGACAGTGGGTATCGCAATTGCGCTCCGTCTCTCCGTCTCTTTCCTTTTTATCCACTGGGGCGCAAATTTCGACGAAATCTGGCTTTGTCCGGTAACTGTATTTCGGAAGGATCGGTATCGACAAAGTTCCCTAATTTCGAGATTCGGCCGAGCTTTCGATCTCGCGCGAATTTGCTCGTACGATCAACGTTTTTGAATCGGACCTAACGACGTCGTCACGAGGCAGTCGTGACAGCGTCATCGATCTGTCCCTGTTTTTGCATCAGGGTAGTCGATGCATGTTCTTCGCGAACGATTCGGTAGTCGTGGACGAAATATGGCCAAGTTGGAACCGACAAACTCCATCGCTGAGCAGTCGAGCAATCTGCAGGCTAACGCGAACTCGCAACGTACTCGTCGCGACGTTTGCAGCGACGGCTTCCGTTTCAGTGACGGTAGCGACGTCGCGCGACAGACAGAGTCGTCCGTTGAATAAAGTCTGAATACGAGAGACGAGCCGAGAGACCGCGCGCAACCGGTGATTTCTATATCCTCGTTAAAAGAATCGATAACACCTGGCGGCATACTATCGATAGAGGAAGTATAGTATCCTTTGCGACATAGGAAAGTCGCGCGTCAAGGCGTCGAATAACGATTGATAGCAGCGACGTTCGACGCGTCTCTTCACTTAACATCGCGCAAATTTCATTTCCTATAGTAATTTCTCGAATAGAATATCGAACGTTCGTCTCGTCGTTAATTTCGACTTTCACGCGTCCTACACGCTACGCGTTTCGAATGGGATCTCGTCGTCGTTCCTCTGCAAGTTCATCCGGTACACGTGACGCAAAGTATCGTAGTATCGGACGGGTGCTACCGCGTGACGCGTGTCCGTTAGCGAAAAATCTTGGCACGCTGTGACCGGCTGATGCGATTACCGCGGTCGATCGACTGCTGCCTGGAGCGCTTCGAATCGAATAATTAAGACGAACGTTATGCAGGCTGATCGCGTCGC
>JACXIL010000281.1:452500-603170 GCA_014737365.1 Bombus soroeensis | reverse complement strand
TATATATATATATATATAATTATTATTATTATTATTATTATTATTAATTTGTTTTATTTAAATATGTATTATTTAATTATAGATATTTGGATACAGAAGGTAAGGTAAGAAGACCTTTATCAGATACAGGAAGTTTCATACAAAATGATGCTTTTAGTAGACATTTATTACAAGGATCTCAACTTCCTAAAGTAAATGAAGTAACACCTAAAATTCAAGAAAAATCGTTATGTAAAAATTTATATAAAACAGATTTGCCAAAGCAAATATCTGAGACATCAGAAAATGTACATCTAGAATCAGATGTTAATGAAGAATTAAAAGAAAATAAGCATCCAAATAAAAATAATACATTGCTGGATAAAGAAACAGTAAATAAAATACCAAATAATAAACAGGCTTCATCTTGTATTAAAGACAATAAAGATATCTTGAAATCAATGTGCAATTATCCTCAGAATCAGCATTCAGAAGTCAATAATCAAAACCAACAACAAGACTTAAATAAAATTGTAGATAAACCATCAAATGTACAATTTTCAATCCCATCTAATGTTCCTAAATCTAGGCAAACTAGAACTCTTTTTGTTAAAGGAAAAGAGTATTTAATTTTGGGCATACTTGGTCAAGGTATGAGTGGAGAGGTTTTAAGAGTACAAGATTTATCTTCTCTTGAGTTGTGCGCTATTAAATGCGTTAATCTTAATCGTATGGACAAGGACTCTGCACAAGGTTGCTTAGAAGAAATTTCAATGTTACATAAATTACAAGCACCATGTATTGTTAAAATGTTTGATTAGTAAGAACTTATTTTACAAAAATATATATTGTAGATATTACATGTACTGACAGTTACATTCAAGTTTCTCATTTTAGTGAAATTAAGTATCCTATGGTCTATGTAGTAATGGAAATGGGCGACACTGATCTCAGTCGTCTTTTAAAAACTATGTCACAAGAAAAACAGATTCCTCTTACAATGATTTTATATTATTGGACAGAAATGTTGACAGCCGTTAAACATATACATGATAATGGTAAATATCTTAGTATAGGATAATCATTTATTTATTATATCATTTTTTATGTAATGGATTATATTTACATATATACATTTTTAGGAGTAATTCATTCAGATTTGAAACCAGCAAATTTTTTGTTAGTACGGGGACGATTAAAACTTATAGATTTTGGAATTGCTTCTAGTATGAATGCTGATATGACATCTGTTGTGAAAAACTGTCCAATTGGAACTTTAAATTATATTAGCCCTGAAGCTCTAATGGATATTGGTGGAAATTCAGATTCTCCCACACAGAATGTTAAATATAAAGTATGAATAGGATTTTTTAGATGTAATCAAAATCGGAACTTAAAAGATAATAAAACAAATATATTTATTTTGTAGATAAGTTTTAAGTCAGATGTGTGGTCTCTAGGATGTATTTTGTATAGTTTAGTATATGGTCATACTCCGTTTCATCATGTTCGTTCACAATGGGCCAAAGTGAACGCAATAACTAATCCGAAGTTGAACATTCCTTTTCCTACAACTTTGCAATCAGAAGATGGTAATAAAGTTATGTCGTCACCACCAATTTTAATTGATGTAATGCGTAAATGTCTACAACATGATCCAAAAGCACGACCAACGGTAGCTGAGCTTTTGCAAGTGGAGTATATACCCACTAAAGAAGAACATATATCAGCTACAGTTCCCGAAATTCCAGCAAATATTTTACTGAAGATAAAGCATACATTAAGTGAAGATGAATGGCGACAATTGACATGGGTTTGTAGTAGTTTTTATATAATACATTGTATGTATGATAAGAAAAATAACTTTTTTTTATATAAACTTTGTATTTTTCTTACAGATTTTGGAGAGTAGAAGATTTATATGAAAGTATTCAGATTAAATACTACTATTTATGTACATAGATATTTTTATACATAATAATCGGTAATAATACGTGGAGCGCTTATTTAAATGTATCATAGCTAAGTATGGGATTATTTCAATACTTGTTAAATACTTAAATACTTGTTAAAAATATAAGATTGTATCGTGATACGATTTTATTATGAAGTCCATTTATGTTTACCTATATGATATATATTAAGTAGACAATACGTTATAAATAAAACACGAGTGATCTATTAAATTAAAATATCTTTCATTTTATTATCACACATTCATGCATACAAATGACTTCATTTAACAGAAATGGTATCTATTGTGCTAAATAGCTGCATGGTTGGAAATCTAAAAATACATATCTACATGTTGCTCGTGAAATAATGTATTTTGAATCAATTCCGTTGCAATTACTTTTAGACTTTAAATAATACAAAAGTATGCAATATTTTCATACCACATTTTTTAAAGTATAAAAAAACGCGGGAAGTTCACAATCATTTTTTTTTGCGTTTTTATTGAAAAAACAGTTCCCTTCTTGATAACAATGCATATTGCACAATACAATTTTAATATTGTCAGTCAGTGCATTGTTGTTAATTGCCAATATTGCAATAATCTTTCACCTTTTGGTAATGACATTGAATTGGGTCTTTCAAATGTTAGCATAATATCTTTGACCTTATTTTTTAATTCACTATCGAATAAATGTCCTCCAGTACGTTCTAAAGCTGATGCCATATCATACTCTACAGAAGGGAGGGGTTCACGAATGAAACGTGCAGCACTAGCAATACTTGGTACTATATGCCACTGTAAGGCTTTAATTTCCCAAAGACTACTAAGGAGTGCGTTACTTAATAAAGGATCTCGTTCTTCCATTAAAAATGGGTCTCCAGCACCATTATTTTCTTCTGATGAAACCTCTCCTCCTTGTGGATGATCAATGAGACGTTTCAAGCCAGGATGCCTAAGTAAAAGATTCCCAACAAATAATAAGATAATAAGAATATCTTCAGGTGGTGCTACAAGAGTTAAACGCGCGAGTCTTTTTGCGAAAGCGGCAACTAATGCTTCCGGCAAGTGCCTAAAAATAAAAAAGTACGTGGTAATTTTTATATAACACGTAAAAATATCATACATTTTATGCACTTACGTTGAACTGAGGAAAAGATCAGACAAATAAAACAAACGTGCTTTGTATTTTGTATGAAATATCTCTGGTTCAAACATAGAATAAAGCTTGGTAAAAATATTAGGATATTCCAAATTATGTTTGGTAACTAGTAAAAATACACCTTGTAATGCAAGTAAGCCAATAGGCCCATCTGCATCCAATGAATCCATAAGAAAATCTGTTAGTAAAACAGGTTTTTCTAAATGTGGCATTACTCTCTCTAAAAGAACTATTAATAATTGTTTATGTAACTGTGGTGTCAATTCCCAATGCATGACACAAGCCCAGACTTTATTCAATGCACGTCTTGCTCCAGCTTGATCCCATATAAAATTTTTAGTAGCTAAAAAAAAGATATAAATATATAGAAAATTATAATTAGCTTAAATACAAGAAAAGACTATAGAAGATATATCTATTACCTTGCTGTGGTTTACACAACAAATTCTTATTTTCATACATCTCATTTTCTTGAAACATGATTAAAATTTCAGTTAGATATTAATGTTAATAGAAGTGATAAGATCAAATTTAATCTATATAATTTATACCTTCGATTTCTTTTGGCAATGATAATTTATGTATAAGTTCCAACAAATTTTTAATATAAACTTCATGTGGCTGTCTTTTTGGGGTAAGAGATGGAAGACATTTCCATGTATAATAAAGGGCATCAGGATATTCTATAATTTCTTGAAATCTAGATATTAAACTGGCATTGTCCTCCTCCGGTGAAAGTAACTTCATCAAAATGGGCTTTAACCGATGAAGTGGAAAATAATATCCCAAGCTGCCAATTGGTTCCAATGGATTTTTACCTTCTTCAGCCATCAGTTTTATAGCAGTAGTGAGGGCTTGTAGTTGAATGCCAGGTCGACATTTTTCCATTGATGTAAGTATCTTTTCCCATATTTCTTCATAGCAATTCCTCAACCAGTTGACGTATCTTACTTCAGGGCTTGGCTCTGTTTCAGAAATCTTATGGAAAAGCTATTTCAAGTTTTCAGGCATATACAAAATTAAAAAATAAACGTGTATCTTTTATCTTTATGCTTATACTTTGTGTCCAAAAATGTATTTTCACAAAGTATTAATACATAAGAATTTACAATTCTTATCAAGAAATTCAGAGATGTATTGTATAATGTCAAATATTGCCAAACAGCAGAAAATACTAAACTATTTAAGGATACCTGAAATAGTAAGGGATATCGTACGTTCCAAATACATATCACCTCTTTTTAGGACTTCAACGAATATTGTTTCTATTGTAAGTAGGCAGGACGAAGTGGATTCCTGATAGAGTGATCAGGAATTTTAATAAATGACATAACCTTAAAAAGTTGATACATTCATCAATTTGAAACAATTTCAGAATTCGTACTTACATCCCATTGAGAAATTATATCTACTAAATTATTTGCGCGTTTTCTCGAAGTTAAAAATTCCTGAGCTTTTTGCCTTAAAAGTTTTGATGACATCTTTTGACTGGAAGAAGCGCCGGGAAGATCTGCTGCATCCGCCATCGTTGAATATAAATTCGGTAATAGCAGGGCAGAAAATTATCAAGAATACCTACGTGAATGTATTCTCTTTTGTATCTATATTCTTCTTCAGAATCACTTTATTCCGTGAATCTAGAGGAACTTATTGCAAGAAATGTGCTAGTTATTATTAAAAGTAGTAAGATATCCGTGTTAATTTCTTTCTTTTATTAACATTTTGAGTTTTGTAACACCGACTGTTATCATATACAGAACGTAATATAATAATTTAGAAATCCATTTACCGTCAAGTTCAATCGAAGTATGTATTGAGTGGCTGTTTAGGGATTTTGGCAGTTTTAGGCTGGGTTGATTGCTCGTGAAGTACAGAGACATTTCACTCCTGTTTTGCGAATTTATTTTGTAGTTCTTAAATAGAATCGAAACTATTGAATTATTTAAAAATTAATGAACTTCTATGAGGAATCTTTAGAACAATGTATATTTAAATAATTAATTACAAATTAGAAAGATTTTAACATTTTTATAATTATCGGGATTTGACCCCTTACTCAATGATAAAACTCTTTTTTTACGTTGTTTGATTTACATATATTCTCGATTTCACATGACAAAATGCGACTTATTTCATATCCAATCGAGAAGGTTATTAATAATTTATGTTAACAGATATTGATCTGATTTGTCTTTACAAGTGCTTATGGTAAAGAAAGTAATCTGCATAATATGCAGATTAACGAATAATTACAAGTAGTTATCAGTAATAATCAATAAATTTATTATCAAACTTCTTCTGTTCATTGTCTCGACTACACTACCGTACAATTCATATTTACCGCTACTAGATTGCGACAGTATAAAACATTCTTAACATTTACACTACGGGGAGCCACTTAACCTCTTTGGTACAAACACGGTACAAGTGTCGTCTATAGTCGACGTCCTCTGCATATTCATGGACGAGCGCCGACGTGGCGTCCATTAAAGTTAACAATAACAATATGCAAACGTTCTTGCTCGTGGTCGTCAAGTAATATTTATTACTTATTAGTGAGACTACCACGGGCTCTGCTGTGAGTAGCGTCATATCGAAGAGGTAAACAACGTATATGATCGTTAAATATATTAAGGGCGGATACGTATGCCAATCAAGTTCACCCGCTAGCGTTACAGGAGTGTTTCGTTTTAGTAGAAATACACGCCAATAAAATTTCCTCTCTGGTTCTAGTAACGTTATAATATACTGTAAGTAGATATCATATTAATATTTATTTGTAAATAAGAAATACTATCGATTACATATAAAAGATACTTTTTATAAAGTGATACGTGATACAGAACTGAATGTGGAAAAGCTTAAAGCTAAGTATTTTGTACATTTGTCGTTATTGATATTTCATTTCATAACCTTCATGGCTGTATCTTGTATAGAATCAAAATTTTTATGATAAAAATGCAAAATGTAAATTTTCTTTTTTGAACATTGGTTTGATAAACGAAATTAATTTAAGTTGCATTTAAAGCTTACGTTTTATCCTATTATTAGATTTATATATTTATTTAGATTTTAGAGAGATCTTGCTTTTAGTAATGTAAATATATATTCATTGATATTAATCAAAAATTAGTTTTTAAAATTGTAACTGAATGTATTTATTTTTTATATTTATTGTTAATATACATATACATATAATACCTTTTGAATAATTATTTATTTCAAGGTAAAAAATGCTAGAAATAACATGTAATGATCGTCTTGGTAAAAAAGTTAGAGTTAAATGCAATCCAGATGATACAATAGGGGATTTAAAAAAATTAATAGCAGCCCAAACTGGAACTCATTGGGAAAAAATAGTTTTAAAAAAGTGGTATACTATATTTAAGGATCACATAAAATTACAAGATTGTATCCTTTCAAACAAAATATATTTTCACAGAAGATAATTATTAACAATATAGCATTTTTCTTAACATAACAATTCAGATGAAATTCATGATGGCATGAATTTAGAACTGTATTATCAATAATTAATAATTAATATTATATAAGTTAATGTTATTTATATATATAATAACAGTAATAGTAAATTTTATATCTAAACATTTTTGATTTTGTATTTTACGTGATATTTAAGTATGTAATGTATATAATAACTATACAATAAACAAATATAAATAGCAACAACAAAAACAATCTTATCTTAAATTTTTGATACTAATTGCTGTTTACAATGCAGAAGCTTACTAATGTTATTGCTATTTAATATCTAAGTATTGCTACATTATTTTTACAAATTTAATCTCTAGAAATATATTCTTCCTCATATTGCAAAATGTAATATCAACTCTCAAATACCTTTCAATTTCTATGTGTACAAGTGATACTAAAATGGAGTAAAAAAACAGCTTATAGTATATATTTTTGAAACTTAATCATCTTTTTAAATGTATTACTAATTTAATAGTGATATTAAAAAATATATGATTATTGAAAATAACAAAAGATACATTTTACAATAACTCATTGTTAGTTAATTTTCTAGTAATCTTCAGAACTTGAAGAATTAATGTGGCCTCTTGGACAACTTATCTGTCCTGTTTATTGAATTTTCAGGTTGAACTGTATCTCTACCTCTGTTGCTTAAGAAGTCTCTTATATGTTGCACTATCAAGTCTATTGCCACTGTAACCGAAAATAAAGTAAAATAAAGTATAAATCAGTAAAAATAATTTTGTAATAATGGGGAACTTGATTTCTTTATTATTTTTTTATACAGTTTAGACAAACAATATATCAAATTACATAATTCAAATTGTAATTATCTTGTATAATAATAACAATTTTAAAATTATTTGAGCGTTTAAAAAATCAGAATACAGAATAAAAGAATTAGTACCACACTGAATAATATAATGAAATGTTTCTGAATATGGCAGTATGTGAATAATGTACTAATTTAAATTAAAAATATCACATTTTAAAAAATTATGCTAATATTATATTTTATAATCGCTGAAATTATTATACGTAAAATATTTTGTCGATTTATATTACTATACTGGTACATAAAACATTCAATTGATTACGGAATAATAATATATAAAAAAATCTGAATTTTTGGAAATCCACACATGCATAAATGTATATATGTACATACATGTATATTTATAAAGGTTCTTATAAATAAATTAATACTTAAATCTTTTTATATAACATAGATCAATCTTATATGTAAAGTTGAATAATTATGCAATAGTGGAATTATAGTGTTTGGACGAGGTACTTTGTATAATCATGCATTATGTCCAAGTTTTAGGAACAATGAAAAATTAATTTTTCCCATTTAAGGGTTTAATAGATGCACACATACTAGAAGCAATAATATTTGCTGCTTAGTATAAATGTAATACAAATACAGCTGTATAAGTATATAAGAGACATATGTATTAAAAAAAAAGTCTTAAGATTACTGCAAGCTTGATCCTAGATCAATGTATGGTGTATAAAAGTGTAGTGGTTATAAATGCGCATATCATGCTAAAATCATCTGCTGAACGTGTCGGATGAAGTCGAAGTACGCCTATGTTGGTAGATGTATGGATGCTGTCTGGATGAGTTTTCAGCCTTTTTCAAACGCAAAATGTCCCAGATGTGGTGCACTATAAGGTCTATTGCCACTGTAAACATACAATAACCAAACCATGTACGTTTTTATATGACCTCCACTTTGCACTAACTTAAAAGATAGTTTGTCTAGCAGCCTTTACATACCAGGCAGCACCCATAAATGAATGTATATGTATATATATATGTATACATATATGCATGTGTGTGTGTATATATATACATACATACATATATGAAGAGGAAAATTTTCAGCTGCCTTATCAATCAAAATTTGGATTTGGAGTGTACATTTTAGCGTCACCATTAGAATAAATATAATTATCATGATCATAAAGTTGTAATTGATTTTCATATCTAATTAAATTTGATGAAACTGAATTTTGTTTATGATATAATGTAAATTAATTTCATGAACAAGTTAATAATAACTATTACATGTTTAATACCAAACGCAATAAAGAGTTAAAATATAAATAATTTACTTTCCTAAATTAAATTGTTGCACATGATCCTTATTAGATTATAATAATATCGTGATTTACCTGTATTGTCTGCACCTCTTGGTATAATAACGTCAGCAAATTTTTTAGTGGGAAGACAAAACTCTTCAAATGCAGGTTTCACAAAATTCATGTATTGATTCAATACATAATCTAAATCCCTTCCTCTTTCTTTTATGTCTCTTGGTACTGTAAAAATTGAAAGTATTCATTCATAATATTTACATATGCAACTCTAAAAGAGGAAACATGACAAATGCTTTATATTATTACCTCTTCTAGCTAATCTAGTATCTGAATCAGTATCCACAAATAGTTTCATATGAAATAAGTCTCGTATTTTAGGGAAATAAAACACTAAAATGCCTTCAAACAGAACTACATCAGCAGGATAAATTGTTGTAATTTGATCTTTCACTCTAAAATCCCACAAAAAGTGATTAATTTTATTTTTATTGGTAATTTATGTCGCTAAAATTATTTTAAATGATACATACAAACTGTTAGTTCTATAATCATAGGCTGGTATTTCACATTTTACTCCAGCTAGTATGTCTTGTAATGTTTGAAGTATCAAATCATTATCAAATGCGTCAGGATGATCGAAATTATATTGACCTTTTTCTGCTTTAAGTTTTTCGGCTGACGATAAATCTCGATAAAAACTATCTTGTGAAATACAAACTACTTGTCGTTGCATGTGATCCATGTCTACTTGCCCTAGTTTTTCCATTATACGTTTGCACACGGTTGACTGAAAGAACGAAAACAATTGTTTTAATTAGCTCTTCGATCGGACAATCAATAGAAGATCTTATAATTTTCAATTACACGTTTTTTTTAGAGGTTAAGTTAGACTGAAAATATATCTTGCACAAATTATTTAAATATAATTTAGATATTTCGGAAACACAAAATGATACGTTACTTACTTTTCCACTGGCAGTGCCGCCTGAAACTCCAATTAGAAAAGGTGTTTTACTTTCTATACCATTTAATTTTCCGTTAATACCAAAAGACATCTTTCGCGAGGTAACAATATTCATCGACATATCTGCCATTGTTAAAGATTTACTTAGATCTTCCGAAACGAAATATAAAGATCTTGAAAATGACACTCAAAAAATGGTTTTACCTATAACACGAATGATTCCAGCAGATGTTAATGGAAGTTGCAGACGTAACATATAACTTGGTATAAATCATTAGATCCAACAAGCGCGCGCATCGGCAAGGGATATTTAAATACTATCACAGAGGAATTTTCTCTCTGATGCTATATACGTATTTGCATGACGTGGAAAGATTAAAAATAACCGAACTAAGTTTTTTATAATTTAGGTTACCTATTATAATTTAAATTTGGTATTTGACTTAATTATTTTAGTATATACATTAATATTGGATTTCTATTCTTTACAGTATTTTTCATTCTTTAAATATAATTTGAAGGATTATAATTGATTTCACTAAAAATATTTCATTAAATTTGTTTTCATAGCCTTAATTATGTGTTTAAATTATATTTTTCATTTTGCTAAAGCAAATAAATAAAGAAGTAAGTATTCTTGTTAATAAATCACAATATATACTGTTATTATACTTTCCTATAAAGAATCACACTTCAATAAAAAAGACAACAGTACTTACGACAAAGACAAAGTAGTTACGTTCTTAAATTAGTTATAATATAATGTAGAAATCTCTAGAATATTAGAGATAACATATAACTTTATCTTAACAAGTTTTATCGTAGTATCGTAGTATCGTCTTATCATATAGTATCGTATATTATTAATAATTGTTTGATCGTAAAATTTTTCGATTGTCGAAATGGAAAGAGTTACGAAATTTTGAAGATAAGAAAAAGGTATGGATAGTATCGTCATGTCGTGACTGATACGATACATGTCGTATTTGCACAACTGAATGTAGATATTCGGAAGCTGAGAATTTCAATACGCTAACTAGTGACAGAAAATTAATCTGTTGAGAGTAAGTCGAATATCCACATGATCATAAATGCTTAAATTTGGCATGTACATACATTTGTGAAAAACAAATGTTTTTGAACTTGTTTTAATACTTTTAAATTATTCAGTATAATAAGAATCATACAATTATTTAAGCAGTTATAAAAATTTACGTAATAGAATTTTCCCTTGGGAAAGATAAAAGCAAAATATATTGCTATATGCAAAGAAAAAATTTGATTATAGCGGGAGAGGCAGTGTACATGACCTCGTGACTCATACTCATACTACTGTAGACTGTAGTCGTACAGACTGTAGATAAATGAAGGTGGGGAACAAATAATGGAACAGAATTTATCAATGAATGAAATTCATGTTAAACAGGGGGGAGTTTTCTGATATAAATTCTGTACGAAGTAGATATTATGGTAGATAATTATGTAATAAATGATTTTGTACTTCTGCTTTATTTATTAAAAAAATAAAGTAATGTGGGATAAACTTATCAAACGTTATGTTTGTGTAGCAAGTTATGAGGTAATCTTCTATGCTTAATGCAACTATTTGAAGTTAAAGTGAATTTTCTATTTGTCTAATATTCAATTATGGAACAAATTAATAATATTGTTCGTGATGATAATTTATATAAGGTATAATGGGTAAATTGTTATTTGATTGATAAAATGTTCAAAAATTAAGTGAGAACAAAGGAGTAAACTGTATATATATGTATGTTTATTAGGATTATTTATTTTAAAAATATCTATTTACAGGCTGCCATACAAGCATTACATGGTTTACAAAGCAATAGTAATTATTTAAAATTAGTAACAAAAGATAATTCACAAGCAAGTGCTGTTTGTAAATTGCATGATACAAAAAAATATTTAATCCGGTAATGATTTCCTTTTTATGTTGCATTAAATAAAAAATATGTATCTTAAACATCAAAACAATTTGGGAATGTAACTTTTACAGGTCTGGTATTACACTTGAAAAATTAGATACTTTGTCAGTTATACATATAGCAGGTACAAAAGGGAAAGGTTCCACTTGTGCATATACAGAAGGTATTTTACGTGAACATGGTTTTAAAACAGGATTCTTTAGTTCTCCACATTTAGTTAATGCAAGAGAACGTATAAGAATAAGTGGGCAACCAATAAGCAAAATACAGTTTACTCAGAACTTTTGGAAAATATATAAGAAACTGGAAGATACAAAAGAACATGAATCTGATATGCCTACATATTTTAAATTTTTGACAATTCTCATGTTTAATATATTTTTAGATGAACATGTTGATGTTGCCATAATTGAAGTTGGAATTGGAGGTTTATATGATTGTACAAATGTTGTAAGAAATCCTGTATGTGTAGGTATAACTAGTTTAGGATTAGATCATACTTCTTTACTAGGAAATACTATTGAAGACATAGCTTATCAAAAATCTGGAATTTTTAAATCAGGAACTGTTGCTTTTTCTGTTCCACAATTATCTCAAGCAATGCGTATATTGGAAAAACGAGCAATTGAAAGAAATTGTAAGTTACGTGTTATTCCATCTTTTGATGAGTATAAGTGGGAAAATTTTTCACCTATTTTACAAATAAAAAATAAAGTTCAGCAACAAAATGCATCTATAGCTATTCAGATGGCTACTGAATGGCTACTGACTAGGGATAAAGTTGCATCTGTATCTATGGACAAGATCGCAATAGCCTTGACCTCTTGTAAATGGCCAGGTCGAATGCAAATTCTAAGAAGTAGTATTGGTGACTTTTTTTTAGATGGTGCACATACCATTGAAAGTATTGAGTGCTGTATTTCATGGTTTAATGATATAAGTAGTGGAAGTAAAGGGAAGAAGGTTCTAATTTTTAATACATCTGGTACTCGAGATCCAATACAACTATTAATACCATTAAGATCTTTACATTTTTATAAAGCATATTTTGTACCAAATCTTGTAGGAATTAAAAGTTTAGATAATGAAATGAATAGCTCTTCGACAGATGAGCAAAGAATAAAATGTGAAAGTAATTCTAAAATATGGGGAATGAATTCAGTAGTTGCAAATAATGTTCTTGAAGTTTTAGAAGATATAAAAAAGAACTTGGAACAAAAAGATAATTGTGACAGGTATCAAATACTTGTTACAGGATCTTTACATTTAATAGGCGCAGTTCTTGCTATTTTAGATCCGAATTTGACAATGAATACAGAATTTTAATATGTATTTTAAAAATTTGGGACTATATGGTATATTTACGAAATATATAATAATGTTTTTAAAAAAGAAAAAATTTAAAGAACATTCTTTTTATATAAACAATAGAATTATATATTTAATAACTATATTAACAATTGTATCAAACCATAATAACACAGTAATGAGATATTGCATTGTTATTCTGATGATAATCGTAAAATACTTATTGATACTTTTTCTTAACAATTCTTTTGTACTTCAGTATAAATATATTTTTCATAAAACTATAAGTAATTGTAAAGTTATTTGTACATATAACAAGTTAGTGTTATATATGTTTATGGAGTGAACGACACAGAAAATACATGATGTTAAAATAAGAAATAGAGAAAATGCTTAAAATATTTTGGTATGATAATCTAATTCTGATTCTGCTTCCGTGTCAGACAAACTTAAGGAAACGCCAGTTCTTCGTCGCAGACGACTTTCGTCAGGGCTCTGAAACGTATAAAAACAAGTTTTAGATGAGATGAAATGTTGTATTTGATTAAGGAGCACCTATCTGACTTCTGTTAATATTTAGTACTTGGTATTATCTAAATCGTTGTTGACTAAATGATAAGATAAAATTTTAGAAGAACTATTGCTTGAAAAGATTAGAGATCGATACCTGATCTAGAATACCAGCAGTGGGTTCAGAGGCATATCCTACTTCTTGTGCATCTTCTTCTAGATCTGCCTCGTATTCCTCTAATTCATCGGTATCAGAATCAATTTCCAAATCTACATATATACTTCCTCTGGAGACTTTACACACCATTTGAGCTAAGTCCGTGAAGGTATAAGAAGATACTGTTTGCTGGTTTGCCGCTTGGTGTTTTGCTCGTAATGCACGGGCATTTTCTCTATCTGCATTAAAACGTGGTAAAACCCCAGCTTTCAATTGTACTTCAAAATAAGTTTTTCCTGTAAAAAGTATACTTCATATAATCTACTTATCTATAATATTTCTATAGAATGTAATATTTACCGTGTTGATATCCGACATCTTTAATCTCATCAAAATTAGCGAATTGAAGAGTTTTATATTTATCTATTGGTGGCCTAATATATTCGCAATAATCTGAATTTTTAACTTCCTCCAATTGCCGTACACAACTCACATATGCTAATCTCGATTGTATGTCGGGTAAATTTGGAACTTTGACAGGCGTTGCGAAAGGATTCCATCGTTTCCATAATAACCACCAACCGGATAAAGAATCTCCATAATTTGTTAAATCCGTATCATCTTGTGATCCAACGTCAATGGCCAAAATATGATGCGCTCCTTGCCTCAACATTTCGTCAGCTTGAACAAAGAGATTATAAAGCCATATGCTGGAAATTGATTATGACGTATAAGTTATTACAGCTATGATATGATAAACAATACAGGTTTAAGATACCTGGCACGTTATTAACATAACACCCATCGACCAAAAGATGCCCGTCAAGAGGGTCGCAAATAGGAGGAAAGACCCCCGCAATGGTCATACTGGCTCGAATGTATCTCCATAGCAAACCTGAGTTGACTTAGCTATTCAGGATTTGACAAATGCATCTTTTATCAACGGGAGTGAGCTTTATATCATTTTCAAGATTATATTATGCTTTGAGTTACAATAAACCTTGTTCTGAGCTTATATCAATGAAAAAGACTAATATAATTCCATCTATTCATTGATATAAAGTTGCTTTTAATGTCCAGGTAATTTTATAAAATTAAAGAAGAAACTTATAAACGTTTTCATTTAAGAGCGTTTGTGCGTTCAACTCAAAGTATTTTATAGTATATATGTCAATAAATTTTATAGAGACACATAACGCAATTTTTTTGTATCATATAATAACAAAGTTAGACGCACTTTTTTAATGTAACGCTCAAATTACCTGGAAGGTTATTGACGTACCCGCCGTCGAGCAGGAGATGGCCGTCAACTGGGTCACACATGGGTGGCATATAACCAGACAAAGACATCGAAGCCCGAATGTACCGCCACAGCGATCCTAAACACGACGAATTAAGTTCTTAAATGTATGTTCGTATTTTTCTTTGAACTTCGTATATTCTTCTATAAAATACATGATTACTCCTAACGCAAGAATCGATAGCTTCAAAGCTCTTTGTTACCAGGATTCATAAAAAACATCTCAAACGAGAAATAAAGTTCGACATTTGTCAATAAACGATATATAACGGAGAGTACGTCATTACAGTGATTATCTAGAAAGCTCACTCCCGCTGTTCAAGCTTATTTCTACGCAATGCTCTACAGTGATGCTTATTTAAATTTTAAAAAATAGGTCTTTGAGTCAGGAACACATTTATAAGTTCTCTATAAATTTCACCAAAACAGCGAGAGAGTTTCCAGTTAGTTAAATCCAAACCATTTAAATTTATACCTTAAATATATATCAAAGAAAACTGGAAACTGTCAGTGTTTTAATAAATGTTATACTACTTTCGTTTGTGTACAGACCGTGTGTATGAGTGCGCATACAAGAATCAGTGATGTCTGTGGTTATTGTAAAATATGGTAACCATAAATCTTCTATGTACGTATCACCAAATGTTGTTTGAATCGTGCTGTTAAAGTCTTTTCCGGAAAACATGGATGTTACTGGATATGTTAAATCCATTATTTGTCTCCACCATTGTGTCATTTTCTATTGAAAAAAATATATGTTTATATAAACAAAAAATAATAAATTTTATGATATGATATGATATGATTAATTTTATGATATTTACTTTAGACCATTCACGAGCTTTCTGGGTCGTTGTTGTTATATTTTTTTCCATACACCATAAAGCACCCATAAACGCTCCAATACTAACTCCACCAACCATGTCTATAGGTATGCCGGCTTCGATAACTGCTTTAAGCATCCCTACATGAGCTGCACCTCTAGCACCTCCACCTCCAAGTACAAGCCCAACGGAAGTTCCAGTTAACCAACGAGCAAGCCTACTGAAATCACTATGTATGTTTGGCTCGGACATCAGAACTTTGGAATACAGCTCATTCTGAAAATTGAATTATTAACATGCTTTATACATAATGAGACGCTCGGTACTTCTTTATAGCTTACAATTCTATACTGAGATCTTCTTGTAAACATCCGTTTAGGACATTGAATGTGATGATGACTAGAAACCCAAGATCTCATATTCAACCACTGCACTGTATTGGTAGGTCGTTGTCCACTTTGTTCTTTATGCAAAAGTACTAATTCTTTTTGCGTTCTCATTACTAAACGTTCGACTTCACGTTCAGTTCTGCCTATGGATGGAGGTTTATCTCCTAAACCTACAATAAGAATACAGTCGGCTTGCCGAACACATCGTTGGGTCCACAGCGTGTACGTTGGATCGCATTGGTATAATGAAATTCGGTGTTGATCTTCTTGCTGCGCAAGCCATGATGTTAGACGGTATTCATTTGCAGGTTCCATTATGGTGCTACCTAACGTCTATTAATTAAACAAAGATACAGGCATTTTGTATAATTTTATTACTTGTACTGGAATTAAAGTGATTTCTTTTTTATATTAACTGCTTACTTTTCGAACCACATCAGAAGTAAGGCGTAAACATGGCCCAATTGCACATAACGAGTGATAAAGTTCATACGTAAATGCTGTTAATGGGACATCGTCGGATACCGGGACTATTGCAACAGTTGAGAAATTTACTTGAGCTGGTCTTGCATCAACTGTTGCAGCGGCCCGTCTATAAATATGTTCATATGTATAAAGGAAATTACTACAAAAAAGAAATTGTATAAACATTAAACAAAATATTGTAGATATTTACTGTGTATCACTACTGCCATTCTTTGTGTGCGCTTGTTGCCAGGTGCCAAGTATACGATGTCCAAGTAAATTTATAAGTCTTGTAACTACTATTGGATAACGAAGTTTTATAACATTAAATAGTCCCTCCGGAAGTTTCGCTAATTCAGAATCTCGTACTGCCATTACTGTTGTTGATCGTGGCGTTTGTGTAACCATTTCTACAATACCAACAAGATCGCCTTTTCCATATTCTGCAACGAGTTCTTTTTTCCCATTCGTATATGTGATTACCGACCGAAGTCGACCACTTAACACAATAAATGTTGAATCTGATTCATCTCCTTGTCGATACACTGCTCTTCCACTTTCAAGAAATAGCCAATCAAGTGCAAAATCAACCTTTTGAAGAAGATGGGATAAATTATCGATACTACGTAATAAGTGAAATAAATGGTACAATAGTTTTACCTGTCTTACGAAGGGACTAAGTCTTCGAACAACAGAATGAGCAACATGTAACACAACAGTTGGTTGTTCTCGCATAATAGCGAAAAATGTTGGTTTACTAAGAAGTGCTATGCGACTAGAATGCTTTGCTCTAATGGTATAAAAAGAAGGTTCTCCAGTCAATACAGCCAGACCACCAACAATCTCGCCTTGATGAGCGCTAAACATATGAACTTCTTGACCTACATCTCTACCTTCTGAAACGCGTTGACTGATTATTAATGAACCAGATACAACATAAACGAGCGCAACATCCTAGAGAAAAGGAATGTAAAATTGTATGAAAATATAGACGTTTATGAATAATGTATAGCAATATTTAAGAAATGTTAACCTTATGAGATTCTTCCTTCATTAAGTATGTTCCAGCTGGTACTTCTCTGATTTGAACTTTGCCATCTTTGAGTATTGAATCATCTTCTAAGCCAAGTTCCCGAACAAATGCTTCTGTAGCCATTTGCACAAGCTGTGCTTCATCAAGTTGTTGTTGTATTGGTTCAGTAGTAGTAGACCTCTTTTTGTTTGGATGTGAATTTCCCGTGTGTATTACATCTGGTTGTGATACTTGTGATGTTATAGGCGAAGAATTCGGCCAATGAGAATCACATTCTGGTACCATATCTGCTGTATTCTGACCTGATTGTGGACTTAAATTTTGATTTTTCCAATCAAGATTAGTTTTTGGCCTATTATGGAACGAATATTAATAACAATGCATTTTTTATTTTCTACAATTTTTTCGCTAAACTTACCGTCGACTTATAACTATAGGTACACTTTGATGACTACTTGTAGAAATGTCGCGATGAAACACTTCATTTCTATCATTTTCTGATGAGACAGTTGCAGTTGTATTGGATTGATTTTCTATATTTTGGGTAGAAAATGTTTCTTTAGTTCTTGATCTAACTGGAGATCCTGAAAATGGGCTTTGTTTCTTTTTGTGTGGTCCTTGATTAACTAATTCTGCAGATAATCCAAGATATTGATGTAAAGCAGTGAAAGTGACTCTTTGAAGACGGACCATAATGACCTGGATAACTCGAACAAATGCATCAGGATGATCTTGAAAAACCTACAAGTTTTAGGAATAATAATTTTTAGTTTATTTTAGTCTGTAATGTGTAACTTGAATTATACCTCTTGAAATGCACTCATTGGTAACTTGACTACAATAGAATCCTCCACAGTTCTGGCTGATACTGTTTTATAGGTACTTGTATGCCCAGTAAGTACATCTGTGAAGCTAAGAAGACTAGTTACTGATTCTCCAGTTTTTACTAGCTTCAGTGATATTTGAGAACCATCAGGTCCTGTGATATAAACATTAACTAGGCCTTGCTGTACGATAAATAAATTTTCATCTGGATCTCCAATTTTAAATAAAGTGCTCCCAGCTGGTAAATTCATAATTTCTGTATGCTTGCATAATTTAAGAAATACCGGTTTTTCAAAATGGCCAAATACTCTGATACTTTGTAACATATATAAAGCATCAGGTGGTACTTTCTCTCCAGGACCTAAATCTTCTTCTAAATATTCAGCAGGTGGTTCTAAAACCTATGAAAATATTTAAAAAAATATATAATAATAAATACATAAGAAAATAGGAATTAAAATAAGAGATTTAAAATTCAAATACTTTTAGTTGTTGTGGCGCTGTCTCCTTTTTAAGTTGCAAAAGTCTTCGTGCAAATCTCATAACAGCCTTTCTTTTCTTTCCTTGTCCAGTTGCATGTACTTGTCCACTGATGGATTTTACTTTGCGCAACATTTTTCTTCCATAAAAGAGTACCTTGTCTCTTTTTCTGAATCTGGGCTTGCCTGTACCTACCCCAACAAATTCTTTCACTTCTGGGAGGAATTCTTTGTTTTTCCATTTTCGAAGAATAATTATAGATGCAATCAATAAAATCACAAGAGTCAATATTATGAGTATAAACAGAGTTTTTGATATTTGGTATTCTGCAATTAACTGGCCAATCCATCTTGAAAATAAATAAGAACCTAGACTTTCATTACATTTATTGAATAGTTCTACCACCTATAAAAAATAATAGTAATTAATTAATAACTCATTTCATTTCATTTCATTTCATTCAATAATATTAATGATATTCAAACTGATTATTGCGAAAACACCTTTATATGAATGAATCTTATACGTCAACAAATAGATAAAAAAATTACAAAATTATGAACGAAATATAACAAATACAACCTCCATAGTGGGCATTCATTTCTTCCATCAGAGTGTAGTAGAATGTTAAACAAAAACTGCGTCACAAATTCATAAGTGAAAGGCGACGGAAATGCAAGGTAGATGGATTAGAAACAATGTTCTTGCTCCGATATAAAAAATTACTTATCTACATTGAATTAATGACCTTTGATACTTCGCTCGAGTCATCCAGCGCCATTTTAGTCAATTTACAAGCTTGCAACTTATAAAGCTTGCAATTTCGCTTTTACATATTTTATATATTATGTGACATTTTATATTATTTACGTAATTACTATTATTAAATATCATAAAAGTCGAAACCGTTTCCATACGTATTTTCTGTTTTATTTATATTTCATATAATTTCTGTTCTTCTGAAATCAAAATATCGAAGTTAAAATTTAGTAATTTTGTATTTTTTACGTAGTATAAATTACAAATTAATTTCAGATATAAGGTAATAATGTGTTAGTGCTAAATTACTAATTGAATGATTTATTTTTGATTTATTTTTCAGAATAGAGAGAATTAAGAAAGGAAAGATATAAAACGCTTAAGAAGCTGTTATTTTGTTATTAAAGCAAAATATAAACTATTTATTGTGTAAACCTTCTATCTAAAAAAAAAAAAAAACAAATAAATGTATGCAGTAACAATTTTATTTCCTTAATTAATAAACCAATTTTTAACAAACATCGTTCAACATTATGGCATTGTTATTATTCGTTATATCAAAGAAGAATTTGAAATATACCCGCCAATATATGTTTGACCAATGGTAAAATATTTCCCCACTTAACACTTATTTATATCGGAAAAGTTCGATAGAGTGCGCTACGGCAGAATTCTGGGCGGTTTTTGATGGACAGTTGGGTCCAGCCAGTCAGTGGTTACGGGCCGACATGTTGGAGGTATTTCAGTGATCGTGCGCGGTGGGTATAACGCGTGATTTTTCATGCGTTTTTTGTGCGTGTTCGATATATAAGAAGTGCTTTTTGGATTGCGACGCTACATGTGAAGTGTCGAGTGAGACCAAACCTGCTTGTGCCTGGTTTACCCAGCCCAGCAAACATGAGCTGGGGTACAGAACTCTGGGTAAGTCTACTTGAGACTGTTTCTTCCTCCACCTATCTATCTTTATCGTTTTTTTGTTCTTTTATGATATACTCATATACGACAACACTGAATAGTATACACATCGAAGTGCATCGGATGCTGACCCGTTGTTTTCGCCAACGCGTAACAAGGATACCCCCCAAAACCAGTTCACGGTGGCAAACCACTCACGGGAGTTTTGCCTTTGCGGTTGCTAGCCGCGGGCGACGTTCTTCTCTCCTTTGGTATATCCCCTCCATTCTCTGCGTACCCAACCCCGGGTCTACTCATCGCTGTGCTTCTTCGCTTCCTTTCTCATGAAATCTTCGATGACTACCGGTGCGGCGGTGTATGACAGTAACTTGTCATCCTACTACGATCTACGATACGAATTCCGTTACCCTGAAACAATACGTTTAGAGATTATTTTAAAGTACGTTAGTCTTCGTATAGTACTTTACTTCTTTTAGTATTATACATTCATCATACATTATTTATTCCTGAAATAATATTCGTGATATGCTTTTGTAGAATATACAGTTTATTGAATTTTATACCGAATATCTAGTTACAGCCCGAACTCTGAACTTTCAGCTACCTATAAACGTGGTATACTTTCATCTGTGCATGCGGGCGCGCGCGCGCGCTTGTGTGTGTGAACTTGTAGTGATTCTAGCAAGTACACCCGTTATTCGCCAAAAATTAATTATTTAGGTAGGATTTATAGAGCAACCAATAATTGCTTCAGGATTTTATTTCGAAAATATTCGTTCTTTATCAATGTGATCTTGCGTGCTTACTATTTTCTCCCGTACGTTTTCACAAAAGAATTCACGCGCATCTAAGCTTGTATGCACAGGACTGAGAATCATGCCACTCAGGTTCGTCATCTTCCTTACTTTCTGTTCTCTATAAATAATTCATTCACGCATTCCAAGCCGTCGTTTTTGTTCCCCGCGATCTCTCTTGCTCGTACAGGTTCAGAGATCGATGAATTTCTTGCTGCTCGGTCTTTGCCACTGAAAAAAATTAAAATACATATTTGATAAGTGTACAATTTATTACACTGTGTTGCCTCGTTACTCGCGTTAGTGTTATGTTGCAGTGGAGCTGCCAATATCAAACACATCTTTCATTTTATGAATATTCTTAAGTTATAAATCGATATTCAAGATTCACGGAAATGTCAATGTACATGCGCAAAGTAACGGTTATTTTGGATATACAATAGTGTGATCTAGGTGTGCAATACAGATAACTATATGAGTATTCAATGATAACCTTGCTTTCGAGGGTATAGTGTAAGGCACGGTGTACAATCTGTAAGATTATCGCAACTATTGTTTCGATGCGCGATATATCGAGATTAGGTTAATCTGTGAACGTTTCGATATGAAAGCATAGTTGATTCTATATGTCATTATGTATTACGATTCATTGACGTTCTGCTCATATTCCCTCATGAATCATGATACAGGACGCGTTCGTGTTTAACCGCTAACGGCTACTCGTGAGCATATGTACACGTACGACACGGGCGTGCCTCGCCATGCTCTTGACAGAGAAAGGGAGAATACAGAGAGAGTTTTGCTTTGAAAATTTCCAGCTGAAATATCATTTCTGTCTATACAAATGTCTGTTTCATCTTTTTCGACAAGTTACGAGATCTTGGTCACTTCATACAGTATATTACTAACCAATAATATTAGTGAATTGACAAGATACAAATTATAGGTTATGATAATACTAGTCCTAATAATATTAATAATACTAGTTCAATTGTGCAAGAGGTCTTTTATAACTAACAGAGATTTGATATCAACATTAATATTAATTTATTATTAATTTTAATGTTTGTTGTTTGTAGATATCTGTTTAAATTAATTTTTTTAAAGGCTATTGCAGTGAATGAAATCGAGTAATCGTGGAGGACATTCAAAATATCGATAAGTCGCACTCGGCCTGTAGATTTTTCAAATTTGGTTTACGCAGACGGGATACGCAAGGTGATAGCTATGTTTCTTCTGTGTTGTTGATTTAACGATAAAACTTTATTGTTTGAGAAATTTGTCGATCGATGAAGTTTCTCTCGCTTATACCTGCGCTATCAAATATTTGCTCCAGTTAAAGGCGAGTCCTTGCTTTTAAAATCGATTTGAAGATGACTAATTGAGGTAATTATTTTCCAAGTTGCGTATGTATGCGCCTGTACAATGACCATAACATGATCGTTTCTTTGATCGTGTTCGCGTCAAAGTGCAGTAAATGCAAGTCCTTATCGGTCTTGTATGAAAAAACAATTAACCACGTAACGACGATTTATTGCAAGAGAAACATGACCGTAATGTTCGTATATCGTATTCGTACCGATGCATGAAACGATTTTCTAGACAATGAATTTTCAAGAAGTATTCTAGAAAACGAAATAACGCTCTCAATTTTGAATCAATTCTGATCTCTTAGTTAATTTAGGTAGCGTAATATAATTTTGCGTTAAATTACCTAGATATAATGAAATTCAGCGATCTCTAGTTACGTACTGTTGAATCTCATAATGCGATCTAGCAGGTATGTGCTTGTTTTTATTGTTTTTATATAATTGTCAACAAGTAGTGCAATTCTGTGAGTTTTTATTTTGTGTCGATAAGCTGTTCGCTATACTGATCTTCTTTTTAATCACTTTCAGATCTCGTGATTTGAAAAATGGACTTGGTCTTTCTCTCACGATATAAAGTTAATTTTAAGGTATAAACATTAAGTTACAAACGTTGAAACGACGTGTTTCACTTAGAGAAAGACGTTAATCGAGTTATTCTATGCGAATATTGTACAAAAATTTCTGAAAGAATATCCAAGTATTTTCGATATACCTTCAAGCTAATTTACGATAGTAGCAGAGCAGTGGAATTCATGAACAGACCAAGGAGAACCGGAGATTTGTCTCCAATTCTTCCTGATCACCTACGCGACTTCTTTGCATTGGGATCGTGGAAAATGGAAGTAAGACGATGTAGGCGGGAAAAGCACGAAGGTTACGAGCACTCGAGTTACTTTCTCCAGCACGACGAAATCAGGAATCGTTTTCTTGTACGTGTACTACAGGGGATACCGCTCCTCCGCACTCTGAATTACAATCTCGCGGCGGAATGACGTAAGAAAATTGCGGCTAAATTCTCATTTCGCCTCGATTTTCTTCGTTAATATCACGAGCTGTCTAAATTTTCTAAGAACAAGCAGCAGTTTTAGCTTTTTCAATCTTATTTTGTTCGACTTCGTAGTGATATAAGAGTTTTCTTGTCCATCATTGAGTAATAAGTAACAAAAGAATGAAATCTCGCGTGATTCCACGAGCCATCGGTTTCGAAGAACGAAAGCGACTTTATCCGTGTTCTCGATTTACTTATGTGCACAACTGACTCTTTCCTCGAGCCTATCCTGGGTCTGTTTCACGGAGAAACGTAGCGTCGCGTCGTTGTTTCCTTCTCTCCGATTGTCATCCAATGACGTCGGTTTTGCAAGGTGTACCGCTCGATGAGCTGTTTCCGTTGAGTAATAGGCGAATAAAAGCAGCTCTTTTTTTCTTTTTTGTTCGTTTCTGCAGAAACAACAACAAAAAGAAATAAAACAGTCGATGACGAAGTAGCAGAACGCTTAGATGACTAAATTAATCAGCTTTTTTTTTTACATTTCCATTATTTTATTTGGTTACTTTAGTTATTTAGTTACTTTAGCTTTTCCAAGTGGTGATATTCATTTCTGAAATTTTCTATTCGAAAGGCACATCTCACCACTTCAACGTTGTTCAAGTTCCCAGTTGGCAAGTTTCAGGTACCAACGAGTTTACCTCTCTCTCCTTTTCTTCCGTTGGAAATCGTACAGGCAATTGGAAACGTAAATACCAGGCTCAACTTTGTATGCTAACCGATGATTTCATGGTACGACATTCTTCGCTCGTGTCTCAGACAGAGAGTAAGGTCAGGTGCGTTTCTCTGTTCGGAGTTGGAGTATCTAAAAAGGTACCAACTATCTCGGAGAGGATAGGCAGACGCTGAAGGGTGGTTACTTGTCTCGAGAATCGATATCGACCAGCGAAAAAGAACGGTCTTGCTGGGAAGGCGTTTTCAAAGGAGAACCCTGTAGGCAATGAAGGCAAAATTTTCGAGCGTTCAAGTGGTGCAAAAACTTCACAGACAATTTGTCAGCCAGCCGGCAAATTGAGCGTAAACCACTTAACAACGTGGAACGAAAAACTTGACCGATTAAATTTTACAGGTATTCTTCTTCGAATCTGTTGAAAATCGACCATCATTTTAATTTCGAGCTAAATTTTCGTGTCAAAATTGGCGCTTAAATCACTTCTTGGAAAACATATTTCTCGGATATCGGAGATATTTGAGTTATTACGTGTGCTAGAATAACAAATCGAATTGCCGTGATGTAGACTTTTCGTTTATTTTCCGATTACCAGAAATATACAGATGTTTGTCGTGTAAAGTTCGTACTGACTTTCATTAAAACAGAATTACGCTCATCTCATTACTTTTATTATAATTATATATGATATATATACACGTTATACACATTAGAAATTGCCAGTTCTAGTGCTAACTATTGAGAAGATACACGCTTTTCCAGCCAATCGATTCTTCTTTTCTAAAAGAAGAAAGATTCGTCGCAAGGATTTGCTCTGACGTACAAGCTACGTTGAAAGTTCTCAATGGATCACTCGTAAATACGAACGAGATGCACACGGTGTAAAGTAAGATTTATCGAAACGAATAATTCAATCGAAATGGTCTGGTACGAAATTCTAGGACGAAATGACACGACTGTGTATAATCACTTCTCCATAGTGTAATTGATAGACGAAATGATCTTTTCTTGGTACGTAACTTGCCGTTTCACTGGCTATCGTTCTTATCTGGCTTGCCCTTATCGTTTACCTATCGCGTTGTTCTTTTCCTACGAACTACACTCCGTTATCTCTTCCCAACAGCGAGATTCCCGACATTTTTGTTATAATCTTTTTCTCTCAGCGCGTTCCAATGAACCTGGAGCTCTCTCTAACCGAGGAATCGAGACGATTATAAGTTCAGCACGACTCGGTTTGCTCGTTTAAGAGGAGCATTCTCGAGAATAGAAACAGGGGCAACGATTTACACGCGGTATGATTGTTCTTCTTCGCGGTACTTATCGATGTGTATCTACGCGGAGCATCGTAGATATGCGTCGTTGAATTGTACTAGTGTTATCGAGACGCATAACAGCAGAGAATAATACGTGTATATGGAAGTTGAACGTCGTTAGGAGACCCGAAACGATAACGTCGGTTACGATGTGTTTTCTTATATTTAACGTTCGATTTATAGCATGTTGACAAAAGTGTCGTAAGAGTAAACAAAGTAAAGTTCCATTAGTATATCGAGTTTTTCAGATAACAGTCTAATTTATCGCAACGATCGTTTTGTGAATCACTGAAACGGAATTTGGTCGTAAAATGTTTCAAAATTACTTGTATTATCGATTCTTATCGCGAATTTCTTCAGCGTTTCGACTTAGATAATTAAAATCTAGGTAGATACTGATACTTGGAGAACGTTTGGAAAATTATTGGCGGCCAGCAGATAAGGAGAGTCCTTCGTTAAAGTGCAAAGACACTCGGCCAGACTGCATGGTTGCTTTATGGTGTACAATGGAATCCATGAATTCGAAATTTCAAGCGGCGTCTGGGACTTGCGGTTCCCACGTCCCATGGACACAACCGGTAGCTAGCCTCGAGCATGGACGAAGGAAGATGTTTGCATGATTACACGCTTTGTGTCTCGCCCCGTGTTCAGGAATTCTCATAATACTCAGGACTCGAGAAATCGTTCCCTATGAGTATTTTCCTGACCGCGATTATGCGCTGTTTACTTTAATTACATTCTATTATGCTGATAGAACTTATTAACTCAATTATCCAATAGACGCGCGTCTTAGGTGAAAGTTCGAATCGTCTGCGAGAACCTTCTTCCACGCACGAGTATAATACTTTATTCTTAACTTTTCTCCATGCCATAGTTAGGGATGCCCTTCGATCGCTTCGTCCTTCTCTACTTTCTAACTCGTTTATATTCTTTAAACATTTTGCTACTGTTTTATTACATTCTCACGTCGCTTCTTTCCACTCTCTACAGCCATTGGTCCTTCGCCTCTGTCATATTTCCACTCGCTTTGCAGATATGTATATTCCAAGCATTCGAAGAATTCTTGAGATACCACCGCTCGAGATATTTCCTTTTTCTCTGGTAACAGAAGCGTTTCACGTGACGTCTCCTCTAATGCGGTCTCTCTATCAATTTAATTACGTTAAGATTGTAAATTCCATCGAAGAAGTATTCGAATTTACTTTCACTCCCCGAATCTTACGATCCGATTACATTTTGTAAGAAATTCCACCTCGTTCTAAAGATCCTAAATATACTAAAAGACTGTTTCGTTTTTTACGAAAGGAGAAGACCTCTTGTTCGTTCCGGTGCATGGCGTTCCTTGCGATCGCGCATCGCTCGTTATCCGATTCACCGGTTCTCTTCCATAGAATTTCGAATTAATATCGCGAGGAGGTTGAGGTTCGGGAGAGCCAGGCTTGAACGGGTCTCGCGAAGCTCACGAGAGGACCTGGTCGACGCAAAGGTGGGGAACGGTTCGCGGTGTCGAAGAAAAATCACCGGGATTCTGGCGGGACTGCTCGCTCTCAGGGAGGTGCTCCTTCTTCTTTCCTTAAGCAGCGTGTCCCTTTTGCAGCCGGTTTTCGCCGTGACGCTGCTATATGCCGAGAGTGCATTTCTTCTTTGCGGCAGAACACGCGTGCCGAGGTCGCTCAGCGAGACGCCGACCGGGGAACTTGCACTTGAATTTTTTCATTCTCGCCCCGAAAGTTCATCGTTCCTAGCTCTATGAATACTTTCTTTTCTATTCTCCTTCTCTATCTTTTCTTTCCTATTTTCTATCAATCTTCTTATGGATCTTCTTGCGTTTTTCTAACATGACCACTTCCCCATTAAATGGGCAACCAGTCGTACGAATTAATTAACCCCTTGCCGATCATTTAATGATTAATTTCAATTATTAAACACAGATTGTTTATTTAACATGCTGTTAACATGCAGCAACGAGCAGCCAGTGTTTACTGAAATTGTTGTTCAAGGAATAGGCAAAGGGGTTGATCACGATGCAATGGGATTAAAGTGAAAAATTCAATCGTTGCGAGAAAATAAAACGAAAGGCGATAATGAAATAGGGAAGACGTAAAAAGGAAAAAGAAAGTCGATCGTCTGTTGAGTCGATTCCTCGCCAAATATCTCTTGGCCGAGCCACGTATTTTTGCCCGCATGTATGAATGTTTCTTCGAGAGCCGGCACGTATACTCTGCGTGTGCGTGGACCGTGAGGCAAAGAGAGTGCTCACGAACTTGCCCCACCCACGCATTGCGCCAAATCTCTATAAATATACCGTAGAGGCGAGAGAGCACGTTTACGCGCACACGAGTCGTGCAACATAGAATAGGAGAGAGAGAAGCTTCAAGTTGTTCGTGGGTGTGAGCTTCTAAAAACGATACTTGTTTCGTTTTTACGGTGTTTTCACGCTGACGAATTAAATGTCCATTCGATAGACTCTCGTACGGCGCGGCTACCTTATACGATTCGCCGAGCGGAGGCGAATCTGTTTCTTTATCTACTACTTCATCGAAGGACAAATTTTTACTCGTCATCTTTATCAGACATTAGTCGGAATTAATGGCGTTTCTTGAAGGTTCGTGTCGTTGTAACGTGCTTTGTCTTGTTTAATATGTATTTAACGAACAAACGAGAATCTAATTGCTCGCCTAATCTGTTTTGTGGCAGCGAGGCTTAGAAAGGTCTACGTGAAGGAATCTGTTGGAGGAATCGTCGTAATTCCTAGACTTTTTTTCGATCTTTCGAAATTACTTCCTGTTATTCGATCATTGAACCTTTTCTTTCTATCTGACAATTGTCTGGACTTTGTTCCTCGCTGTAGTCGGTGTATCGGAAGTGAAACGCGGCGAGTCTGCCTCGTTACAGGTCTGCTCCACTTTGACAATCGATAAGCTGCTGGTCTCTAAATGAAATTCTACGACAAAGAAGGGCAAGGTTTTTCATATTAGCCAGTCGGAAGTGGATCGGAATCGTCGTTCTCTAGGTATACTCGAGACGCAGCGTATCGTAGAGAGAATCTCTCTATATACACGTTAAAGCTGACGTCGTACGGTCTCCTCCTCCATGGGTCGATCGATAAACGCAAAACCGAGTTGCGCCTTTTTGCTCCGCTAAGAACCACAGTCGAACTATTGTACTTTCGAGTTATTACTTTTATAGATGCAGACGAGCAATGCAACTTCGTCTTTCACGCGATTTCGCACCAGTGACGCTTCCTGATTCGTTAAATTTATGTTTGAGAAGCTTGGTAGAAAAGTGGTACAGACTTTATACGAATTTGCACTGCATAACTGAACTGCAAACTACACGTAAGATCCGCATCCATTTAGAGGATCTTGTTATAAAGTTTCGAGATTTTATGAGTTCTTATAATAATACATTTTAATGCGCGATAACTGTGATGTATATACTGCGTGTTTCCAAGAACAGATAGCGGTAGAATTGTATTAGTAAAGGTTTTCAAGATTCACAAGAGTCTCTTTATCGATCTAATCTGTTGCTCGAAAGAAATCCGTAAAAGAATCGGAGCTGTTTCTCCACGCAGAAGCTGGTAATTGGGATATCGATTTTTAATTGCGTAGCTGCGATTTATTAATTGTTCGTTCCCCGAGACGTATGCATTTTCTCGAAACAGCGTCGCAACGACGTAGTGTAGATTCTTAGCATTTTCAGACACGTAAGAATATACATTGTTACCCGTCAGAGTTTCGTAACAGACTGATCGGGATACTTAGCTCAGTTGAGAAACCGGCATTCGTCGGATAACCGTTGAAACGAACTTGGTAGGAAGATCATATGCGATAAATCTAATTAGAATTATAAGGTAACACGCGAAAACTACAAGCCTCGTAGCCTTCGATCGTGTTCACCTTCGGCTATGAAATTGCGGTATTCGAAGACATTGAACACAGACGTATAGGTTCAACCTTCGCTTCGAGCTTCGATCGAGTTCGAAGACACGCAAGACACGATTCGTTCGATCTTCGCGAGGCGTGAACTTTGACATTTAACGTTTCAAGGATCTCAAACGACTTAGGCGGCGAAGATTCACGAAAATCGATGGTGAAGCTTGCCGAGATCGAATGTCACCTGGCATACTGTAGTCGTTCATGGTTGTGGCCCGTTACACGGCCAGGATTTGACCGTTCGATTCCTTTCCCGTACGCCACGCAGTTTTGTAGCCCGTGTTTTGCCTCGTTATGCATGCACGTAACGCATTCTTGCGCAAGCAGAAGCAAACGTCCGATTTTCGATCGCACCAGTGTCGTATGAGATGAATACGTCGTGATAGGTGCGGAAGAAACACTCGGCTATATTTAACAATTTATTTATTAACATATACTCGATATATATACACTTAGTGTGGAACTCGCGATTACTGTTAGCGGTTTGCGATTCGTCATTACGAGTTTGATTCCTAGGAGATGCGTTTTCATGTACGATACGAGTTCGCAAGATGATTGTTTAACACGTTGACTGCCACGCGTGTTTTCACCGAAGTCTCCGGCAGACGCAGTACAAAGCTTTCTCTGCTGGATACTCCCATCGATATTTTAGTAATTTTTAATAAACCATTTTCGTATTTCTTTTATAACAATTCAATAGTTCTATTATTTCCTCTGGAATATCTTTTCAAATACCCACGACGATCCTTCGCAAGTAGTCAAATAAGCGACACCCGAATATGGGTTTCATGGCCCTAGCGGAAACTTTGCTGACCCCGAATACGCGTTTCATGGCAGTCAACGTGTTAAGATGTCGAGAGGTTCGGATCGATTGTTACTACGGACTAATGGCTCACGACTGTTGACTGTTCACTGCTGACTGACGACTCACTGACTACTGACTTTCCGTCACGATGATGCTGCGAAGGAAAACTATGACAGAGTGTGTCTAAGGATACGAGATCATCGGATTCGCCAAGGGAAGCCTTCGTTCGGAAAGCGAGGGAAGTGAACGTTGCTGCTAACTTGCTAATTTCTGCGTTGGCGGTTGAAGAAGGATGCTAACTGCCCTTGAGAGAAAGTTGTCAGCGGGAAACATTGTACGTGAGAAAAAGCAGATTTCCCGTATTTTACCGTAGTAGGTAATAAATGTAGGGAAAGCTAAAACACGGACTGTTTGTTCGTTTGCAGGACCTTTGTTAAAAATTCTAAGATTTATAGCCGGTCCTTGGGCTAGCTGAAAATATTCTACGAAAAATGTATCGGCATCTGGCAATCATTTTGCCGAAGGATAGGGTCTTTGTTTAGCGAGCCAGGGAACAGAAACCGTTGGAAAAATTTGCTGTCGAGTGCCGCTAGGCATATAACCAGTGAAAATGTATATGCGTTTTGTTTTATTTTACTTTATTTGGGAGTATTTTACAATCCATTTTTATTGAGAATTTTTAGTAAATTTTCTGGCGTGGTACTATGACACGATTAAAAGTATAAAGTGTGTTCGATTCTAATTGAACCTAGTGCTTGATTCTAAAGGATATTGTCTTTTTAACTTGCGGATCTGATCCGACGTGTCAAGTAGTTGAGTAACTAGAGGGTTTCGATGGTTGTGAACTCTTATGATATATCAAGTATATGCGCTTTGTATGCTCGATTTTTATCGTTGGCTCGTCAAATCTCCGTTAGGACATCCCTAATATGTGCAGAGCGAGTAGCATCAGTTAGGCTCGCGGAATTAGCTTCTAACTTTAGTGCATAATTATATCGTGCTGTATCCCATCTTGTATACGGCGTGTAACGTGTTGGCTGGCAAATATGATGGAGCCAGCTACGATCGTCGAGAAGCCGGTTAGTTATTAAGTTCTTGCTTAATACCACCGTACGTGCGGTGAATTTGTCGCTTTTTTCTCGTCGATCGTGGTATAGCATAGTTTGAAAGTGAGGTAGACTACAAGGTAAAACTGGAATGATAAATCTACGACGAAGTAAATCTTTAGCAGAACGAAAGTGTGTGGCGAGTTGATATTTATTTGAACGACGAGAGTGAATTAAAGTTATGAGAGAAATCAAAGACGCGTATTCTGTTAGATGTGCAACTTTATGAAAAAGAGAGTAGACTGCCCAAATGATAAAAAAGCCCACGCTTACTAGGCTTTTATCTAGTTCTAGTTGGAGTCTGTTGTTTCAACAGTGTTCCATTTGCTTCCGCTTCTTTGGTATATGGCAAAATGTTCCTTGATACGCGTAATTTTGGGAATCCTACGATTGTGGGGATAGTTGGAGATACGTTCCTTTTTTATCTCTGTACTATTGATCGCAAAAGTCAAGTTGCAGATAGAGTGAGTAATAATTACTCGATGTTTAATAAAAGAGATATATTTATTTTACTTAGTCCGTGCCTTTCGGTTTTGGACGAGTTTTCGGTCTTACATCTGAAATTATGGCAACTTTTGGGCTTTTGCCTCCTTGCTGTGCTTCCTTCCTTATTGTCGTTCCTCCCCATCTTGTATTGCCCTTCTCTTCTCCATTATTGTCTTTAATTCCATTAGTCCTTCTCCAATCTCGTTTAGTATTTTTTCTGTGTCCTATGGTCCTCCAGTTATTTCGCATACTTCTATTACGCGTCTCAGGTCTTCTTCTTTCTTTTCACATAGCCTGCATCTTTTTTCTCCTTCTTCTTTCCAATATTCCCTTGCTTTGGTCTCGTTTCCACATCTGAATCTTTCTTTTTTTTTATTTCCATGCACATTACAATCAATTCTCTCATTGAGAATTTTAAGTAAGTTTCTCTGGCGTGGCACTGTAACGTTATTAATTCCAACTCAATCTATTGCTTAATTCTAAAGGATATTGTCTTTTTAACCTTCTTGTTTTTTGTACGTGGAGAAATCCTCATGGACACTCCCCTGGTTAATGATCGGTAGCAGCAGAGTAGTGTCGGACTCCTACCGACTAAAACTCCACGATGACCATCCTACGCGTATGACAGGAGTGCTCCAGGAACCTCTTGTGAATTCTCTTCCTGCGGATCCTGCGGATCTGATCCGACATGTCAAGTAGTTGAGTAACTAGGGGGTTTCGATGGTCGTTAACTCTTATGATATATCTATTACTACATTTTGCTATTTCTTCTTTGACTTTTGGTATCTTGAGATCGCCATGTATTGTTTCGTTGGTAACATACCAGGGTGCATCTATTAGGGATCTTAGAGTTTTCGATTGGAAGCATTGAAGTATTCCAATGTTGGAATCACTTGCTGTTCCCCATAGTTGGATTCCGTAGGTCCAGACAGGTTTTATTATGGTCTTATAGAGCGTAATTTTGCTCTGCGTGTTTAAGTTGGAACGTCGGCCAAACGTCTGAATCTTGCTAATATTTTTCTGTCCTTCCACTTCATCCTCTCTTCTAAATATTTTGCTAACTCTTCCTTGGCGATTTTTCTATAATGTTTGTTATATTTTGATTCCCTTATCCTTTCCTCCCTCTCTTCTGCTTCTCTCTTTTTCCTTTCTTCTAAAATTTGGTCTACTGTCATCCTTCCTTGTAATAACAGAGATATATATTTTAGATAACGAATAGCATGTGGCTGTACGGAGAGTGTTGAATTCTTCGTAAACTCGTCTTTTAGAAATCTGTGGAATCTCATCTCGATTTTAATAAGCTACGGTTTTTTGGAGGAGATGAATTGTCGTTTAAAAAGCTCTACAGGGGAGAGTCGCACAGTATCGGCAGCTATGATTTTTTTTATATCTTCGTTTAGAGTCGGTAAAAATCTAAATTTAGAAAATGAGCTTGTAGTACAAATGGAACTTAATTGTGTGAAAATGTCGAAATTTATAGGAAACGAAAAATTATCGTCCAGTACCGACAAATTGTTCAATTAATAGATTTTTCGGCCTAAATGCTTGATAATGTTAAAAAAAATATGTGGATGTTAGGACACACATTTTTACTCAAATTTTATTTTTAAATATATCACAAGGAAAGCAACTAATGTTTTCTTCGTCTGTGCATTCGACGCGTGAGCAGCCCTCACGTTCGTCGTTTTTGGAACATTGAAAACCTCTACGGCCTGTACCCGAGTCATCTTATTTTCGAGGAACAGCTTTAAAGTCGCATTCATATTCCCTCTATCCAATTTTCTCTTTTCTGCTTTGGAATTTCAGACATTTTTCTGCGAGGGAAGATAGAAGAAGGATCAAACGAACATTTTCTAATTTACTATCAGTTGTCAACAGATCGAACTTGCAGATAAAAAAGATTTGGTTTGTACTGGTCGATGGCTGATCGGTTGGTACTGGACGATATTTAGATGATCCGCTGTGAACGACAAACACGTGGAAACGTTTCAGACTATGACATATATAATATACAAAGAAAATTGTAAAATTGGTGCTGATAATTACACTTAATAGACTGGCTATAGTATACACAGTAGGAAAAGAACATGTACTTACCCGAGAAATAAAATATCAATTAATTTTCAACACTTGGAATATGGAATATGGAAAAATTCGTTTATGCAAATAAAAGTGCACGTGAGAAAAGTCAGAAGTAATTTTGAGGTACCGTATGCCGGATGGTATTGCACGATTCTCCCTTACTACTATTTTTATTTTTTCTCAAATTCTTAGGGTTACCTTTGCACAGAAATTCTTCTGATGTTCTTCGGAGTCTTCGTTGATGGTGAAGCGGTTACAAATTATATCGGCTATCTGAAGACTCACAGGTGCTCTAGTCTACTATGTGGTATAATATCATGTTGCTGGATTCAGTGCTTGTGACAGAACAAAACGGATAACATCGGATGAATCAATGTTGTGCACGAATTGCATTGACTCGAGATAACAAAATCACGACCCCGTTGCCGGCGATGAAGCCGTGTTCAAGAGGAGAGAAGGGTTTCCGAGGGTCCTTGTTAAGACTTTCGAGAACAGGGATTTCGTCCTCTCGAACAGGAAAATACTTAACGAGCAGTATGCCGCAAACATTTCGTTTACGCTCCATTCGACGAAAGCAAACGCTCTGTACTTGTTTAATTTTATTTAAATATCGCCAGGAGACGTCTGAATTCTATAAGTATCAAAGCTGCCAGTAATTATGTACTTTGATGATTCTCAATGGATTTGTATTTAAATGTCGGTGGAGCATAATTATTTCACCCTCGTTGTCGATTCTTCCTTTTCTGTTTCCACCAAAAGTTGCAAAGGCCGCAGAAGCTTAACCATCTAAGAGCATTAATACGCTTTTGATCAGACATGCTATCACGGAGTACAAAATCTTGAAAACGCATTACTCATGCGATCAAAGTATAAATACTCGTTATCGAGAGAATACGTGCATAAATACGATACAAAAGCATTGGTTCTCTTATTTTCGTTCTTCTTATCTCTGATCTGTGCCTTTTCTAAATGCACAGCGGGATGTTCACGACTCATCGAAAAATCGCACGTCAACTCGAACCGTATGGACGTGAAAAGCGTGCTCGTTTTTCCATTAAAATGGCCATGGCGATACGAGAACGTGTCCACTCCACGACAATACCGGTCATAGTTGAATAGAGAGAAAGAGAAAGAGAAAGAGAGAGAGAGAGAGGTAAACAAAGTAGAGAGAGGAAAAAACAATGAGCCTGAATGATAGAGTGCGCGAGCGACTGCTCGTATTATCTGGAGAGGGAGAAAAAACAGTGCGAAGGTCTGCCGAGTCATTGACCGCGTCCAACGATAGTAACGAAATGTTCCGGTGATTCCGTGCTAATTAATTCGCGTTGCATAGTTACGATTGTACACGCTTCAAGTAGCCGCTGGTACTCGGGCTTGTGTCTAGCTTGAAAAGGCGTAGACGAGACACGTGGAACGTGTCGCGTCGCGGCGTCTGTAGCATTGTCGCCGAAGGAAGAGAACTCTTAACCTGCTCCGGGGTTGGGTATGACCCCTTGGCTAGTCCACGTAGCCAGCCTTTTTCCTCAGAGAACAATCGAGCTCGCTTCTCTTCCGCTTCTTCGAATCCCTTTCCGTTTCGAGCGTTTTCCATCGCGAACCTTGTAACCTACGGGAACGACTATTGTCTTCGATCAGGGACGTTGTGAAATAGAATTATATATTCTATTTTCCGGCCAGCGCGGTGCGGAAACGAGAAAGATAGCTAGTAGGCGACCAGTTCCAATCTAGATAACTGGTCTGGCTCGCGTGAGATATCAAAAACTGTAATATATTATCGTTTTTCATGGAATTAATCGAACGGTACTTGAAATCACTTATTCATTGATTACGACCAGATTAACTTTATTTCTAAGGGTTCATGTTATAGTTCCACGTCAGAAAACTTACTTAAAATTCTCAATGATTGTAATGTACATCCAAATAAAATAAGAAAGAATTTCTAAGGGTGTAAAGTACAAGTCCGCTCTTTTATTTTTCTGGTCTATCGACGTGAATTTCTAATAGATCCGAAAATATCTGGGATATTCGTGAATGACCGTACTGTACTATACGATCCTTCATTGGATCAAATCGTTGAAGCTTCCTTCTCGATAAATATAAACATTTCTCTGGAAGAAATTCAAACGCGAAGTTTAGTTCGGCTCGCGACCTCGCTTAATTACGATATAACATCTTGTTTGCAATAATTATAAACAAAGCTTGTATAAGATACAAAACAACGAACATTTTCGAAGCTTCTTCGCCTTGAAAGACGGAAATACGCTCGCTACTCCCAACGAAACGTTTCTGTTTTTGCGTAACGAAATGCAAGACGACTGCCAGATAGTATTAGTTGTAACGATCAATAAGCTCTGACGTCCCACAGTTACTTTTCTGTGAAGTGTTTATGCCGTTCGTGGTTGCCGACTACGTAGAATGTCTGAATGCCTATAAATAAACTACTTGGCACACCGGTCATTAGGCGGATTGCCGATAACTTTATCTAAGACTGGCGAATAATCAGGAAATCGCGATACGCCGTAGGAATAATTTCAAGTACAGATAAAACGGTGGCCTATTGGCACGATGTATCGCTCGACCTATTTTCCTCCGCGGATTAACGCGACGAACTGAACGTTCACGGGCTTCGTTTCGCTCTCAACAATGCAGATATTTCGTAGTTGGAGATCGCACGAGGCTTACCTTAATCGTCGAAGAAGATGAATGGGCTTGATCGTCGTGGGACGCAAGGTCTTTGACCTTAACCGCAGGAAGAAAAATATTAGCAAACTATAATCCGTCGGATAATTACGTCTGTCCTTTGGTATAAGAGAGATCACGATAGGCCAGTTAGCACGACAATGGTCGTTGACAGGCTGAAATGTATATCACGCATATGAAACGCATCGTGGCCTGCGCAGAATCTCTGCAAGGAAAGTTGTTGCCCCGCTCGAGATACAGGTTTTCTATTATTCAATCGATCTTTATGCATTTCTGCGTTTAGTTAATGGCACGTACTGGTTACGAAGGAGAAACGAGAAGTCGGATCTGTCGATTTATTGAGCTACAAAAAGAGGAACGAATTCGTGGAAGCTAAACCCGTGGTTGGTACTAGATCGGAAAAAATGAGCTTCAGTCTTCTTTTACGTTATATGTATACTGGTTACTGCTACACGTAACGCAAAAGAATAATAGAAGTATTTCGTTGAATATCAAGAAAAGATATAGGTATGTAACTGGAAAGAGAAAGTTTATCTAAAATTTATGATAAACGTATCATAGTACTCTCTTAGAAATCACCGAATCGATGGCATAATTGGACGTCGTACGAGACATTGTACCCATCTTTGATCCACGATTCGATTTATAGATAGGATACTCTGAAATAACTATGATGTTTGTGCCATGCGTGGGCGTTCCTCGCTCTTGGAATTAAGATGGGATCGATAAGATCGCGTAAAGTAAAAGCTTCGACAAAGCGTCGTATTGTTTTGGTAACGGTTTGATCTCCCGTCGCTTCGTAAACCATCTCCGTGGAGGAGCGATAAAAGGCGTGTGTCGGACCACGCGACTTTCTCGTTGACGGACGATGAGTCGCCATTGAAGCTCTTTGTTCCGTAATCCGCATGATTCGTCTCTCACCAGAGGAGGACGAGTTTACCCATTACACCGTTAGCGTAGGATCCGCGATAGTACGACCTAGGGCAACATTCCTGAGAATTTGCGAGTGTACGTAGTATTCTCGATCCTCTATCGCGCCGGATCCGTTTCTCGCGTACTACGATACGATTTCGAGCGAAACTCGCGCGAGACTTCATTCGATAAATACGTCGTCGTTGGAGATTTTTTTATCGCCATTCGAGAGATACGATCGACTTAGGCGAGCACAAGTTGCATAACGGTGTCTTACGGATACCGATAAGGCTGAAATAAACGCGGCGTTGTAAGAGCCGACCAATTGACACGAGGCTTAATTAGAAAATCGTGCGAGCGCGATTTATCTTTGGCGACCGGGACGATTCGTCTTCGATCAAGCGAGCACTTGTACGGACGCGAACGATTTATGGCGTCTATTAAAAGCTCAAGAGCAGGGATCTGTCAGTGCTGGAAAAAACGTGTGAAAAGTCTGTGGCTAGGAGTCAGCCTTGGAAAATCGAGTATGGAACTTATGCGCGCGTCGTTCGAGCGGAGCAGCGAGCGATCGCTAAGCTGGCGCGGAGGAACGACGTCGTACGTCCTCGGAAGGTCACGCAAGAGAGAAAGGCCGGGAGGGAAGGAAAGTCGTTTGAATTTCGGCGTTTGAGCGACGAGTGCGCTCGCTCTCGTTCCTCGTACGGCGTTTCAAAGGAGAGATTCAAGGGTACCTAATTCTGGAGTATTTTTTCGCGTCGTCGAGAAGGCCCTGTCCCGTTTCGCGAAAGCGAACGATCTCCTAGGGTGGGGAAGTGTAGCGTTCCGAACTTGTGTACCCTTTGGAACACTGTGAAAACTGAATGTGAATTTGAAGTCTACTTGGTTGCAAACGGTCGAGAACCACACTCCTCTGTGTGCCGGAGTCAAGCATGCTATTTTCGCGAGATATTCGAACGCACAGCGTAGCGTGCATCTCTGTGCAGATTATTCACGCTGGATTGCATTAAAGACAACGGCGCATTCTCGGCGTTTCTATCATGCAACAGCCTCGTATCGTGTATCCGTCAACGGCTCTTGCGACTACCTTAGCAATTAGTCTTTTCTATGCTTCTCCTTTCTTTTCTTTTTTATTTCTTCTTTTTTTTTTATTCTCGTTACGCGTGTGTACGTATACGTACGCGCATGGGTGCATCTAACTAAGTATGCACCACCTTGAACATGTCGCATGCACCCGTATGCACCGCACGAGCCAGCGACACTAGATGCGTACGTACGCTCGCTGTTGGTTCAACGTTCCGTCTGCTTATTAAATGCAGCCACCGTGCTCTCGTGTTTCACTGGTTACTCGTTAGTACACACGAACGACGTGTTACGAACATAGACGAAAGTGTGGAGTATCGTATCTACCTTTACCAAAGAACGAGAGTACGTTAGCGGACTATTCTTCGCATCTGTTCGTCTTCGCCGACCACGTTGTATTGTTTTCCTTTGGTTCGTTTTCTCCTGTTTGTTTGTCAGTGTGACTGCATTGCATTTCTGGCTGAGCAGTTCAAGCACGAAACTAATTCTATTTGCTGTTGCATTTTATCGTCGCTGGTAGTAGATAGTGTAGGTTGTGCAGTTCAAAACTAAGATTTCTATTTGCAAAGTTGGCAAGACCAGTATGTTTTTTTCCAACTGTCAGACATCGTGAGACAGGGTGTAGCGAAACATTTTGTCTCGCCTTGGAGCCACGCCCTATTTATATAATACTCGATTGCTCTTCGTCAATATTTGACCGACGTCCCACGGCGTATAGTACTCGAAAACTCCGTCTAAACTTTAAATCATCGTACTCCATCGTCAATGATCTCTCGTCGTATCGACGATCCTCTGTTCGTTTCCTCGTATGCTCAAACGTAGTGTATGTACTTATTGGAGTAGTATCGCGAGCGCACTCGTGTTTGTCGCGCGACAAATTTCTCTGTCTGTTCCTCGCTGTCTGTCTGCTTGTCACCCCTATCCTTTTTCCATCGCCCTCGTTTCCCTGGCCCTCTCTGTTGCTCTTTGAAGTTGCGTGAGTATATACAGAGAAATGCAGGATCAATAGGGTGGTGGAGGGTACGAAAGCACCCCAGCACGATTTCATGACTCATAATACACACTTGTTCGAGTCCTGCAGCGTTTCGTTCTCGCTTTATCTTGCACGTGTCTCTGGTTTCCAAACAATTTTTATAGCAGGAAATATTTTGTAATTTTTCTTCCATTATTCTTTGAATTACGATAACGCGTGTCCGAGCTGGAATATTGATTTTCCACGATGCTCGTCTTCCCCACTTTTCCCACTGTCTCACGGTGAACAACGCTTTTTCAGCTCGCTCTCGCCGAATTAATTAACACCGACCTGCTCTTGGAAACTTTTTCAACCGGTCTTTCGGCGAGCCGTGTACTTTCGGTGCCCTCGACGCGATCGCGTTCCCGTTTCACCGCAACGAAAAGAAATTTTAGTTAATCAAAGACTGCCCACTGGGCTACGCGACTCTCCGAGCCACTCTCTGACTTGCACGTTTCACGGTTTGTCTTTGTACGCCGTAATTTTCTGGAAAGTTTTAGAAACTACCTTTTTAACGTCTTTTATTTCTTACTCTGTTCAATTAAAGTCTTTGAAGTTGCATGATAAACCGGTTCTAACGAGCAAGGATATTTGTATAGAATATAGTAGTAGGTAAGGATCGGAATTATGCCTTGCTCTTGCGGTAGGGAAGAAACGTGATTGCCTCCCAGAAATCTTTCTTAACGACTTACAAGTCGGAAAGAATCGCTAAAAAGGAAAGAAAGAAAGAAACGCGTCTGTAGATGCCGTGGTCGAAGGCGGTCGAAGGTGTCCCGAATATCGGGGACCAGTTCGACAGGCCAAAACTCGAAGCCTGAAGATATGGTAAAAGCAAGAAGATAGGGGCCAGATATAGCGATGGTCGGACAAAGGCAACTGCCATACACGTGCATAACGGAAAGGCGGAATTTATCTTCAGGGGATGATCCAACCGACCTGGATAGTAGTATGCGTTTGGCAAAGTTAGGTCGACGTTGCAAGTGCATTTCTTTGAAAAAGATCGGACCTAAGGGGTGAGTCATAGAGCGACCGGACATGGCGGTGCACGTTTTTCATCTATCGACCTGCGGTACAGAAAACGCAGGATTGGTCGTGGGGAAACTCGGCTCAGGCCGCTTCGTCGGTGTACAACCGTGCGTATACATCGTGGGGAGGCTTTGCTCGCTGAAAATCGATTCTAGATAATGGGCTATAATTTCATTCGCGTCCTACCGAATGAAAATCGAACAACTTGAACCGTATCGATGATACTCTTCGATCAACCAAAGTGGTTGTACGCTGTTTCAGCGATTTTACAGAGTGTTTGCTTTCCTGTGTCCTGAGAGCTGAGAATAATTTTATTTGAAATGGTAGTTATATAGAAAGTTGATTTTATTTTCGAGTCACGCGTAATTAGTCGACTAATTTCAAACATGTTGAGTTGTCTAAAGCTAAGTAGATCCGGAGCGATAGATCTATAAATTCTTCTACGATCTCGTATATATTTAATATGGATACTCACTCGCTCTTTGTATCTATCGATCGAAGCAATATCCTGTTGTGAACGTAAGGTATTCCGCTTGAACCGATTTACGTAATATTCGTGTTTTTCCCCAATAAACGACGAGGCTTAGTTCGATAATTATAATTAGACCGCCGATATTGGAGGCGGTGCGGCGTGAAAATAAAATCAGTCGCTGGTCAAGATAGAGAGAAGTGGCGCGAATCGGCGAGGAAAAGGATAAAATGATAGGTTTTTCTGTTCCTGTACGTTCGAAAGTCCGAGTTCGACTATCACCTGCGTTACTAGTTCTCCGTTATTTAGTTGCAAATTGCCCCGGTTACGACGTCGATAGCGTACAGTTATCACAATGAGAAAGTCGCGAACGATTTGGGAAAATTATGTTTTACCTGGCGTAATACCTGGTAAATCATTGGCGAATCTCTATGATCGAGCCTGCGACATATGACTTATTGTTCGATATCTGATTCAAGCGTGTTCGGTACCAGATATAGTATCGTATCACCGCTCGTCTGTATCGCTACTCGGTACACGTATCGTGTTATACCTGCTACGATTAGCTTGGTGTCCTGGATATTCCTGTTTGCGACGACAAAACGAGTCTCGAATCAATATCGCAAAGACTTTGTCTCTTCCTCCGCCACTTTGTAACATTAGATCGTATATGTACTTTGGTTAACATCTTTGGTGTTATGGGCAGGCTGAAACGATGATTGACACGATGGAATGAACATCTACGTAAAGTAGCATTTTAGAATATGAACTGTGGCGACACTCGACAGCAACTATCGTCGGACGACGGCAGCGCAGACGATGTTAGCGCCTTAGGTTACGAACGTTCGGGACCCGGGTCCAAATCTCGACGACCGTAGTCCGATTTTTCTTCCACGACACAAAAATGAGAAGAAAGCAGCAGTACCCCAGCAGCGACATCTCCAGCCAGCAGTAGCACTATCACCACGACATCTACACCTCAGAACTAATTCTGTTCGAATTTAGTCCGTACGATATTTTGAAAAGCGACGCGACTTCAACCATAACCATGTCGTGAGAGTTAGAATGTTTATATTAGATTCGTAGAATACACGTGCAGGTTCGACCACTCGTTGGAAGAATGTTTGCCGTGCGCGTGAAATCGTGAAGCATGTACGGTACGACTGAGAAGCAGCAGAGTCCAATGTGAATTGTTAAAGAGTTCAAGGTTTAAAAGAATCGAGTCGTGTGCTGATCGTAGAGTTTTAAGTCATTACTGCGTTATTTCTGTTATACCGTTAAATATAATTTCTGTTATACATCGAACGATTAAAAACGTGCTCACGACCCAATCATCTTACGATGTATTCTATTACATATCGTGACACGTTTAACATCGATTAATTGCGTGAAACGTATGATTTGATGACTCGCGATTTTCCTCTACCTGTATTTTCCATATCTTGTCACCATCAACACGATGTCGGATAATTACTTTAATCAACTTTAATGCATGTACACTAGCTAGATACATCCTGGACGTGTGACATCGATGCGTCACGAGATCTTGTTCGTTTCTTTCCTTTTTTTTTTCCTTTTATGCAACTGGTTCGAGGTGGATCTCGAAAAAGGAAAGAGCTGCCGATCGCCGATGTCTGTACACGCAGACGCGCGTCTTACGATCTGTGCGTGGCCCTTGAATGGCTACTCGTTGGAAATGAAAGTAACGCGTTTCGAATGCCGGAGCATAGGCGACTCGATCGGGCTTCCCTCCCGTCCCTTCCGCTCTTTCCCACTCTCTTTCCCCGAACACGAACGGAATAAACGTTGCCGCCGTGTACCGTACAGCTCGATTTGTCCTTATGCCGCGACTAGCGTAAGCGTTGAAAGACAGGATCGTCCTTGAACGATAAAGCTTCCATTCCGTAACTCGCTACGGCGAATGTCGTTTTCTTTCATGTTCCCAGAACCTTGAGGAATTCTCGGTGCTGTGGCGCTATGCGGTTTATAATCGGTTTCGGGTCATCACGCGAAGCGAATACTTTTTAGAAGAGAACACGATATTCCACGGTATGGAACCCGGTACGTTCCTCTCTACGTGAATGAATTAAACTTTCGATTGATGAGGCTTCTTGCGTGTAGCCGGTAAAAGAAGGGGTCGTAAAATCGAAGTTACGTGTTTCTAGTGTCCGGCATAAACGTTAGAGTTACGACGCTACCAAGTTTACGTTTGGATACTCGTTGAAACGCGTAAAATAGGATATTCAATCTAGATATCCTTTATAGGTGGCGCTATACGACGCCTCGGATAATACGATTTACGATGTCGTTGTACATATTTCTTTCGTTGTTGCACCGATCATCGTGAGTCTACGTAATACGTGCGCTCTCCATTCACGAGGCTCGTTCAAAATGTGAATGAAAATTCGTCGGCGGAAGAAAGAGCTGGTCGAGGCTGTACGGTAACGCTACTGTTGCGATTCATAAGTCCGATAAAACGGTCAGAACCTATGGATCCCTGGCCTGGTGGTGCCCGACCAGTTGGAATCGCGGGTGTACGTTGCGGCAATGGCAAACAGAGTCCAGTTTCACTTTTCGTGCCGAGCCGCTAAACGGCCAGAAATCTTTCCACCGGCAGCCTTGCGAAATCCCTCATTGTCCTGAGGAGGGCGATGCCTGTATGTGTGCCAGGAGGTTTTCTCAGTCGTCGACCGTGATGAATACATACACACGGAGCACTGTCTAACGCGCACACCGCCGTCGTTCGACCATGTCCCTGCGAAGAAAAATTCTCTCTTTCTCCCTTTGCTGTTGGCCGACGACGTCGAGCCGTGGAGAAGAAGAATCCGTAAGAATCTTAAAATAAAATTGTAAAACTAGACAATTTTACTGGTGTGGTAGTTCTAGTGTTATTAATATCAAATTTTTGCCCGTAAAGTTTTTACGATAGCTTTTGGAAGTGTATTTTTTATCGCTCTGATAACAAATTGATATTAATTTCACGACAAAGTTTGCTTGAAATATATATATAGGATGTAATTTTAAACCAGGGATCAAAAGTATCGGTCATGTAACGATAAAAATAACGTTTAACGAAATAGAACAACGATATAAAATAATAGGAAATAAGGAAATAAAATTTTCCCAACTAGCTCCCGTGTATTTCACGTTCGTTCCTTATCTTCGTATCCTAGTCACCGCACACTCGTAAAGACGTTACACGTTCAACGTAGAATCTTGCCACGTGTGCCAAATTTCCACGTGGTATCAAGCGTCTCGCCAGTCTCGCGTGTTATTCTTCGAATCGGACCTCGCCCGTTATCGATAGCCCAGATATTTGTTCACCTCTGTTGAAGTGGCCACCACATCTAAGAAAACTCTACATCTGGTCTTTTTAGTTTTCTCAAGCACTGAAGCCATCGACAGCGTATAGACTATAGACTAGGACGAAGACAGCGAGTAGACACTAGATTAGGCGACGATGGCTTCGGGGTTTTCAATTATAGGGTAACACTGCCAGCGTGCGGATCTGGACCAGCTCAAATTATATTTCCACTTGTACATACACTTCTGTATTAACACGTTGACTGCCATGAAACCCGTATTCAGGTGTCAGCAAAGTTTCCGGTAGGGCCATGAAACCCATATTCGGGTGACGCTTATTTGACTACTTGCGAAGGATCGTCGTAGGTATTTGAAAGGATATTCCAGAGGAAATAATAAAACTATCGAATCGTTGTAAAAGTAATACAAAATTGGTTTATTAAAAATTACTAAAATATCGATGGGAGTAGCTAGCAGAGAAGGCTTGGTACTGCGACACGCGTGGCCTGGCGGAGACTTTGGTGAAAACACGCGTGGCAGTCAACGTGTTAAATATATTTTCTACTTTACAATTTATCCACGCGTTCCTCTGTTCATACATCTAATGACCTCAACAATCTCGTTATAGCTCCAGAGGAATTTTTTAGGCGAAGTCGCTCTTCCACGCTCGAACATAGTATCATTCTGCCAGATATTAAAATCTATACAGTTTTGTTCTTTCCAATTACGTTTGGCAATCTCATCGAGCTTCCAAACTACGTCAACTGATTGTGTGTGTTTTTCTTACTGCAGGACCAGTACGAGAATCTGTCCCTGCACACGCAGAAAGGGATAGAGTTCCTGGAAAGGTATGGCCATTTCATTCGTGACCGATGCGCTATCGAGGTGGAATATGCTGCTAAACTCAGGTAAGAAATACTTGTGCGTATTAGAAGCCTCTTTTTGACCTGCATAGATTTCTCCCGAGATTTATCATTGGTGGCTGTTTTCGTTTAACCGAAATGCACGCCTCTCTTTTTCAACATAAATTAACAAAGGGGACAGTATCCGAGTTTAACGATTTCAATAGGACATCCTGTATAATGAGCGTGTCTCACGCACCCCATGAGTTCACGGACACAAGATGTAGTCAGTAATATTGTATTAAAGGGCCCCCTTGTTTGTTCCGTGAATGCCGTCTACTGTTGCACACTTTTGTTCTATCTGGTGCCTCGAAAGCAGCTTATTTTCTCCTCTCTACCGGTGTAATATAAACTGGTTTATATAATATCCACCTGATTTAATAAAAAATAACTTAATAAGAAAACAAAATATCGACTAATAAAGCTAACGTTATTTGTCGCATTTTTTTAAAAGAAGGAACGATTGGAATTTAGCTACAGAGGTAGCGTGATTTCTTTTGAATTTGGCAGAGTTTAATTGCCACGAACGTGTTATCGGTGTCCCTTAATCAGTTGACGCATATGAAGCGTAGAGAATGATTCCGCGTGCTCGTCACACATCTATCCAAGGCACGTTCGTTCCACTGCATATAAATTATCACGGGCACGTTCCTCGCCTTAATGCGCCGTAATTTCTACGATACATGCTCGTGTTACTCGTACAAATGGAGTACCGTTTTACCGCGTGGCAGTTTCCCTCGATGCACCGTTGATTTTCATTAAAAGCATTCCGAACACTCTGCAAAATACGGTTATATTCTTTAAATCTAGCGCACTTAATTTCTTCGAGTTTCTCGGTTAGTTAGAGAAGTTCGGTGCAATGTACGACGAATTATCGGATACTAACCCAGATCTAGAAAAAAAAAGAGCCCGAGAATCGTAAGACAGAAATAGCTTGTCATGTCCCTTTTCTTCTATCTCGGTAATTCGAACGTAAAAGAGTTCACTTGTGGCCAAAGTAGCTTTATCGACTCTTCCTTTTTCCTACCGACCTAGACCCTCGATATCGAAACGTAAATTACTTGGAATGTATTTCCGTCAAACTATCGAATAACGATCTCTAGATCTAGGCAAAGGATATCGAGAATCGACTTGAAAATAACTTTTCCAATTTTTGAACAGTGACCCAGACCTACGAAGGGGAATTCAAGCGGACTCGAAAATAACTTTTCCGATCCGACACGCGCACGTACATACTTGGACTTGCCTCCTAATTTACGGTTCCCGTTTCTTGGTATTTTAGAAATCATCAGCCGTTTTCCGGTTTCGCGGCACGTTGAAGTTCGATAAACCGTATGGTTGATCTGGTATCAAGGACACGTCAACTTCCGGATGATAATGCATTTGGTGGCCGACACACATTTATCGCTCGCTCGTCGCCCGAGTGTTCAAATTAGAATGACTCGGCCGTAGTTATTTCTTGCTGCACGAATGACTAAACGCAATCTGAGCATGGAATTCTGGAAAACGTCCAGCTTTATTGTTCTACGTGAAACACGAGCTTCATCATCGTTTTGTCGCGCGGTTTTATAATGCTCAACGAGATTTCTTCTTCCTTACGCTATTATGGAAATTCTAATCTTCGCGTTGCTATCAACAACATTACAATTTGTGCTCAGTTCGAAGAGCGTCCCTTTGAAAATATCTTTAAACCACAAATAGCTAGAAAAGGACTAACGCTATTTAAACGTAGGATTTTCTTCTTTTTTTTTTCTTTTTTTTTTTTAATCTTTTACACGAACCAAAGATAAATTATTTCCTTAGCAGGAGATGTTAGGATTCTTTTTCATACGTTTTCCTTGGGTTGACTATTACACGTGATCGACAATCTTGTTTCGTTTCTGATTTCAGACGTCTCGTGAAGAGCTATCAACCGAAGAAGAAGGAGGAGGAGGATTATCAGTAAGTATGAGCCAACTCAGAGGCGTAATACCGGATCCATGCTCCGTAGTAATGTTCCTCGACATGAATAATGCTTCAAAATAATTCCTACTGTAAAATACATTCTGCCTACTTTTTCTGTCTTCTTTTCTTCTTGGCATGTAAATTATATTTTAGTAGGTCGTTCTCAGTCAGAGATAAATGATCCGGTAAAGAATATATTTCCTGTGTTTTTCCAAAGCGACTTTACTATCTGGCATTCGGCCCATCTTTTTATATTCTTAGTTATTTCGTGAACGTCAATCCTCGATACTTATTCCTCGTAGTCAGGATTGATCTCGCAACTGATCGCGTACGTCTTGCAATTCTTAAGAGTTACGAATGCTTCCTAGACTTTCGATTAGAATGCAAACGCGGCGCCTGAAAGTAGAGAAAAATTCTCGAGCGCCTTTGATATTCCACGCGAGGCATGACAGAAAACAGTAGCTAATCTCTTATCTGAGGGCGTGGGTAGATTGCATTATAAGTTGTAGTCAGTAACTGGCTCGTTACTGCGCTTACAGGCTTGTTTCTTTTCGTGTTGCGGTTCGTTTTCCATCATATTCATTTACGTATACCAGAAGATTTATAACCTTGCGTCGTATAATTAAACACGAGACGATGTATGAACTTTGACCGCAGGTATAGTCCATGTCGAGCGTTCAAAATGGAGTTGAACGAGGTAAATGATCAGGCAGGACAGAGGGAAGTAATCGCAGAGAATCTACAGGCAAACGTGTTAAGGGAATTGAATATTCTCGTGAAGGATTTCAAGGAAGACCGCAAAAAGCACCTTCAAGAAGGCGCCAGATTAATGGCGAACCTGACCGGTCAAATTGGGAATCTGGAGCGTGCTAGGAAGGCTTACGAGAAAGCTTTCCGTGAGGCGGAAAGAGCAGTGGAAAATTATCAAAGGGCAGATGCTGATTTGAATCTCTCGAGAGCGGAAGTAGGTGGATGGTTTTGATCCTCGTTTCACCTTTGCACCTGAGAAATTTCGAATTAACTTGGCTGAGTAGCTTTTAACATAAAACTCTAAGCGAATATCGATCCGCGGATACTTGTCGAGGAATACAAGTTGCGTGGTAATAATCTGTGAACTCTATATGATTTATTTTATGCTCAGGTCGAAAAGCAGAGGATGAACATGACCTTAAAAACTCAGCAGAGTGAAGAGGCGAAAACCGAGTACGCGAATCAATTGCAGAAAACAAACGACATGCAGACGCTGCATTATCACACGGCTATGCCAGAAGTGTTTCAGCACCTGCAGGTATACGACATTGTTTGATCTACTATTTATCTATCTGGAATCCAGAATTCCTATCCTTTAAAGATGTACACGATTTCAACGCTCTATATATCTTGTTGTAGGAACTCGATGAAAAGAGAATAAAAAACATGCGAAACTACATGCTAAAGTCTGTAGAAATAGAACGAGCAGTGGCTCCGATAATCGCTCAGTGTTTAGACGGTATCGAGAAAGCGGCAAACGAGATCAATGAGAAAAAAGACACGCTATTGGTAATCGAACGTTACAAAAGCGGCTTCCAGCCTCCGGGAGATTTTCCGTTCGAAGACCTTTCCGTGGCTAAAACGTATGACAGCAATAGTCAGTTGTCACAGCCCGTGATGCAACCGATACACAATCATCACCTGACAGCGAAGGGTACCGTTTCCGGTAGTAAAATTAAGAAGAGGGTCGGTCTGTTCGGCATATTCAGTAGCAATAAGGTAAATATTGTTCATAGCGATTCCACCAGTGTAGTTTTTATTTGTGTCATAAGTATGTTTGTGATTCAAGCATTGTTCACGTTTTTTACTCTTTCTCTCTCCAAAAGTGTAAAAACGTCGAAAGTAAGAACGAAAGATAGTTACAATATGCACGAAATATTCTTTATTTTTTTTGTAATTACCTTATTCGATACGCATATTCGCATAATTATCTATCAACAAGCCTGAAATACGCAACACAGATCTTTTGTAGCATGGGTGATTCGTGTAATATTTAGTTTTCTAAATAATCGTGTTTTCCGTTTTTTAGCGATGTATTATTCGTTTAAAATTTCCTTTTTATTTCGTGCGATCATTAAGGCGAAAGGGATGGAATAGGGATATCACGTTCGTTCTATCTAGTTCGAACGATAATTTAAAATAGTATCGTGTTAATTTTCGCGTAGCCAGCATAACTTATCTTTCTTCTGTACTTTTTATTAATTTGGTGGATGGTTCGATCTGCCTGTGTGGTCTCTTGTTTCCAATCACCCGTGGACTATGAATTTGGATACTATTGTACTTAGTAAGTACACTACAAATCGCTTGCTCGCCTGCCACTGTGTAACATCAGCATTTTGTTCTGCATCGAGATATGTATCAGTAATTACGTACGTTTGTTAGATGTGTCTTGTTGACCGAGTACAAACTCAGACATCGTTGAAACAGTAAATACCATTTTGCGTATTGCGGAATATATAATGTCCATGATATTTTCTTTACTGAGTTTTTACTCAACGCTATCGCCTGAGCCCCGTTTTTCCGATTCATTCGCTGAATGATACGCTTTTGGAATTTGTTTCATGCGAACAACAGAAGTTGATCGAGGTGGGCATAGCTTTGAAGGTCTGTCTATTTCTTTACTGTTGTCATTGTCTATTGTACGACAGTCCTTATTCACAGAGTCCCACGGTTTTGATGATTGACCACGGAATACTCGCCTTTATGTATATTTTTTTTATTTCATTGATAGTTTGTCCAGCTCTAAGTATGCTCGTGAAAGTGACGCATAATATAAAACGTTGTTGAATTTGTATTTATTAACTCTTCATTAGTAACGTAGAATTAACTCTACTATCATACATATGATAATCGCGTGCTTTCTTCTCTTTTGTTTTCCATCGTAATTCATTAAATATTTTGCTAACATTCGCCTTTGAAACATGGATATTTAAATTGAAACATTCCAGAATAATGTGCCTGGATACGGCGACGGTGCAAAGGAGGACTGCAGCGATCTACCTCCGAATCAACGCAAGAAGAGACTACAACAAAGGCTGGATGAAATACAAGCAAAAATTCAGCAAGAAACCGCAGCTAGGGACGGCTTGATGAAGATGAAAGGCGTATACGAACAAAATCCTGCATTAGGTGATCCGATGAGCATAGAAGGACAATTGAATCAATCGAGCAACAAACTAGATAAACTCGGTGCAGAATTGGCAAAGTTCCAAGGTTATTTCGAAGAAGCAATGCGCGCCGGTGTCAGTTTATCCAGGTGACCTTGCAGAATTTCATAGACTCTTTTCACGATCTACTTAGTTCATAGCGTAAGTTGTATAATCTAAAATTTCTAGTCCGAGTCAAGCACCACGAAAACCGACTAGTAATGGTTCCGCAACAAGGCCGTTAAGTTCAAGAAGATCCAGTCATTCAGGAGGAGAGGAAAGTCTGTCAAGATCGGCGTCTGATTCAAGTGTAAGCAATGCGAACGCTAATCAACCAATACACAAGAAAAGTGCTCCGGGTACGCCGCAGCCGACGCACGGGTAAGTTTTAATCAACTAATACTCGTTTCGAATTCTACCAATTCTATATCGAGTCATATTACGAAATTAATTTAGGATCCACCGTGAAAGACTTCCTTTTTGTTAAGTCGAATCGTTGTGATAATAATGAGTTTTTGAATCGGTATAAATACAGATTAGAATTTTTAACTAGACCAATTAGACACGCTTTTCGCTTTACGGTACTGATGCACAGTTCCACGAATAGCCCGGAATCTGGTCTTGGAGAATCGAGGACATCCCTTCCTGGTAGTGGCGGAGAAGAATATTACGTTGATGAAATTGATGCTCAACCGCCATTGGGAACGTGTAGGGCTCTTTATCCTTTCGATGGTACGTACACATATCCAACAACTTTACTAAAGTATATTCTTAATTTATTTCTGTTAATAATCCGAAAAATATGCATATGAATTGAAAATTATATTTTTAGCGACTAGCGAAGGATCAATACCGATGTACGATGGAGAAGAATTATACATGATTGAATTAGATCAAGGGGATGGATGGACGCGTGTGCGTCGCATTTCACAACCAATCGAGGGCTTTGTACCTACATCTTACATAGAGTGTCATCTCTATAACACTTAGCCACTTCTTTTAGAACGTTAAACAATTGTGAAATGAGGAAGTTTCAAGGTTATTCATACTATGAGTTCAATATGGTACATTGAACGATTAAAAATAGCAATGAGAGTGTTGTTAAGGGTTTTGTGTTGGTTGAATGGCACAAGGTTTCAGCATATACTCTGGTCAAATCATGGGCCTAAATGTCGGTGTTGTCGTATAAATAAAAATTATTATGTGCCAATGTTCTGATTTTTAGAAGAATCTTATGACTTTGGTTGTCGAAGGTTCAGTCAATTATGCCCAACACATTTCCCTCTAGCTTCCATCAGTTTATCGAACAAGAGAGAACAAAGAGAAAATAAATTTCACTTTTAAGATCTAGCTTCTTTTATACAAAAGTGATCGACAAGTTGAACTCATTTAGTACTAAATAGTATAGTTAAGATCGTACAATTACTTAGAATGATGTTATGCCCAACCGTTTTAAGGACGTTTCGTTGTATACGTTCAATATCTGCGAAGTACGATACATTTTTTGAAAAAAAATGATAAAAGCACCCTGATCACTTGGATGATTCTGGAAACGTGTCTCTGTAATTTAGATATGCACAAGTAAATAATTTGCGACTTCATTAATGAAAGTAAATACCCGTCGTATAATACACATACATACACACACACACACATACAAATATATATATATAAAACATGTGCTCCGCCTACACATCACGGATAAAAATTACGGTCGTTGTAATTGCACGAGTTTTTATGTGCTTTTTTTTATTAACTCGGTTGTAAAGTAGGCAACTCACAGACGAATTCACACTATCTCTGTCGAAGTTCAAGAAATTGATAAATCCTATAGTGCTTTTAAATTTAATTTTTATTTAAATCTTATATATATTACAAAAATGGGGAAAATGCATTATTTGTTTTATGGCATGTGTGTATATATATATATATATATATATATATATATATATATATATATATATGTATATATATATGCCATGTCTGTTTCTTGCTTTAGCCGACGATAGAAATGTGATGTCGCTTCTTTACAATTATTTTTGAATTATTTTTTATCTTCTATTGTTCTTTAGTAAGTTCATTAATTGACGTTCGTTTTTTCTTTTCTTTTTTTTTCTTTTTAATGCAACAGGAAGGTGATTAGGTGGTGCTCTGTACAGCAAGTAGATTCCGAAGATTGGTCGGTTAAGTTTTGTTTATGATATTGCCTGGATGTGAATTTAGTTAGAATATATTTCTGTACATATTGCAAGGGATATGGGAGGAAGAACGAAATGAATGGTACGTGTGTGAGTGCCAGATTCGATGTGTATCTTGCGAAGCGATAAATTTGGTTCCATTGCAGATACAAGTATGAAATGGTGGTGTTAACATTTTTGTTTGAAAAAATGCCTCTATTTCGATGCTGGAAGGAATTCTTAGCTTCGCAGTTACAAAGCCTAGATTCGTCCTAGATTCGATTGCGATGTATCGAAATCGTGTAGTCGTATATATGCTCGCGTATTAAAAATATGTATGTGTATATTTATATGTATATATATATAAATATAAATAAATAAGTAAATATGTATATATATATATATACATATAGATATATAAACTATAATCACTCATTAAAGTATAGCTTCGGTATATAAGGTACGCAAGTACACGAAATTAAACAAAGATCAATAGCTCTTTCTTGAGCCGCAATTGCTGCTGCCTATTCATTCGCTGTAATTTCTTTACCCCCCTGACATACGATTATAAGTTTCACTGCATTTTTTGAGCAACCAAGAATAAGCATGCAGTACGTGTCTTCGCGCGATATTTTTGAAATTTATCATTAGTTGTCGGAATGCGAGCTGTAAGATTTTTGCGAAAGTCGACAGTATTTTCGCGTGCGGTTATCGGTTTCAATGAAAAGTCAGTCGCAATACCTTTTGCTTGAATATCAATCCTTGACAGGCTGTATCACTTGATGAAAGTGGAATGAGAAAATCATTAGATGTCGATAGAAAAAAGAAAAAAGAACGAGATCCGTATGTCTACCTTAATTCTTAACATTCAACTACGTCCATTCTATGTATATTTTGTGATTTTATATTCATGAACAAGTATTGTAGATAATTAACTCCGTGACTCATTATACGTTTAATTATTATTAATTATTATTATTATTATTATTAATATTGAAAAAATATAGCTACTAAACCAATATAACGTGGTTTGAGACACTAGTGTGCAAATCCAACGTATCCATCTATTACTCCTTAACATCCTTTTTTCCATTAGAAAGGAAGTGGAGTTAGAAGGAAAAATAAAGGAGAACTGTGTTTCTTAAAGTATATTGTAACATTTCGCGGACAATTGACTAGATCAGAAATACAGAGCAATACATTCTGATACCTGTTGTGCATATACACAGAGCTACATTACAATTAATACATAATACAGTTTAATGTACATATCGTTTATATAAATTAAATACAATTGTTCCTGTAAATTCTTACCAGTCCATGAGACACGTATTTAAACAAAAGAAAATAATGAATTTTTTGTGTATTCTAATCGGTACATTGGATTTATACTTCTCATTCTCTTCTTTTTCTTTTCAATGTTTTGTAAAATCAAAAGTATTGATCGATTTATGGCGAAAATGTCAGTAATAGATCGCCTATATATTGGCAGTCGTTCGATTTATTACATAATATGTCGCAGTGTGTCAAGTCCACGCATAAAAAATAATAAAACATATCTTAAATGTACAGGATACTTATTTGGAGTTAGTAAAAATATGGTAGTAAATTGAATCGGCAGCTCGCTATGTTACACATACATGGATCACAGCATTCCGCGGGCCAAATGAGCGAGCAGCATAATAATATCTAAAAAAATCCACACGGTACAAAACGAGAGTAAAAGAAGTGACAATCAATCGCTATCCACGAGATCAATGAAGAAAGTTCCAGGTACGCGGCAAGTCTATCCTTAAGTACAGATTGTAAGAAACATCAACTGGAGAGAGTTCCATTTCCTGATGATTCTTGCCGCATTTCATCACACCTGTTATCGATCAGTCATGTGCTTTTTTGTCACTGTACAAAATACTTGCTTTTGTTCTGAATTCGCGTAACAATCTGCGAACTTTTGAACAATCTCAGTCAATAGTAATGGAAGCAAACTACGTCCATGTAGAACGATTATTCGACGATCAGCTGCTTTGGCAGATATTATTGTTTTCTTTGAACTATGGATTCACTTCAAATAGTGAGGTCCTCCCATTCTTCGACTTGTCGTGGGGTCAGTTCAATTTTAATTCGAGTTAAAGTACTTAGAAGATCGTGCATCCTGGCCGTTAATGGATTGGCTTGAAGATCAATAAATTCCAACGCGGGAGCGTGCCTGAGTCTTTCAACGTCTATGTCTAGAAAAATAAAATTATCAAAATTACCAATAATATCGATAAGTGAATCATTTGAATATCCTTTATGTAACAAAGTAAGTAATGCTTACCAATGATTGAATTGTTGTTAGCAAGAAGCCGCTTGAGTTGCGGTATCCGACATGTAACGGGTGGCAAAGCAATGAATGTATTATGCGATATATCCAACCTTTCTAAAGCTTGCAATTCAGCAAGTTCTTCTGGTAGCTTACTCATTTGATTATGACTCAGGTTCAGTTCTAGAAACGATTACGTGTTTGAATTTGTATTACAGTGATACCTTTCAGCTTAAATAGAAAAAAAGAGATAAAATTTTCTTTAATTATCGAAAACAAGATAATAACAGAGACTAAAAAGATATTAACAGTACGAATATTTAAGTAAAAACAAGTATTAATCAACTTACCAGTAATCAGAGAGAACTTGACTGCAAATTTTGGTGGAATTTTTGTTATCACATTCCCTGACAGATTACATCTTTTTAACTCTGTGTGTCTCATTAAATGATAAACTGCATCAGGTACCTGCATTAGTTGGCATTCTGACAGATCTGAAAAATATAAAATGGTAACATTAAAAAGTGTTACGTAATTACTTTGTTTCAAACATGAAAAAAGATATTTTCCGAAATCTATATCTGATCAAATTAAACACATCAACAGTTATATAAACAAGACATTATTAACGCTGTATTAAACATATATATTTTATGTATTACGCATATATATTTGAACTACATGTCATAAAAAATAGTGATGTGTTCAATTTTCACAACTGGAGCACGAAGATATTGCACCCGGCCGTATTGTGTTCTTGACAGATCAGCTGTCGAACTAGGTCAGTGTATCAATATTCCACGACGATAACAATAGCAGTTTGCACACTTTTCAATTATTGTTTCTTACTTTCGAAGTTACAGATCGAATCTAATCCGATTAAGCACGCAGAAATTATATTGAAAACGTGAAAAGCTTGGATAAACACATCAAATTTTTTATAAAACCCGCGATGCACCTGTAGCAGCGAAAACTAGGTCATGAACTAAATTAAAGTATCTACAATGACAATTAATTTAAACAGACTAGTCTTAAATGTTTACGAGAATCATGATCTTGACAGTCTATGAAAATGATTTTTTAAATATTTTACAAAGTACAATTTACCAAGATTGTTAGTTTCTTGTGCATCCTCGCAGCGCAACACTACTCTCGTGACGGCGTTCGCCATCTTGCTGAGGCAAACTGACTCAAGTTAGACGTCTCGCCACCTTTATATGAAACATTTATTTTCGACGAATTTCAGAAATAAATAGCACGCGTTTGATGACCTTGGCATTCACTTTACTTTCCGGAAATTCGTGCTATGATATTGTGACGTGGAAATCAATGACGATAATGTAAAATGTCTGATACATTCTGATATTCGTAGTATCATATTTTCTTAATGATTGAAATTTAAATTTATTGTTATCTAATTTGAATTTTAATAAGACAAAAACAAATTTTAGGAGCGTTTTAGCGATGTGAAAATAGATGCGGGACACTCGCTTGTTCGATATTGCGCTAGAAAATCTTGTCGCCATTTTTCGGGCGCTTGCGCGTTTAGTTCTGATTTTGTTATGCTTTCTTCGGTTTCGCGTCAAGTAATATTTTTATGATTTATATTATTGGAAATGTTACCACTTAAGCCGATTAATTTTGTTATCGAAACAATATGTTTGTAGTTCATGATACTTAACATCGTACAAGATAAAATATCATACATTACTTCAGGAATTGATTTATAGGTACAGTATCGAACATTTGAAAACTTCGCTACAACGAAACTATATTTCTTGCGTACTCATTTTTTAACATCATTGTCTGTTTCAAACTTTCGAACACAACATTGTCTGATTCAAACTTTCGTATTTTATTACATTTCAAACGAAAAGATTTTCAACGCTATTAACTGAGTCAACTACCTGACTATGTTTTACTGTTTGTATTGACAGTGGCGATGACTTTTTGCTATAAAGTAGTAAATGGCTTTGGTGGCAAGCTACCATTTAAGGTTACGTTTCCATACATGGTGGCGCCTCGCGTACCTGTATTCATATAGCGCACAAGGTGTATACACTCGTATTTTATCTCATGGCTATGAAAATATACAGTATCGTCCATGTTTTACATATGAAAAAATAATGCTGTATGTTCACATAAAAATTAATAATTCTCCGATTTCTTACGAAATAAGTCTATTTCAATCGTATGCATTTATTAAATATTCATAATACGCTCACTAATATAAATATTTTTTACGGAACAGCGTTCAGGTCGAGTGATAAAACTGCAAGCTGACTCACTTATTCAAGCACAAGTTTTATACTTTGGACAAATAACGCTACAAGTTAATTAATTAATTTACATGCATCGGTAAGCCCGATTTTTTTATTGTCCATATGACAAAAAATTTGAGAAATGAAATTCTAGTTTTATTGAAAGAAAACAATGAGCAGAAATATTGTAAGGTTTTGCTACACAAAAATCCCACTTGAGTGTATTAAAAAATAATGGGACAACAATGAAAATAACACGATGACGTAACAGCTTAGTAGTTCATTAACACTTTGTCGTGGATACATGTAAAAAGATCAGGAAGAAGAAACGACTCTCGTGCGACATGCAAAGCGCGAGCATTTACTTTGCCAGGGCCTCGTAGCGGTTCACTATTCCGAGATTGACCTTTCGTATGCACAAATGCCTCCAAAACGAACAATAGATCTTCCTGTTGGCCGACTGTTGACTCACAAGTTGACGCATCCATATATCGTACAATAATATCAATAGTCAATGTTAAAGTGTTTACAAGCTTTTTATTAATATAGTTAAAATACTATACAAAGTATTGTAAAAAAATGAAAAAATTGCAAAGAAAACATAACGGCTCGGACGTCATAAAAATGTTTGTATTAGTACCGCAGTTATACGGTACACGATGCAATCGTATTATTTTAAGCTTCGTTCATAAAGACAAAATTTGTAGCGTGTTCGGATCGATGGTTGGATAGCTTAAGGAACAAAGACCGGATACGAGAGTTGTGTAACGCAATGTTTATCCAACCAATTATCTATGCTAGAAGCCGGAGCGAGCATTTCACTTTTATTCGAATTGATGCACGAGCCGCTACCGCAGCAAAGAACACGACCACCTGTTACGTATGCTTGCCTAATGCATCATACTAACATTAGATATCCCCATCACCTAACGAGCCAACGTTATAACATCTCTTTTGCATTTTCGAATAATAATACTATGTCAGTAAAGATGAGAGACATTTATATTGAGCAGAATAAAAGGATACTTTAAATTATCTTATGCCGAGCTTAAAGAAATAGGATTAGAATTAGAATGAACACTTAAATGACAAAGAAATTCTTGATAACACAATTCAGTGCTGACTATAAACAATTATATGCGGGAAAATTGAAGAAGAAGTATCACTTCTGGTTGTTGGTCCGATGCTTCTTGTCGAAACAATTTTTCTCAAGTATCGCTACAAGTGTTGTTACAGAAATGCGCATTCGGACGTAGAGTGACTCCTTGAACGTGGCTGCCAAGTACCTCTCGCTCTCATTTTCTCCGCTTCAAGACTTTCGCTAGTTACCGATTAGAAATCTCGTATTTACTTTTGACGGCTTGACAGTAATGTTCTTAATCACGATAGAGCTAAGAGAAAAAGAATGTAATTAAGGCATTATAAGAGTGCGCCTAAAATAATTAACAAACAAAGGAACAACGAAGAGATAAGGTATCACCCTATACAAATCGATTCAAGACAAACCTGGATGAGGCGACATTGAAGAAGGTCTCAAATCTATCCGGATAGGCAGATAAGGCGAGGACTGAGACTCGTTCTTACTTCCAGGTTGAATCAGGAAGCGAGTCGCATGATCTATACGGTGGTTTGAAAAGTAAGTATCGATGCGGAAGACATTAGCGTACTGGTGACGTTTAGCGTACTGGTGAACCTAGTTTGTCACGGTAGCTTGAAAATCGAGCTCGTTACGGTTACGGGTCAGTCGAAACAACGAATCAAGGCCGGCTAGAAACGCGTATCGAATTGCCAACTATATTAGTCCTCTAAACTCTAACCGAGCGAGTTCTAAGGTCGCACGATACGACACCACGTCTATTAATTTATTATTCGATCGTTCGTAATTTATTGATAATGCCTCCTGCGGAGGCAAAACGATCAAAATTATTTTGCGATGGAACAACTTCTTTGCGATTCCATATTTATCATGTAAACTATTTAGTTTATGTTATAAGCGAACATCAAGTTGCTTTCACGATTTTACACACGTTAAGAAAATTATTTGCGATGTTTGAGTGCAACAGGGAGTCGAGCAAATTACATTACCGGCAAATGTACTGTTGAGAGTCGATTATAACAGTAGGAGATCGGGCCATGCGTTACAAACAGCTAGCAAACTTAAACAACCTGCATAAGATTTACGATTTATCCGATCAGCGATATATAGTTTGTGCTTAACTGCAAATACATGTACAAGCAAAAATTTTCAGTGAAATCGATTAAGAAATAATCCACTAGACCGGATTTGAACAAACGTGAGCGTGGAGATGATAAGGAATTAGTCTGTGTATACTTTTCTAAAAAAACATGTACGATTTTAGCATTATCCGATATCTTATCTGAGCTTTTATTATCATATACATGACAAAAAGTGCGCAGTCCATTATGCGAATTGTTCTCTATTTCGTGAAACAATCATAGCGTTTTTGTTCATCGATCGTACAGTAAGTGTAAATCGGCAAGAACATGTTGGTCTAATTTTTAGAGAATCATGGAAACGCGAATATTACTCGACGAATGTTCCAGCTCGTTTTCTTTCCCCAAATGAAATTCTCAGCCGAGCGAAAGTGTAATACCTCAAAGGCGGAAAGATATCGTAGCGTAGAAAGTATCAAACGCGAAGTAAACAATTACGTTTCGCTAACCAATTCTACGTTAGCGCAGTAGTTTCTCGAGTCAACGCCAGTAAGGAAAAGTACACCTTTCTGTCTGCTCTTTTATTAATAGTTTTTCATTTTTTCTTGAAAAAAAAACTATACGTTTCTCTCTTAAAAGAGTTATTTTTATTTTTCTATCAGAAAAGTTTCAAAGATCAACTTTTTCTGCAGACTTATCGTTTTACATTGGAGAATCCAACGAGCAAGTCGAAACTTTGTCGATGTTAGGAGGCGAAACAGATTAGAACGTCATCAAAGATAGGAAATCATACAATGATAGATTTGACCCACCTAGATTACAATTGTCCTGCGCCTCTTCGCATCGGGAAACTACCCTAATTATCGCTCGGCCCGCCAACTGGACGCAAACAGCCATAGCCACGTTCCTCTCTCCTTGCTCCTGAGAAATCTGTTGCACATCGTCACCATTGTACGCGGGTGGTCTCATCTCTTCTACGTTTGATTATGTACGACGGACGTGGAAAAATCTTTGTAGAGTTTTAAACGAAAGAAAGGAACTCGTCTAGAAAGAAATTCTATTTATTCGGAATCGAACGATCACTGAATCTCTTCAAAGTTGTCTAATCACTGTTGTCTGAACTCGTTGCACAGTGATCAAGTACACGCTTTTATGGTTTCTTCCTCGAAATATCAATAGCACCCTTGATTCTCTCCACTTCTTGCTCGCGCATTAAAAAACAATCATGTTTCGGGACGCAACCTTTTGATCGTACACAAGGAACGCTTGAAACGCACTTTTCCGGCGAGATACTTGTTGCCTGAAACTATCGCATCTAATGCGAACTTTTAGCGTTGTCGTCGCAAATGTTGTCGGTACGTTTATGGAGAAAACAACGGAGAAGCGTTGGCTTCTGAGAACATCGATGAACCGATCGCGTCTGAGACGAGATCGTTGTTTCCTCGATCTTTCACGAAGCTGCGAGATTCCTGCGATTTTCTGTTTTTCCCCGCACTTGAAGAACTCTCAGAAAGTAAGGGGAAAGATAACGAAACGAGAGTGTTTCAGGTGACGCTGGCTGGCACTGAAGTGCAGAACTCCACGCGGTGCTATTTAAGCCTTCGTAGCAGAGTCTCCCACCAAAGATGCATCTCGAATCAGCTGACTACTTTGTTTCAACTCCCTCTCTTTGTTTGAAAACAACTGTAGGTGCCACAACGCATATGCACAGCCAGGTGCACTCGGCCTGCAACCTGTCGAAATTGGAGTTAGAATTTTCAGGAACGTGCAGTCAAGGTCCCAGCTATCAGAACACGTCTCGTTTCAGGGTTCGCATTATCATTGTCCTTTCAACGAAGAAAGAACAGGATGAATTTTCGTGGTCCGTTTGTGTGTAGCTTTTCCGCGTTACGCTTCTTAAGAGTCGAACTACGTTAAACACGGCATTGAAGTTTCTTCGTACAGAAATAGGCGCGTAAATACGACTATTCGAAGGCCTTTGTGACATAGACGAAGGAAGTCTGAACATAAGATCGACGGAAACAGGAAGGGATCGTCGCAGGGAGAAGCGTAATACTCGATGCAAAAGTTCTCGCGGAACGGGATGACTCATCTAATTGCACGTTCTATCGAGATTGAGGTTCTTTTGATCGTGCCTGCACTCGGAAGGAACCTAGATATCGTGCGTGTAAGTTTGGAAAGCGTCTGCACGTTTACGTGACTCTGCGAATGACGCCGGCCAACTTCCTACCAACATTTCGTTACGAGCTTCCAAATTCTGTTCCTCTTTCGACTTGCCATTTTAATTAATTCCACGTTTCTTTCATCTATAATTCATGACATGTTATAAAGAACCGTCTAAAGATCGTAAGATCCGTGGCGAGCCAATTTTTCGTTTCATATTTATCCATACGTCCAGAATTCTTACGCAATACCGTAAAAGCGAACGAAATTTCTCAGATGCGTACGAAGCGTAAAGGGGAAACGTTCGATGATAGATTAGCTGAAAGAAATTATACAGCGGATTAAGAAATTATTATACAACCGCATGTGCAGACGATTCCTCGATTGTCGTTGTTCAAATACTTTTTTATTCTTTTTATTTTCATATATATATATATATATATATATATATATACATATATATATATACATATATATATGTATATGTATATCGAATCGCGTCGTTACATAAATGTGCAATTAGCGGCGTAGCTCACGCGGTAAGGACGAGGAAGCGAACAAGGTTCAAAATGAAAAATGTTCAACGCACACGACTTTCATACGCTTCCGCTCCTTTTTTCGTGACGAAAGCTTTGTTCCGCTCTTTCCGTTCACCTTTCCATTCCTGTTCGCAAAATATTCGCTCGAAACATCGTCTAAATCCAAGGTCGAAAATACGACGAACCATCCGTTCGGCACGATGCCTACTGCGCCATTGCGAACGTTCATTATTGCCCGTCCGTTCATCGGTGGCGAACTTTTCCAGTAACCATTCCGTTTCATTTTTCTTCGTATGTATCTCTTCGCAAACAACGCGATATAAAAATGGCACGCACGCGTTTCGCTCGACAATGGAAACGAACACGCGTTACCATTCGGAAAATTTCTCGACGTATTTCTTTGGAACAGTAAAAATAAATCGTACAAAAAGTAAATCGATCGACAAACTTGCAAAATATATCTTCATTATGTTGGACAAGAGTTAACGATCGATGGGAAAGGACATCGAACATTTTATCGAGAAATATTCGAAAATATAAAATACAATTAATCTTCCGTTAAGTGATGGTTTATAAAAAAGACACATGCATACGGACACGTGCATCGACGTTTCATCGTGATAATAAACAGCTAGAAGGAGCATCTGGAATAAGTGATACTGCCAGGGCATCTTTTCAGACAAAAGAAAACATCGAATGCGCGTGTTTTGGCTGACGTCGCGAGATCGAAAAGCGTATTCGTTTCACCGCATTAAACAACGTATTTCTACGCCTTTCTCTCGAAAGAATCTCTCGTTCGTTCGATCACGCGGTATTCTGGAAAAGAAAATCTTTATGACTCATCCGTTACCAATCGTATCGAATATTCTCACCAAACTATGGAAAGAAAAAAAAAAAAAAAAAAATAGTGGATTCGAATCTCCGATTAGCCCTGATTTAATGGTGAACTAGCGCGGAGAGGTACTTAAGAAAAATCGATCGCGTCTTTACTTTTCCATGCAGATCTTTTCTCTCCATTCATTGCAGAGTCCAGTGCCCAACAGGGATAAAATGTTTATACGATTCTTCGGTATGTTTGGCACGTGGCCAGAGGATACTGCGCGTGCATTTCATGGACGAGAATAGATTCGCGGGCCAAAATCCCCCATGACTTTTCAGTCGTCGTATTCGTATTGACTCTCGCATGAACGTGCGCGAGATATAAGCTACGCTGTATCGTGCTGAGATCGATGCACGCGTCCATGCACGTGTATACCCTCTTTTTCTCTCTTTTCCCCAAATGATTTCTTCCTCTTCTCTCTCCCTATATATAGTATATATATATATATATATGGTACATTTACATATATCGACAAGGAAAATGTTCGCGGTTTTACAGTCTCCAACGGACCCATTTCATGTTTAAAGAAGGATCCTTGATCGACCTTTTAATCCGTAATAATGAACGTAAATCATCCGCTCGATACGCGTACGTACATGCATTCTCTTTGTGAATTCGATGACTTTACGTTTTTAAAACGACGCGTAATTTTACATCCGGTCAAGACTGCCGAGTTCTGATTTTACGCCAACTGTGATCTGCCAACACGTGTCAGAAAGAAACATCATGTTCCACGAATAATTCGCGCAGTAAATTTTTCTGAATCTTGGGAAATTGTACGCCCGTGTGCAAATGAAAAGTATCGCGCGGGGAATACGATAGGGTTGACCGGCAACGTTCGTTGATTCACGATCAAGTGAAAAACAAAATGACATCCGAATCGTTGAAAATTTTATATTACAAACTATCTTCTTCCTTGCTTTTCCGATGCAGGCTGTCCTCCCGCGATTATAATCTGCGGAAAACCTTCGCAAAACGTCTCTGTTTGACCGCGAACATTGGCCCTATAAAATCTTTGGCTCTGACGTTGACTCTTTGTGCGCCCACAAGTTACTGCGTCTCCGTTTTTCGAGTATTTTCATATTTACCAAGAATTCGGATCTTCCACGTAGTTTAAACGGAAAGATCACCGTCACCGATAGATATAAACGAATGTCTACCCGATTTCGCATTTACTCGCATATATTTCTCGTTGGACGAATGAAACATTTTCGATACTTAAATCATCGCTTGGAACAGCGTGTTTCAAGAGAATAATCACTCAAGAAACGGTTTTCGTTAATATTGTTATTAGTCTTAAATAATACGAGTACAAATTATCACTGAACACTCGTTCAATAATCTATATTGATTTTCTTATATTTATTTTACATATTAACAATAAATCGTAATATCTTGTTAAAGCCATGAAATATATGTATATATCAATACGTCGATGTTATCTATTCGTGTTATCTATGGATGGAATTCTACCGTATCGTGTATTTCATTCATACTCGTATGTAGATAATACTAACGTTGATAGTTTTTAAATCAGTCGCAATTAATGTATTTCGTTGCAGCTGGCTTACAGATAAGTAAAATACGATTGAGTAAGAAACAAAATCTATTCGGAATTATTTAAATCTCATAATCGAAGGTCAATCGTTATATCGATATGAAAGAGAATAATATCTGTTCCGCAAAACTATCGAATACTGTAATTAAATATCTAATTACCCACTACCTTACACTTAAACTCAAGACACTATCTTCCCGTTTTTCTTATCCTAATCATTCTACAACACAACTATTTACCTACACCGCTGAAAATACTCTATGCGTAAACACAGCTGGTATACGTTGTACTCTGTTCTCTACGAGTATACATAGAATCTGTAAATACAAGTCTTAATATTTGGTGTTCTCTGGTAAACTATGAAGGTATCACGGTAAAATTTACGAGTATTATCTAGAGGCCTATTAACATGAATGTCGCTGAACGATTTATAGAGAAATTTCAAAGCAATCATATAATACGTACAATTGTAAGTACGTATACATATGATACAGATACCTGAACGGATATTTATAATCGATCAAAGTTATCGACGATTTCTGTATTAAACAGACAGTGAAGTGAAATAGAATGTACGCGAAATTGGAATGTATATCGATAGTTTTGTTAGCATTTTCTCATTGAAGTTAAGCCTGTTGGGATTCCCTGTTTCTTTGAGATCGGTCTAATGCTTCTTGCGCGTGTTGCAATCCAGCGCAATAATGCAATAGTAAGACACTAAGTGCTTGCACTCGTAAATCGCTTTGTGCAATTAATTTAATACTGTCCATTTCTCCGCTTTGTGATAATTCCAATCTTGAGGCAGTTTCCGCGTCGAGCGCAGTTTTCAGCTTCCCCATCTACGTTAAATGTTAATATTAAATATACGATTAATTGATATATGCTTTGTTAATAAAAGTTCAATGTTATTTTTACCATGATATTGATTTTTTCAACGCGTTCTAGTGGCTCCAAATGTTTGTACAGAAACTTGCCGGTATCTTTAGCTCTAGACATAAGACCATCGTCCAAATCGCCAGCTACTAGAGGAGCTGCCACGCTAGGTTCAGCACCCTCCAAGAGATCAGGACTTATGCCCAAGCCACCAACCAATGAATTCTAAACGTTTCAATAATTCGATCAGATTCGTCGGCAATTTTAAAATCATTTTTAGATCTTTACCCTAAAGAATAGATGCACCTACCTCGATTGTATATGATAGTAAAGGTGTAAAGAAAGCATCGTTTATCGCTCTATGAGAGATTGTATTAGTTATATAGTATCAATACAACAATATCTTATATAATAAGCATGGCGATTTCGATGTGCATCTGCGTGTCTGTTTTCTCCAAATAACAGTTAGTGCCATGAGCAATAAAAAATAGTGTGACTATTTGCGATAGGAAGGAAAGAATAGAAAGCTTGTACAAAGTTCCAAAGACATTGCACGTACAATGAATGACAAGCGAATTAAATATAATTGAAGCTTCAAAATGACAGTCAATATCTTATTGTTAGTCATAAGCGTGTTTTCTGCCCCTTACAATTGCTGGTACAAAAAATAAAACAAAGAACAGAAATAGAGCAGAGAAGGCCCAAAATTATATTTGATATAATTACAATTGCTATTGATATTTAATGCGAGGAATATCGATCTGAGATCCTTCTCTGTTCCAACTGAACAAATTTGTGTTATTAAATTCTACCTTGCGGGATGCACAGGGACTTGGGGGAAGACTTCTAGATGCCAGACCAGTACCGGAAGCCGGTGGGGCCAAGCAACTGGTACTTCCAGCCTTCTTCAGGCCCAATAGAGTATTAGCTATACTAGCCTTCATGGCCATCATAGTTGCACCCTGATTAATCGATCAACGGATTTCATATTTTTAATACCAAATTTAATTTCAATTATAATTTCATTTAATATCAATATTAATAATTTTACTTATTCAATCGACAATACCGATAAACTATTAAAAAACAAAGAGAAAAAGGAGAAACGATACAAACAATCGGGCCCTCGTCTCACTCTTGATTATTTTCAATGTAAGGTTTACTAGACAATAATAAAACAAATGATCTATTCACTTACAAAATTCACAAATACTCAACATTAGAAGCAAGGTCAAGGTGCAAACCTACAAAAAACCTTCACCTCCCTATTATGCAGATGACCAATTTTATTACCAACAATAAGGTGAATCACACTTAACAGTTGTTTCCCTATGTACAAAATACCAAGAATACTCTAAATATTTCAAGTACACATTAATTGCCCAGAAACTGCAATTCCTTGATTACAGCATTACATACTGTACAATCAAATATAACTAGTAAAGCGTAGATATGCATAGTGATCGTAATTTTATAATATTTCTTTCATAAAATTCCACTGTAACGACAATTGCATAATAAAATTTTATCTTTCAAAATTAATTTACAATTTTTTTTAATAAAAATATAAATTATATATTCATATTCAATTTGAATATTACATTGAATATTACATTTATTGAATATTACATATTCAATAAATTTCAATTCAGAGATCTAACTTTAAGTTGTAAATAGTCTTAAAATCACTAAGTAGCATATTAAATCACAATGAAAAAACGAATAAGAATTTATGTTTATTTTATGGAATTGTCAACTACAGCATTTATTGCTGTTTTAAAATGTTGTGTAAATTTAAAAGTCAACAAGTTGACAATGCCATTTCTGTGTAATAAATACTTTTATTACGTCTTGAGTACCTGTACATTATCTTCACAACTGGTTAGAGAAATCTCTGGACCTGATTCCCCAATAACAGTAGTAGGTTCTATTTCGTCTACTTCCAATGCTATTGTTGTTATACTTTCGGCTCCGCATGTTCCTGATGCTTGACAACGAACTTCACATTTCTTATGACACACCATACCACAATCTCTGCACTGCACTGCATCCTTCAGCCAAATCTATATAAGGAAGATATATGTAATTATATTATTTACTTTAAAACGTACACATAAAGAAGTAAATAATTGTGAGAACATAGACCTTCTTTGTACAAAAGTCGCAATGTGTTGCTCTATGAAAATGAGTTCTAATAAAATCGTGCATCTTTTTCTCAGAAATTTCTTCACTCAAAGGTGGTTGTGTTTTGACAGTTTCTGTACTTTCCTTTTTCCCTGAATCACCAGCCATATGACGATTCGGGTAACTAGACTCCCATAAATAAGATAATAAAATATCACCATAACAAAGTGTTGGATCGAATCCTGAATATCCTTGTAGTTTTGGATGTACTGTCGCCAAAGAAGCTTTTAGAACAGTATATAAAATTAGTACAAAATAGATACAAATAAATATGATATTAACAATTATACATATTTAGTAAGAATACTACACACCACTATCTGGTGGTAATAAAGCATAACATTTAAGATAATGACCAGTTGAGGATGTATAACATTGTGCTAGAATTAATTTCATAGGGACATTAATATATCCTAATAACTTTGCTTGAATTTCTCCTCCTCTTATACGACCCCACACTCCTATATTTAAGTACTGGAGTTCTGAATCAATTTGAAAAGACCTAATTTCTTCAAAAGTGATTAAAGACGCATATTCTTTTTCTTTAGTAGTATAGTATAAGTCTGATATATTTGTTACATAGTTATCATCATTAAAGCAAAATTGAGAGCTACTCGATATTATCGATTGATTCGAAGTAGTTGAAATTTTTCTGGAAGGGGTAGTGTCTGGTGTCTGAGTAGTATCATCGGTATGTGCGCTGCTTTTTCTTCTTCTAAACAGTTTACTACTCATTTCCAATTTATCAGAAATTTCATTTTCACAATCCTTTAAATCCGAAAATTTTATTTGGCTTTCAAATTTGATCTTGCTGTCTTCGGTACTGAGCGTATCTCCCTTATTAAATATAAAATCAGTTTTTAATATTTTCTTATCAACTCCTCTTTCTGCTGATATCCTTTCACTATCCAATTTCATACTAGCTTGTTTGTCCGAATCTGCTTTAGAATATTTTCTTTCAACCCTTATGATAAAACGCCTCTGCACCGCACTTTTTACAAATTTAGCTACTTGATTCATGTTAGACACCTTTTTGCCATCTACTGCTATTAAAATATCCCCTTTTTTCATCTCAGCAATTGCAGCAGGACTTCCAACTATTATAGTCTCGACTAACACGCATACATGACCTATTTCTGGCACAAATTCTTGCTTAAACACTACACCAAGTTGCTGAGAACCAACTTTACTAATAATTAAGTCCAACACCATATAAGGAACTCCAGTATATTGAGTCAGATATACCCAAGGTGTTGAGTCTATGCTTATTGTACAATATACTTCAACTTGTGATCTATCCTCTGCATTAAGTATATTAGGTCCAAGATTTAATCTAGTTACTTCCACCAGTGATACTTCCAAGTAACCTGGTGTCAATTGTATATTGGCAACCTAAATAAAAGTTTTAAACATTTGTTAAATATATTCTTTTTCAATATTTTTATGACTTTTTAAATAAAAATATATATTTTACTTCGGATAAATCTACTGCTTCATCGTTTAGTCTACGGAAAAATGGTTTGTAACGCATTTTATAGCGAGGTAGTGTATGCTTCCTACGCACAGCTCTACGAATTTGTCCTGTGATCAAAGAAATGATCTGTGGCTGTAATTGACGACCTTGAAATTGGGATTGTACTTCCAATTCAAGTATAGGATCTGAATAAAAACTTAAGGACCAGTGAGTATATGGAACACGTGTAAATTGCAACCTAGCTCTGCCACTGATACGTTTCACTAAAAAAGATGTTGCTAACTATATTCTACTAGAATTTATTCAAAAATAATATTTAGGGAAAATAATTTCTTACCTTGTAAAGCCATATATGCAGTCTTTCCCAGTAGCATTTTAACATCTATTGATAATTGAAAATTTCCAGAATAATGTAAATCTAAAGATAAATCCAATGTCTCCAATAAACCTGTATCAGCATCTATTTTTGAATCTGCAACTTCTAAACCTTTTATTGTGGGAAATTGTGAACCCAGATTCAAGTCTCTTAACTGAAAATATATATAAATTATCATTGATATAGATTTAGTGGAAATATTAAAGAATACTTCTAAGTATATAATTTACCTGTACACTGTCTAGCAATTTGCCAGTGGTAGATTGAGTTAATAATTCTTTGAACTCATTATTTAATTTTCTGTACAACCAAAGGCGTACTCTCTCAGCATTTCTAAGTTCATTGAACAAAAATTGCAATGTTAAATTTATTGCCAAGTTTTCATTGCCTTGGCACATACCCTGACGTGATATGCTTATGGAACTTGTTTTTTCATCTTGAATTTTGTCAAGTAACTCTTTAGGTAACTGAGCCTTGCCATGGTGTTTTAATTTTCTTGGTGTACTTTCCAAAGGTGCTTGTTCCAAGTATTTTTTGAATAAATAAAATTCCAGCACAAGTGTACATATTATACCACACACAAATGTAATCACAGATATGCAAATATATTCAAAAATGTCCATATTAATATATCATCTATTGGAAACTCAATGATTTCCTTGAGTAATACCAATGTCTTCACTACTAAGAGCGAAAAATATTCACACAAATTGTAGAAACAGTTACTCTCTTATGAGACAAGTATGAAACAACAATCATGTAAAAATATTATATCTCAAATTTTTTTAAATAATATTTCTAAGATAAGTACATTGTCGACGTTCATACTAAATATTAGGAACTCCTATAATATCTACGATTTTTAATCGATCATAAACAAAATATTGTTTTTATAAAGCTGTATTACATTGTTATGAATCACCCTCGTTTCACGGATCGGCAAATATTCAGAACACTTTCACCTATCATTATAAATCAAGATTATGACATTTTCAGAAAAATATGAATAACCTTTACAACGATTTAAAAAATACTCATGTTCACAAAAAAATATCCGTACAATACATTTTAGAAAATCTAACAACACCAATGAGCATGGACAGAATGTATCATGACAGTTTCTTATTGATCTCGGCAGCCATGTTAATGCCAAATAAACTTGTCAATTTGACAGATTCGTCGATTGTTTATCAGAAGCATGATAAATAGAAATATTGTTTATATTCTCTGAATCCCATATTAAAATAAATAAATCGATTATAAATATCATTATTACAATATTTGTAGGTTTATTTGATATACGTAATAATGAAAATTATAAAGATACTTCTATTACTGTCGTTATTATGTTTATCAAAGAACAAAGAATTATGATAATAGCTAATATTTCCGCACAAAGTGGAAAATAAAAGAGCATAAAAAATATGATAAAGCACAATCAATATTTAGTATATTAGTATAGATCAGTATATTTAATAGTATAGATCAATATTTAGTAAAATAAGTTATATATGTTAAGAATTTGTTGAATTTTCCTTTATAAATAGAAGATCTGTTATTTAATAAATAAATTTTTGTATTTTTTTTTTACTAGTAAAAGATACAGTAAGTCATTTAATTTCATAACACTTTGACACACGACATACATGTATAAGTTTAAATTGAATAGCATAATCAACACGTAATCAGCTGAGAGCATAGCTGCATAAGTTTGTTTGCACACATTTTTTAACTTTGAATTATATATGTAACTTATGATGTTGTAAATGTTACTAACATCAAATAAAAATTGTTACAAGCTTTAAAAGTGAAAAGTTACTAATTTTTATTTTTTACTTAATATAAAATAATAAAAAATGTACGGTTAATCTTTATAGTTATTAAAGAATATTATAATATTAAAGAATGGCAGCTTTAATGAAGAAAAGGGTGTTGGCAGAATTTAACCAGAGTCAGGTAAATTAAATAATTTGTTTCAAACAAATTTATATTCAATATTTTATTTAATTAAACCTTAATTAAACCTTGTTTATAGGTTATAAATGAACCACCAAAGAGGTTAAAAACGTTACACCTTACATCTAGTTCAGGTAGTAAAAATGGGATAGAAGGAAGTTCAGCATTAGCTTACATTGAGTGCCTTGAGAAATGTAAATGTGGTAATGATGCTTTACAACTTCTTGTTCGTATATCTGATACAATTGCATATATTTCTCCGGAAGATGTTCCTTCTGTAGTAAAAAGGTTGTCAGAAAGATTTGCTATAGAAACAGAAGCAGCAGTTCGTGCCAAAATTCTTTGGATATTTGCAGAATTAGGAGATGTAACAAATGATTCGATAGAAAAGACAAAAATTGTTAGTGAAACTGCTGAACTTTTAAAAAACGAAGAATCACATAGGGTAAAAAGCCAAGGATTAGCAACATTATTGAAGTTGGGAGATTATCATAGGTATCACATACATATTTGAAATTTTTTTTTTAACAATAAAGAAGAAAAATGATTCATTAAATTTTAGGAGTCTTGTATTGAAGATTGCCCGTGAACATCTGCCTGATACTTGGCATGGTGTACAGACACGTTGTCTTTCTATTATTGGTAGATATTTAACTGCAAATACTACAGATGATACTTTACCACTTGTTAGCAACTATGCACATTCTCAAGATCCAAGGGTACGTGCACAAGCATTTGAGACAATGGCTGAACTTCATTCTTATAGAGGCTGCAGATTACCTGCAAGCTTTTTTGGAGAAGCTTGTACTGCACTCAGAGATGATTATGAAATAGTTCGTAGAACTGTTCTTAAATTAATATGGCTTTTAGGGAGAGAATACCCCGAAAAGTAAGCAATATTTAATATCCATTTCAATCTGTTATCAATATTTATTGTCGGCTATATTATCTGTTTGTATCATCTGTTTTATAGTATTATTATGGGAACAGATGGAGAAGATATACGTATGGTCGATTGTGCATTTTCCCAAATTTGTAGCCTTATGGGTGACTTATCACCAAGAGTTAGAGCTTTAGCAATGTCTCTTCTAGGAACAATGAAAGGTGTCTCACAAAGATACATAGAACAAGCATTGGATAAAAAACAAAAAGTTGTAGAAGCAGATAGACCAGAAGTAGAAGAAAAAAGCGGATCATGTGGTGCATTTATTCATGGTTTGGAAGACGAATTTCTGGAGGTAATATTATTTACTTGTTTCTTATATAATTTATATTCTGAGTAATTAAAATAAACAAATATATTCAGGTGAGAACGGCAGCAGTTGAAGCCCTCTGTACCTTATCTTTAGAACAACCAAATATAGCCAGAATTTCATTGGATTTTATGGTTGATATGTTTAATGATGAAATTCAAGATGTTCGATTAAGAGCTATTGAATCATTAAGAAAAATGTCTGCAAGCGTAACGCTTCGTGAAGATCAATTAGAAACAATTTTAGGAGCATTAGAAGACTTCTCAGGCGAAGTACGAGAAGGCCTACATGCTACTTTGGCTGCTAGTCGGCTTGCTACAAGAAATTGCCTTCATATGTGTGTAAACCGTCTACTCGATAACTTAAGTCGTTATCCACAAGACAAAGAAAGTATTAGAAATTGTTTAGCAGCATTAGGGGCCACGCATCCATATTTAACATTACCCTTAGTACCACAACTTCTTGGACGTCATCCGTTTTTCGATACACCGGAGCCGGATGTCGACGAACCTTCTTGTATCCTTTTAACGATTCTCTTTACAAAATATAAATTATATTAGTAATCTTATTTTTATTATCCTTAACTATAAATAATAGATGCAAGCGTGTTAGTCCTAATATTCAATGCTGCACATCATTGTCCAAGCATGCATGCTCTTTTTACAGAGCATGCATCTAAACATTATCATTATTTACGCGATACTATGCCGCATTTAGTTCCCCGATTGCGACCAACCATAACAAGTGGATCAAATTTTGGGAAAGAAGATAAAATTGACGAAGAAGCTGAACGTGGAAAAGAATTTTTAGAAAAAGTAGTTACAGGTGTAGAAAACGCAAGGCCTGGAGGCAGAGTTCACACTCAGCTCTTAGAAGCTGCAGCTGTCGATCTCGATCGTTTAGCGAAAATGGATCATCGTATGGAAGGAGCTGCACGTTTTACTGCTTTATACATAAGAAGTTTACTACTTTTGAAATCTGTATTAAAAGAATTTTCAATATTATCAACGAATTCGGTATCTACAAGCCCCTTGCCGAATACAACTACTAATGTTTCGGTTCTACTTCAGAATACTCAAAAGTATGTTAAGCAGCATGTTTGTTTTTATAACATATATACATACGTATATGGATATTTACTTATAGATAATTTATATGATTGTTACAGATTACAAAGACTATTTAGTGGATTAGGTGAAAACGAAATTATATTAGCCAATGATGTGTGGTTGAAAGCATTGGCAGTAGAATTAATTCGAGTTACAAGAAGCGTGACAGGAAGAAGCGCTCTTCCACTCGCGCGTCACTTTTTATCTGAAGCCGATATTCTATCTCAAGATCCGACAAAATTACCATCTTTCTCTAGAGCTTTGGTACTTCAAATTCCAACTTTAGCTGATGTAAAGCCAGGATCTTTAACACGAATGCTTTTACCATTATTATTAACACCAGCATCACAAGGGGAAGAGCGTCTTCCAAGACCATCAGTATTTACTCGGTTCTGTAGGGCAATTATCGAAGAACCCAGAGGTGATGCAGATGCAGCACTGAAGTTTACCGGAGGACTTCTATTAGGAATCCCATTAACAGCAAAAATACTGAATTTACGAGATCCTAGAATATTACGCATTAAATTGAGGCATCCTGATCAACAAGTACAACTACTATTACCGCGTCAATCGGATTTGCGACTACAGAATACAGAACAAAATGATTACAGATTAAAAACTATAGTTCTACTGTCCCATCAAGTTTGGATGGAAGCTTGTAACGTAGAAATATCTCTTGCACTTCTTGTGCCATCTTCAGCTGTATGTACGCATTCGCCCCTTGATGATCCATGTGTAATAGATCTTTGCAAACCAACTAAAGTATCAATTGCACCAAAACCTATAAAGCGAGGTATCTAAATGTATCTCTATACAGCGTCGTTTTATAAAATCTTTTATTGTATATAAATTCGAAATATATTGAATCATATCAGCTTATGTATAACACAGATGTCAACAATATTTTAATACTAATATGTTTGATCTTTTTTTTTTTATAAAAAGTAATCATAAATACACGATTTAAACAGACTGAAGGAGCACGGGAAGTCTATCTTCTTTTTTTAATAAAAATAACGTATCGTTATGGATAATTTATTTAATTTAGATATTTGTTGACTACCGCCAAGTGGAAAAAGAGCTTCCGCTATAACAAAAAGTACATTAAACATATTTTACTTTATGAATCTAAAAAGTTATAAAAAATGTAAAAAAATAAAAAGAATTTAATTTTTAACTTACCTAGTAAATACTGGAGATTTTGGTACATCTGTGGTTTTTTGTGCTAAGCTACTGAAACTAAGTCCACCTGATTGACTTGCTAGAGTTTCAAATGTGCTACTACCACCACTTACATTTCCAAAAACTTTCGGCATGTTGTTATCAATTGGAGCAGGACTTCCTCCCATAGTAGGTGGATTTCCAAATGCTGTTTTATATATTATTAGTAATTAAATTTTATTCATAAATTAAAAAAGATACGAAGTATAGAAAAGTGTAATGTGATATATTATTTACCTGGAGGACTAGTATTGACTCCAAATGCTGTTGTCGCAAAACCGGTGCCAAAGACTGGTTTTGGTGCTCCAAACGTTGGTGGTGATCCAAATACTGGTTTAGCATTAAATGAAGGTGCTTGCCCAAAGGCATTAGGTTGTGCACCTAATACAAGCTGTTCTACACCCATTGGCGACGTATTAGCTGTGGTACCGCCAAATACAGATGGAGATCCTGCTGAAGATAATGCTGGAGTGACATTGTTTGTTGCACCACCAAAAAAGGATGTAGAACCCGTGTTTGATGTGGAACCAAATATTGAGTCAGATTTCTGGGCATTATTATCAAAGACGAACGTTTGAGGTGTTCCGAACGTATTTATCGAGGAAGTATTTCCTCCGAAAATAGAACCTGATGAGGATACTTGAGTGTTTCCACCAAAGATCGAATTAGTATTAGTTCCGCTGAAGATCGAAACGTTCGTTAAAGCTTTAGTCGTTTTGTCAAACATAAATGTGCTCTGAGCATTTTCAAAAGGCTTAAAAAGAGTTGTGGTAGTAGCTGGTTTTCCAAACGTATTATCTGTTGGAGGAACTACTGGCGTACTTGGAAACTGAGAGTTCATTGTAAGGGGAGGTTTTCCAAAAACTGGGGCAACTGTACTTGTTGCAACAGTTCCGAATGTAAGTGTAGGTAACGTAGCAGTAGTAGTAGCAGTTATAATAGGAGTAGTAGTAATTGTTGTTGTAGTAATAGCGGTAGTAGTAGTAGCAGCAGCAGCAGCAGCAGCAACAGCAGCAATAGTAATAGTAGTAGGAGTACTAGTAGTAGCGGTACTAACAGCAGTAGTGGTAATAGCAGTAGTAGTAGTTGTAGTGGTTGTACTAGCAGTAGTAGTAGAAGTAGTAGCAGTAGTAGTAGTAGTAGTAGTAGTAATAGTAGTAGGAGCATTGGCGGAGCTTGCTGTAGGTAACATAATAGGACCTTTCTCAAAAGGTCTTGATAAAGTACTTTGAAAAGGAGAGATGGTAGCAGAAGTTGTTGTCATTGTATTTGCTGTTGTACTTGATGTTGTGAAGAAACCGCCAAGTAGTGGCATGGATGAAGTAGTTGGAATAGAATTTGACATTTCTTCAAATACAGAAACATTCGACGTACTGTTCAGAATGTTGAACAAAGGTGTAGCAGAAGATGCAAGTAAATTTTGTACAGCACTTGTTGGAAGGCTAGAAGTTGTTGCTTCAGTATGAGGTACTTCTACAATTGTAACAGAATTGTGTTGTGCAGAAATTTGACTTTCATTAGGTAAGAGAATTTGATTAACGTCAGGTCTTCCAAACGTAGATTTGCAGTTGTATTTTCCATCGGCGCTAGGATTATTATTAGTAGATATACTAGGTGCTTGATTAGATGTCTGAAGTCCTGTAAATGACCCTGTTAAACTTAATACATCTTGTGTTTGAGATTTCGTCGCCGGTGATGTCATTTTTAAATTAAATGGAGTAATAATGTTTGATGGTTTCGAAGCAAAAGAAATTGTTTGTGCATTCGTTGTTTGTGATACAACAAATGTACTCTGTGTAGTACTCTTTATTGGCGCAGGGATGGTAATTGGAGTAGCAAAACTAAATGTAGATACTGCTTTGGTTTTTACCGCTGTTGTCACTGGTAATGTCACTCCGGTATTTGAAGTTGTTTGTATTTTTTCTAACGAAGTCTCTGGTGGTAATGCATCTTTTAATGAACTACCATTAAACAAATTATTTTCTGTTTTAATAGTATGCAACCACATTGATTGGATAGCTGGACTTTGTGCTGCTGTTTCTTCTAACTTTTGCACTGATGCATCAAATGTAGCAGTATCAACCTTGGGTAAAGCTTTTATTAAGTTAGACGAAGTATGAGCAGGAACATGTAATTGCATTTGATTTAATGTAATAGTGTCTTGTTTTGCTTTAGTACTTTGAGGTACTCCAGTAGTTGTTGGTATACTAGATATTTTCTCTGCTTGTACAGGTTTATTTCCAGATATAGGAAAAGTAATGCCAAAGCTAGGTTGTTTGCTTTGTATTTTGTTTTGTATTGATACATTGTTAGATTCACCTGTGCATTCACTTGTACCAATTCCTGCTACAATGCTAGCCATAGAATCTAAAGGATCAATATATGCATTCTGTTGCTTAGTAATTGTATTTTGTTTAGGAACAGATTGACCAAGCTTATTTTTTATATTAATGCTGGTAGTATTTGGAGAAGTTAAAGAGGACAAAGTTTCTTCCAAACGGTCTTGAATATCTGAAGAACTAAGAGGTCTTATAATCCTTGGAGTACAAGTAGATAAATGTTCTCTCAATTTAATTTGTTTTTCTTGAGTAAAATTCAAAGTTTTAGAAGCAATTGCCTTGCATCGCGCTTCTATGATTCCTGTATTTCTTGGAAGAACGGTTGAATATTTCGACGATGCGATGGTTAAATTAGATAATGAACGATTTAAGCCAAAAATACTGTTACTACGAGTAATTAATTTCCATCGTTTCTTAAGGTGTTCCATTTTGCTTTTTTCTTCTTGTATAATTTTACTATGTAATATAAGATTCTGATATAAAATCTCCAAATGAGGTATTTTCATTCGTGACTTTTCTCGAGATTTATGATTTGACCATTCTAAGTCTAAAATTTTACTAGCTTGAGTTAGCTGCGTTTGAGTGTAATAATAAAGTTTTTGTAGATCAGACATTTTATTGTTATCTCTACAATTTCTAGTGGTGATATTGTTAGTTGCTGCATTTTTTGATTTTGTTTCTTCAACCCAAGCAAATGATTGTAATAATAGCGCTTTCAAATATGCTATGTCGCTAGATAAACTATTTGTTGTTTCTTTCAATTCCCGTAAAAACTGATCTATCACAATAGATGTATCTACAAGTTTTCGACGTTCCTCTTCTGTATCATACTCTAGCGTTTGTGGTTCTAGCCTTTTATGTAATTCTTTCTCAAACAAATTATGTTCTTCTATATATGCATAATTATCCTTAACATCATCATCTACAAACGGTTTTGGTTCCACAGACTCTTGCATAACTGTTTCTCTAATTGACGTTAATTTAATATCCGGTTTTACAATTTCTTGAGGTTGAATTTCTCTAGTTGGTTCCAATTTCATCCCCATACTGATTTGTTCAGGTTTCTGCTCCTGTTGTGATTTCTCAGTTGGAGGTAATGTAAAACTAGATTTTTGAATGAATTTATTCAAAATATTTCCTGCGGAAAGAGGTTTGGAACGTTCAAGAGTACTTTCTGGTTGCTTAACTAGTGGTGTACTAGTTGCAGCACCATTCATAATAAGAGATTTTTCAGGACTAATGTCTGACTGTGTTTGCGGGGGTATTGCAATAATTTCTGTAGGTGGAGAATTAATAGAAGGACATTTAGGACTTAGATTCACCATATGAAAGCTGCATAATTGTCCAGATGTTGCAAGAATGTGAAGTATAGGAACTGGATGGGGCAAAGTGGAATCTGCCCCCCATGGTAATTTTCTAACTGGAGATTTATCAATAGCTAAACCTACTGGATAGCTTTCTGTGGTGTGAATTAACGGTAATTCAGCTCTGCCACTATCTACCAATTGCCACTGATTCCAAGTAACACCTTTATCTGTAGATCCTAATATAGCTATTTCACTGCTGTCGCTACTAGCAGCAATAATTAAGCCCCATTCCGGTACATGATCAAAGTAATAACGAGGAATTGTTCCTTCTGCTTCTGAATCTGTTACTCCATAAGTAATATCTTCATAACAAGTAAAAACAGCATTTGTCTCACCTTTAGGGGCATCAATTACAAGAACATTAATTCCCTGTTCATTACTCAAATAAGCAGCACAAAATTGATAATTGCTAACCCATAAAATACTAATAACTTCACCAATGTATGGATTTGGGCCAGGAATTGTCCTTGCTATTTTTAAATCAGGTTTAAGTTGTACTATACTACCATTTTTACAGCCCACAACAATTTGTTTTCCTTTAGGGCTCCATGCTGCACATAAAGCATTTATATGTTCATTGTTCAATTTTTCTTTCAGTTCGAAAGTGTCCAGCTCGGTTGTAGCCTTTTTCTTTTCTTTTATTTTAAAACTACCAATTGTATAATCACTAGCTATTGTACACAACATCCTTGGTACTGCAGGATTCCATCGTAGATCATACACAAGTATATCTCCGCTTAATGTAGAAATTTTAACTTTATGTAGTAATTGTAAACTCTGAGAAAAAGAAATATGATTACAATATGCTTCAAGTTACTCAGTAATAATTCAAAAGAAAGAAATTTTATATAAAATAGTTTAAACATACATTTTTTGTAAGTGCCTCTGCATCATAAATTAAAACCATAGGTCCATGTGCCACGGCTAGATAGGTACAATCACAATTAAGTGTTAGTTTAGACACAATTAGAGGCACATTAAATTCTATTTTCCATTCTGGGTCACTGTCTTCCCCTGGTTTCAATATAATTATTTTATTATTTTGTCCTGCATATAACAATCCCCTCCTTTTATCTGCAGCCAATAAACTGCATGCAGTTGGTATGGATGTGAATGCATCTAAAATTTGGGAAGTGTTTGACTGTTTAAATTGAAATTCCTGAAAAATAATTGCATTAATAAAATAAATATCATACAAATATAATAAGAAAGAAATATACATATATTTCCTTATACTTGAATATAACAAGATAGTATGTCATAAATATTCGATTCAAAAATGTATTTTGGTAAGGTTATAGGCTGCATATATATTGCAAATATTGTCAATTGCGTTTCTAGGAAATAACATATAATACCTGAATGTCCTTTGGATCAGATGCAGTTTTCATGTTTAATTATTTTATAACAGTCTTCGTAAAAATTAATCCGATAGGAATTAAATTTCTTCGGATTCTTGACAAGATTAAATTTAAAGTAAACGAAGGCAACAACAATAGTTGCACAGGCTTTGATTACGTAGATTAAGATTGTATACATTTGGTGTTTTTTAGAGAAGAATCTTTCAGCTCCTCTAGCGCCCTCAACACACAAGTTTGTGAATATTTAAATTAAACGAACTAACAAAATTTAACATTAAATATTATTATAATTGCAATATCTTTTTGATTAATGATCTTTAGTATTTTTTCTGAAATTGTATATTTTCATCTCTACGAAATAGTGTAATCTTAAATATTGATTATTATAGAAAATAATTATTATTGAAAATCAATATCTTTTTTATTTCTTAACACTTCCAGCATTTAATACAATAGTTATACTTAATCCAATTACATAAAATTCTAAAATTTATTTAGGATAACGGTCATCTTTTAAAAACACCTAAGAATAAGAATATATTGTTTCTTCTGTAAACTTTGATTTAAACTTCAAATAAATATGGCGCTTTGCATGATTACCAAAGATGCTAGAAGTAGGGACGCGGTTATACATGATCGTGGTTTGTGACGATCCTGATACATGATCCAGGATTGTGATTTGGTTAGAATTAAGATCAAGTGGAACATTTGAGTTTCCATATTTATAGTAATAATTGTTATTGTCTTAGTTTCGAGAACGAGATGAAACCTAGAGGTACTTAAGTTTATATTTTATATATGCGTTTTTCTATTCATTACTATAATTTTATTTCGCATGTGTACGTTTAAAGACTAACTGTTTGATAATATTTACAGGAAAGGAATATCGTGAACGAGTACTAATTAATAAAGAAAGGTTAGCGAAATATGATAAAGGCAGTGGAATCGATTTAAGGGCGACATCAACTAATATAAAAAATAAAGTAATAAGACAGAAATTAATAAAGAGAGAGAATACTTTTAATAAAACAATAAAGGACACTGCACGCACTGAATTATTTTTGACAGAAGATTATGGTTGCTTAGAGGCTGAACCTGGGGAAACAACACTGCAATATAGACAAAAACAAATTGCAGACAATGTGGATGTAACTTCTGCAGCTAAGAGCTTTACATTAAGTTTAGAGTTTGGCCCATATCACATAAGATATACAAGAAATGGTAGACACTTAGTAATAGGTGGGGAAAAAGGCCATATAGCGGCTTTAGATTGGATCACAAAAAGTTTAGCCTGTGAAATGAATGTAATGGAATCGGTACTTGATGTATCATGGCTTCATATAGAAACAATGTTTGCTGTAGCGCAAAAAGATTGGGTGTTTATATATGACAATCAAGGAATTGAACTCCATTGTTTGAAAAAAATGTACAGAATTAATAAATTAGAATTTTTACCTTATCATTTTTTGCTTGCCGGTGGATCTGATCAAGGTTACTTGTCATGGTTGGATGTTTCTATAGGCAAATTTGTAACATCTTTTAATTCCAAATTAGGAAAGATTGCAGTAAGCTTGAGTATATTTGACACTTTTCTGTAGGGATACTATGTGATATTATAATTGCTTATTTTTTAGGTAATGACACAAAATCCTACTAATGCTGTGCTTTGCGTGGGTGATTCTAAAGGAGTGGTTTCTATGTGGTCTCCAAATAGTAAGAATCCTTTGGCAAAAATGTTGTGCCATACTCACGGAGTAACTGCCTGTGCAATTCATCCTTATGGAACTTACATGGCAACTAGTTGTCTGGACAAATTCATAAAAATATGGGACATCAGACAATTAGCAGGTCCCGTGCATAATTGTCGCGTACGCTCTCCTGTTTACCATTTATCTTACAGTCAGACTGGCCAAGTAGCAATGGCAATGGGAAATGTTGTCGAAGTTTATCGGTAAATATTATGCGATAATTTATGTCTATATGATGATAAGAATGACTTATACATTTTTATAGATTGTCGGCTGATGAAATGAAACCTTATTTACGTCACAGAACCAAGTGGCCAGTGACAAGCATGCAATTTTGTCCATATGAAGATGTTTTAGGTATTGGTACACTGAAAGAAGTATCTTCTCTTCTAGTACCTGGAAGTGGAGAACCTAACTTTGATGCTCTTGAAAGTAATCCATTCCAAACTAAAACTCAGAGACGTGAAGCTGAAGTAAAAGCACTATTAGACAAGATTCAACCAGAACTAATATGTTTGGAACCATTTGCTATAACAGAAGTAGATGTATCCACTCTTAAAGATAAAATAGAAACTAAAAAGAAACTCTTAGTGAGTATTTATAGAGTTAAATCATTTAAATTTTTTAGTAATCATATAAATAATTATTTATATATTTTTATAGTATCTCAAACCAAAGAATATAGACTTCAAACCTCGTAGAACGAAAGCTAAAGGAAAAGGAGGAACAGCTAAAGTGATTAAGACTAAGAAAATTCTAAAAGAATTGAGTCGAAGGGTAAGTAACTTTTTTGTATATGTATATTAGAATGTTAGGAATTATTTCTTTCAGGAAACTATCGATGTACTTCGCCATGCAGACATGCGATCAAATACCAAGAAAGCAGGACCTCAGAAGGATTATGGAATATTAAATAGATTTTTATCAAAACCTAATAGAGGAACAAGTAAATAATATAACGTTGTTCAAGTTATTAGAAAAATTGCAATTCTATTTTATATCTTTCTGTAATTTTTCAAATATTAGGTCCGAAAAGTTTCTTTTGTTTTACGAGGAAATAGTAGACGCACAACGTTTTTCGTTTTATATTATTTTGTCGAATTACATACGGTCCATTTTGTTCTATTGAGATAAACACCGCGACATTTCACAGACTTGGTTTCACGTCTGTATGAAGGTGCACTGTTATAAAAAACACGTTTGCGAAAGAAAGGCACATTTCGAACAACTTAATAAATCAACTGTAATTTTTATCTTTGTATAATCTAAGTAAAATCTTGTTAAAAAAAGGTAAACTTTCTTAATTAATTGGTACTGAACTTATATATATGTATAGATTGTTATACATAAAGAGTATAATTTATTTCTCATGACTCTTCATTGATAGCATATATGTATTAATACAAAATAGTGCAAAGTGCGGTGTAAATAAAATCAAGATAAATAATTTATTAGACATATGGTATTGAAGTATCAAGGTATTTAATAAAATAAGTAAGCATCCAATAGTTTAATTGTAACATATTCTATAATTTAATAACTATTGTAACTACAACTAATTTTGGAAAAGAGTGCGAGTAAATTCGATATAGTCCAAGGCTCCTGTGATTGGTCGCTCCGTTTTTGGATCGACGTAAGGTTTCATACGAGCAACACAGTAATCAGCCATCTCCTTGGTAAGATTCTAAGCATATATGAAATATTGTTAATATACACCAAATAAGTTGATAATTTTATATTTGGGAATTCTATACTTACAGCATATAATTCTTCTTTCGTAACATATGGCCGATCTGCAGCAGTAATAGCACGGAAAGCATTTTCGATTTCTTCGGAACTTTGTACATTCTCGGTTTCCTTGCTAATCATAAACGCCATGTATTCTTGTAACGATACGTAACCATCTCTATTCGGATCAACGATATCTGCAAAATAAACAAAAAAGATAGCATATTACACTGTTTCAATGTACAAACAAAAACTTTTAGGCTTTTCATTAATTATTTAATTTATCTGCATTTAATGACATGATAAATATAAGAATAAAATATACCTAGAATGTTTTCGAATTCCGGATCAGGCTGGCCTTCTTCTACCATTGGTAGATCATAACCAAGGGCCCTCAAACATGATTTGAATTCCTGGTGATTTAGACGACCGCTCTTGTCCTTGTCGAAGTGTTTGAACATCATCGAGAACTCTTTGAGTGCGTCTTCAGAAACACCAGATTGGTTACGTGCTTGTATTTGTTGTTCCAAGTTGTGTTGCATGCGCATTCCCAGTTGATCTAATTGATCCCATTGTTGCGCCAAGCCTACGGTACTATGTTCCGTGTAACGATTATCCAAGATTAGATGTTCTTCCAAAATAGCTCCCAAGTCTTCGATCTTCTTTAGATCTTGACGACGAGCACGAACCTCTTGAGTCTTCCTCTTTGTTGCTTCCAATTGTTGTTCTAATGATCCTGATCCTTCCATCATAGACGTTCTTGTCTCCGCTAGCCACTGATGGAATGCATTAGCATGTTTAGCAAACTCTTTACGCAACTTGTCATTCTCTTCTTGCCGTTGAGCTTCTTTCGCAAGCTCCACGTCGCGTTCTTTAATTATCTTCTGTAAATTGCGCCAGGTATCTTCTAATGCTTCCATTGTGAACCATGTGTACGGATTGGGACCAACATTGAAGCTCTTAATTTGCCTGTCAAGGGCAGCTAACGCTTCGAAGTCTGCTTCTGCCGAGGATAAGCTCGCTTGGAATTGTGCATGTGCTTCTCTGAGGGCTCGAATTTCTTCAATACTGTTACATCGCACAGGGTCTGTCAAATCTTCTTCTGCGTTCTCAAACCACGAATTGAAAGCAGAGGCTTTCTTAGCGAATGTCAAATACAATTCTTCAATTTGCCTAAACTGATCTTGCATTCTTAGCAATCGTTGCTTTCTCGCGTCAGAATCGGCCAGGAGCTTCTGCCAGCGAGCAATAACATCCGCATGACGTTTTTGAATACTAGGCGTCTGATCATGACCAGAATCGACTAGCATTTCCTTCAAAGAAGTGATGTTTTGAATTCCTTCGTGTTCAAAGGCATGCAATCCAGCATCAAAGGTTTCCTGTTTAGTCAGCAGTGTCTGAACGGTAGACAAGTCTCGTCCGAATTCCTCTGAGCGTACGTGAGTTTCCTTGTCAGCGATCCAGGATTCAACTACATCAGCCTTCCACATAAACTGCAAATAAGCCGAATTATCATTAAGCCGTGTCTTCCTTCTAGCAGCAAGAGCACCAAGTTGTTCCAATTTGTTACGAAGTTGGGCACATCTTTGTCCTATAGCGTCCGCACGATGATTTCCAGCCTTGATCAAAGCTTCTCCTGCTTCGCAAATGTCTTTGCAACGTTCACCATGAGCCGCAAAGTCGGTTTCAAATGCGTCATGTTTTTTCAGTAAGCCCTGAACAGCGGCCATAGTGTCACCATAATCTTCGACCGATAGCAACTGCTGTTTTTCTGTGATCCAAGCTTCTTCCTCTTCTACTTTAGCCAAAAATTGTTGATAAGTTAGGGACTCATCCAGTTTCTGTCCTCTATTGGCTGCTAGCTGTTTCAGTTCAGCCCATGCTTGGTTGAGTAGCTTTAGACGTTGCTCAATTTCGGGCACTCCCAAATTAGAGACGTCCATCAATTTCTCCCCTGCTTCTTGAACAGCTTGTATGGCAGGCTCGTGACTACCTAACTCTGCCTCCAGTCTCTTGTGTTTCTTCTTCAAGTTTTGCACGCCAGTGAGATCACGACCATAGTCGTCCGATCCAACTAGTAGCTTTTTCTCCTTGATCCAAGACTCTTCGTCGGCTATGTCCCTAAAGAATTGATGCAAAGTGTTTGCTTCGTTCAACCTTGCCTGTCTATGAGCAGCGAGATTACGAATTCTCTCATAACGCTCGTTTATACTCTGTCGTTTCTCTTGGATACCAGCTGCGTCAAATTGTCCACTTTCAATCAGCGAATCTGCTTGCGCATTCATGTCCTTGATCCTTTCTTCGTGTGCTTGAATGTCAGCTTCAACCAACTGGTGTTTTTTCATTAAATTTTGTACAGAAGCTAGATCTTTGCCAGCATCTTCGGACGTAAGCAAGCTTTCCACTTCACCAAGCCAGAAATCTAGATCTTTAACAGCAGCAATATATGTACGCTGTTTATTGGCTTCTTTCAGCTTCATCGACTTCTCCGTAGTCTTCTGGGTAAGATACTCCCATTGATCGGCAATTGACGCTAGCCTCTTTTGGACGGCGTCCTCAGAACCAGCACATTGGTGTTTCTCGATTAAATTACCTCCCATAGCTAATACAGATTGAATTCTGTCCGCATTTGCTGCCAATTCAGCCTCAAATGCTTGGTGTTTCTGATGTTTTGATTGAATATTAGCTGGATCCTTGTAGTTCTCCTCAGTAGCCAGCTGCAGTTTCTCAGCAATCCAATTTTCCATTTCATCGGCATCTCGGGAGAATTGTTGTAGAGTTTGAGACTCTCCTAACTTGGAACGTTTCTCAATAAGAGCATCCTTCAAATGCTTCCAGCGGTCCAGGACTTGGCAACGTCTATCGTCAATTGGTTTTGCAGCATAATGTTCTGCAGCGATTAACTGATCAGCCAGAGTTTGCAATGTGGCAATCTTCTCTTCGTGAGCATTGATAGCTTTGTCAAAGTCTTCGTGTTTCTTAATGAGAGCCTCTACGTTGTCACTACTATCAACAGTGTCTGCACTGCTTAAGAAAGCTTCTCGAGCGCTCATCCAATTCTCAGCTTGCTCGCAATCTCTGCAGAACAATTGTAGCTCCAAGTTTTGATCTAGCTGCATACGTCGTTGGATCCAAGCCTTCTCTAATTCTTGACGTGCTTCAGCCATTGATTCGAGTTTTTCTTGAATCTCGACACTGGCATAGTGACTGGATTGTAAAAGCTGCTGACCAAATAGTTCGAATGCCTGGAAAGTACCTGCTCTAGCGTCGATTTCCATGCGATGTTCCTATAACATAAACGGAATTAGGGTCACATAGATTCACGTATGCTACTTCAACATCCTCGATATAAATTCACACGCATATTTTGCACGTATCTCAATCCACTCGACAATAGAGACTACGATAAGCGGAAAAGGCAGCGATTACACTATAAGAAGCGTTGATAGTACTCCATAAGTGTTAATAAGGCGGTGTCTTCATTACTAAAACATCGATTTGCCAATCTGTTCTTTTCTCATAAAACAGAGATTTAGAAACAACAGAAAAAATATACCAAAAGTGATTAATTATAAAGAATGTATTCAGAGACAAAGTCGCACAGTTTTGCTCCATGCTCTCTTAAACTTTTCAGTACCTCTGGAAGAATGCCGTATCGTGCGTCTATCTCTGCTCTGTGATTCTATAATTCATGAATGACTCGTGAACGACCGTGTGAGCATTGGACCATTTCAATATCAATAACTTTTCAATTGATCAACTTACCTGGTGTCGTTCTAGGAGAGCTTCCGCACCGGTCACATCTGAAGCCAACTCCTCTGACGCGACTAAACCCATCATCGAGTTGATCCAAGCCATCAGGTCTCTGTAGTCACTAAGGAAACGCTGCAGATCATAAGAATCCAGTAACTTTTCCTTCCTACTATTAGCTTTCGCCGTCAGTTGAGTCCATTCTTCGTTGATTTCTTTCTGCTTGGCGTACGTCTGTTCAGCAGTTTCAGGATGTGATTGCATCAAGCGATTAGCCGTTTCATCCAGCTGCTTAATTTTATCTCCCAAGGCAGCCAAATCTCTTTCCAGGCCCTCGTGCTTGCGCTGCAAAGCCTGAACGCTGCGTAAATCTTTTCCAAGATCGTCGTTGTTCAGTGCAGCATCCTTTTCTCGAATCCAGTCCTTGGTCTCGTCGACATCACGATGGAATCGTTGAACCTCGTGAGCGGAACCAAGTTGATTAGCACGTTCCGCAGTGAGAGTTTGCAAGCTGGTCCATTTTTCGTTTAGATCCTGTATCTGCGTTTGAATCTTCAGAGCAGCTTCTGTCTGCCCAAGACTCATCAACTGTACGGCAATCTCGTTCATTTCAGCTAACCGAACCTCGTTGGCCTTCAAGTCTGCCTGGAAGTCATCGAATTTCTTCTGCATTACCTCTACCTGTTCTAGGTCCTCGCCAACGTCCTGAACTTGAGCGTGATTCTCTTTATCCTTAATCCAAGTGGCCAATTCTGCAGCTTCTCTGACAAGTACATAAGCCTTGGCTGTTTCATTGAGTTTATTTTGCCTTTCGCGCGCAAGTCTCAAAAGATCATCATACTGAGCTTCTATCTGAGCTTGCCTGGCAGCTATGGAACTTTGTTCTCTGGCAAGATTCTGTTGAGAAGCGCTTAATCCCGCCTCGGGTTCTACTCTCTTTACATAGGCAGCTGGAACAAAGCCTTGACGATCATTTACTTCAACTTTCCACCAATCTTTGTTATTAGAATTCAACAGAGTCAAAGTGTCGCCCTTCTTCATGGAAACTTCTCTTGGTGACTTCTCTGTATAATCATAGAGAGCCACCACACACTCTTTGCCGGTAATATCAATAGTAGGAGTTTCCTGTTGACGACAAGAAGCAGCCTGGTCTTTAAGAGCAGCTATGGTACTTGCAAATGCCTCCAGATCACTGACCAATGCCTCGTGTTTCTTTAAAAGAGCCTCAGAACTATCTTCGTCTTTTCCATAGTCAGCATTCATAACTATGGGTCGTTTCTCCTTCATCCAGGATTCAGCTTCATTAGCATCAGCAAAATACTGATGTGCCTGAAGGGAGTCATCTAGGTCATTCTTACGTTGTCTGGCTTTCTCTTTCAATTGTCCCCAATGCTCATCCAATGCAGCCAAACGTTGGCTAATTTCCTCTGCAGCAAAGTGGCTTTCTTGCAACATTGACGCACCTGCTTGACAAACAGCAGCTACACGTGGTTCATGATTATTTATTTCTGCTAAAACAGCTTGATGCTTCTTCTGTAGATTTTGTACACCAATGAGATCGCGTCCCCGGTTGGTGGACGCTGCAACTGGTTCTTTTTCGCGGATCCAAGCTTCTTCGTCCTCTATATCTCTGAATAGCTGTTGTACCTGCAGTGAGTCGAGAAGTCGTTGTTTACGAATGCTCATGGGCTGTTGAAGTGCAGCGTATCGAGCTTGTAGTTGTTCCTGCTTAGTCTTGATATTGTCTGCATCAAAATGTCCTGATTTCACAAATTGATCTGCAGCTTGGGCAATGCTATCGATTCTATCCGAATGGGATGTGACGTCGGCCTCCAAAAGAGCATGCTTCTTTTGAAGATTTTGTACACTGGTTAGATCTTTGCCATAATCTTCAGACATCAGTTGTCCTTCTACTTCTGACAGCCATAACTCAATATCCTCGACGGTACGATTAAATTGTTGTTGTTGGGAGGCTTCTTGCAGCTTGGCACCTTTCTTTTCACTGGCATGAGTAAGACTTTCCCACAGAGACATAATTTCATCGGTACGAGTGCGAATTCTATCACTGGCATAGTGACCACTCTCGATTAACTCTTGACCAGTAGCTACCATCTCTTCCATACGAGTTCTGTTGGCGTTTAATTCTTGCTCAAAGTTCTGATGTTTCTGTACTTTTCCATTTAAGTTAGTGGGATCCAAGTAGCTATCGTCAGTGGCAAATTTGAGTTTCTCGTTTACCCAACCCTTTGTTTCATCGCAGTCGCGCTCGAATTGCTGTAGTTTGTATGCGTCCTCTAAACGGCGTCTTCTTTGAGCCGATTTTTCAAGAAGAATGGCACGTCTTTCTAACAGAAGTTGACGTCTTTGTGCTACGTCGTCAGCTGCATAATGTTCTCCTTCTATCAACTTGCCGGCAAAGTCGTCCAATATCTTGACCTTTTCCTCCTGAGCTGCCAAAGACTTGTCGAAATCTTCGTGCTTCTTAATAAGAGCTTCTACACTGTCAAGGGAATCACCCAGGTCTTCGTTCGCTAAAAATGCTTCCTGCTTAGCCATCCATGCATCCGCTTGTTCCGTATCACGATAGAATAGTTGCAAGTCCATGCATTGTTCGTACAAAATTTTTCGCTTTTCCCAAAGACTCAAAAGTGACTGCTTATCTTCGGCGAGAGAATTCAATTTTCTGGTTACTTCTTCTGCAGCATAATGTTTCTTTTCCAGTAGTTTGTTGCCAGCCAAAGTAGTCGCATCGAAGCTGTCGGCTCTAGCATCAATTTCTCCCTTGTGCTCCTGATGTCTTTCAACAAGAGCTTCTGCACCAGCAACGTCTTTAGCTAGTTCGTCTGCCGATATAATTGCGCGCATGTCGTTCATCCAAGAAACCAAGTCTCTATAATCAGCCAAAAATCTATGCAAATAGTACGATTCATCGAGCTTCAGACGACGTTCTTTTGCTTTTGCCGTTAAGCTCTCCCACGACTGCAAGATCTCTGCGCGTTTAGCTTGAATCTGTTTAGAATGATCTGCTTGATGAATAGCTGCAAGACGATCTGCTTCTGCTCCCAATGTGTAAACTTTATCCTCTAAAGCTGCCAAATCACGTTCTATGCCCTCATGCTTTCTTTGTAAAGTTTGTACGCTTGCAAGGTCGCGTCCAAAATCATCTGAAGATAGAACAACATCCTTTTCTGCGATCCAAGCCATTGTTTCATCTGCATCTCGGTTAAATCTTTGAATTTCGTGTGCACCAAAAAGTTTCTCTTGTCTCAAAACAGCAAGCTGCTTCAATCTTTGCCAGGATTCGTTGAGTTCCTCCTTCCTACGTAGGATAGTATCACGTTCAGGATGCCCATCCAAAAGAAGTTTGTCTGCCAGTTCGTTTACTTCTGTTACTCTGTATTCTTGGCTAGCCATATCCTTTTGGAATTCGTCAAATTTTCTTTGGAGTACTTCAACGTGTTCCAAGTCGTGACCAAATTCGTCCGTTGTTACAAATGCTTCCTTGTCATGAATCCAGAACATTACTTCGTCACAGTGTCGAATAAATTGTACAAGTACCAGGGCTTGTTGTAATTTAAGACCCTTGTCTGCCAATCTAGAGAGCAGCAACACCCATAATTGATGAAGATCCACTGCAAGATAAATTTGATTGTTAATTTCAAGCTATAAAATAATAAAATAAACTCAATATCAATGGAAACTTACTTAATCTCTTATTGATAACATCGCTTGCAAAATGGTGTTGAGCTATCATTTCTGATCCGGTATTATCTAATGACACTATAGCATTAGAATGAGCTGCAACTTCCGCTTCGAAAGCTTGATGTTTCTGTATCTTTGCCTGAAGGTTGGTAGGATCTTTGTAGCTTTCATCCGAAGCAGCTTGCAATTTTTCAAAAATCCATCCTTCGAGTTCGTCCGCATCTCGCTTAAAATACTACAGACGAACGAATATCGTTACCAACGTGAACAATAAAAATTGAACAGAAATAAAACAACGATCAAAAATATACTTGAAAGCGACGGGAGTCCTCAAGTTTATCTCTCTTGTTCCTAGCTTCTGCCTTGAAATTCGCATATCGACTGAGAACTTGCTCTCTCCGTTCTTGAATGTCCTCAGGATTTTCCAAGATTTTCACTTCCTTTGGCGTAATCTGATCCATTTCGAAGAATGCTTTTCGTTTGACGTTCTGTAGACAATTCTCTACCGTCCAAAATGGCCACAGGGTGTGGTAAGGTTGACTGATGTAGTGAAATCAATAATTAAAGCTTCAACAATGCGTCCGTCTTTTGACATCGATTCACAATTACGAATTTAGACGATCGTTTGCATAATATACAACGTAAAAACAATATAAAAGCGATACGTACCTCGCACAATCCTTCTGAAAGCAATATACCGCTGACAAGTGACGTTCTCCAAGGTTCGATATTAACTGGAATCATCTATGTGTGTAACGAGCAGTGAAATACTTTCTCTTAAAGCTACGTCACTGGTTGGTCGACCAATAATACGTGGAACCAATGAAAGCTCCTCTTTAGGTACGTATCTTATCAATTACCAGCAATCACCTTTATATATAACTATTACGTCACTTAAGCGTAATCGTTCTAACAGGCAGTTTCTAAACAGTCTCCAATAAAAAAGTCACAACTTGACAGCTTAATTTCATCTTATCTTGTCTTTACTTTGATGATAAATTGATTTTAAGAAACTTACTTGTTTCATTATTTATGCTTTATGATTGTATTTAATTTTATTTCAAAAATAAAAATTTGATTTGCTTTTAAATATAATGATATGTATAATTAATCTTCCTTTCTTAGGGAGAAGGGTATAAAAAATATTAAAATTATGATACAGTAATCTTTTATTAAATTTCACCTACAAACAACGAATCACAGAACGTTACATTACAGTTCCTTACGTCAATCCATCGTGTCTTCGTATTATTTTACAGGTAAATAATTATAGATTTATCCCTATTACAGTAAAGTCTTATTTGTTAAAATATCTTGTAGCGTAGTCAATCGTTATGTATATGTAAATTTAATTTACCTAAAAATAGGATTTTTTTGTTGCAATGTCCATTCATTGTTTATAAGTGGATGTTATGTATAGAAGTGGTACTATTTATAGGTACTTGCTTTTTTGTCCATTGTACTCTGATGTATTTCATTTCATTCTCTCTCTCTCTCTCTCTCTCTCTCTCTCTCTCTTTCTCTCTTTCTCTCTTTCTCTCTCACTCCCTCTCTTTCACTATATTCGTCTTATCTTTTTTTATTGTATTTTTAAGTATATTTTTCATCTGATACGTGTATGCAAAGTGCGATATGAAAAAAGTCTTCGTGTACCAAAAACGCTTCTCAATTTTTTTTATCTTTTTTTTTCATTACTATTATTATCATTATTATTATTATGTTTCTCTTGACAAAAGTTACAAAACTCTATGCTGACAAAGGGGGGATGATATACAGGGTTAAAGGTTTTCTTTAAGTACCCGGACAAAGTCGATTGTATTACAAATACAAATTGCTAGAATTTTTTTCTTTAATATGTTTTCTTTGTTAGAAGGCAACACGTCTTTGTTAATTACAAGAAGGCAATTCGCTTTGTATCATCTGGTATGTCTGGCGTCCCAAGACATTTCTTCTTGATTCGAATAAACCGCGCGTATTAATTCTTTTTATGTTCATTGTTCTTTTTCCATCGTTTCCTTTTTTAAGTGGCAAAAAAATGCAAGGGACCGTTTACAGGCATTATTGGCAGCACTTGATCGTTTTTTTTTTTTTATCTATTATTTACTGTATTACCGTTTTCTTCTCCGAAATGTTTGGAGATGATCGTCAAGAAGAACAACTTGCAGCGAGAGGTAACACCTTAGAGGTATGTCGCGTTCGTATCTCTCGTGTTCTACCTGTCTCTCCTATTTCTCATTTTCTTTTGTTTCTTTTCATTTAACCACGATTACGAAGATTAACCAGCGTAATGTTTTTCTAAGTATGCTCTCAACGAATTTTTATGTACAAAACTTATTTCTATAGGATACGCTTGCACTCGCACGTCACGTCCGTATTCAAGGGCGGGCTGCTGCTCAATAAATTAATTTTCTCTCTAACTCATTGTGTTTCGAACGCTCTGCCCCGTACGCCAAGAAGGCTATTATACTCTAAACGTTTAGAAAAGTACGATATCTCTGATTCTAGCTGAGCATGAAAACCACGCGGATGTGCGTTTTTTTCCTTGCGGGCCACGTAATCGAATCGCTGACCGTGCAAATTGATTCATTATCGTTTGATCCTAATGTGGAGAACTTATAAAAAAAACATGCAACACAAAAGAAAAACGATAATGCTACCACAGTGATTGCTTTTTTTATATACATATATATATATATACACATATATATTATATATATTATATATATATATATATATATAAAAAGGATACGTGTATATATATATATATATATATATATACACATACAAGATATATAAGACACGAATAGAGACATCGTACGGATAGACGGTTATTTAAACTTCCTTCTACGCAGACGTGACAGAAGAATCTCATAGACACATTAACTCGCTCCATTTACTACATAACATACAATATATATTCATATAATATATATATAATATTCAATAATATATATACTAAAGGTGTATTTTTATATATACAGAGATATACGTCTGTTTCAATAATTTTTTTATGAATTAATAACACTAGCTTGCTAAATAACATTCTTGGACCTCGTGTGTATAGCCAGCACCTTACATTGTTGAACCCTCAGCTCAAATAGAAGAGTCGCCCTTTTTTGCTTATATTTAAAAAAATATAGTGTGTGTACAGTGTGTGTCTGTGTAGACGTGTAGTGTACAGTTGTGTGTTTGTATATATGTGTACCTCTCCCTGAGCTCGCTCCGTAAAACTTTTTAAACATCTTTATCATTTCTGCACTCATATTTTTCTCCTTTCTGAATCTTTTCACAGCCCTCATTTCGTTTCGTTTTTTTTTTCTTCTTTAAACTCTCCACGTTCGCGTGCGTACACTTTATATAAGTTTTACTTCCCCTTTGCTTCCTTATGATTCCCTTCGTCGACACGTATGTAACAATTTCTGCTTCTTTTTCTCGTTCTAGGTAACATATATAATCGTCTAATATACAATAAATAATTTATCGCGCTCTTGAATGTACAACTGTTCTCCTATATCCCGTTTATAGGTTAAGTAATAGATTCATCTTATTTTTCCCATTCTTCATTTACTCTCGATTAAAATACATTTAATAACACTTGTGCCGTAGCATCTTTAAGAACTAAATTTTGTACAAATTTGAACGAGCTCAACGTATACATATATATGTATAATATACATTTATATATATTAGACGTTGTAAAGCTTAGTACGATTATTATAGAAGTCCACCGTCAAAGAGTAACAAAAAAGAAAGAAAGACCAAAGGAGGACGAAATTTACGATATACATATAATTGTATACGTATACCGTGGCAGCTGTCGCGTCGACAAAAACAAAACATTCATCCCCTTGCGGGTAGCGTTGGTGCGCATGCGCATCCGCTATTCGCGAGTTAATATACATATCTTTATAGGTATATACTTATAATACAAGGAACAAACGAAGTCAGAGAGAGGGCATGCTTTAGATCGTCTGAGGGTTGTGCCAAATGGGCACATTGTGGCAGGAAGAGCTGCTCGACGATGATAATGATAACGATAAGTTCTCGCGTAAGATCGCGGCACGAATACACGAATCACTCTTTTCCCGTACAGCTCGTCTCTCGTGCTGCTGTTCCCTCGAAGGACGAACCCTGTCTCACGCGCCGGTACAGTCAATTTCTATAATATCTTTCGGTACGTCCACAAACTGATAGACCAGCCTTTGTCCGTCAACTTTCGCCAGGATACCGCGCTGATAATAATAACGCAGGGCTCTGCCCATCGTTTCATAGTTCATGTCCGGTTTATTCTTGTGTAAACCCCATAGACGAGAAACCGCCTTGCTGTCCACCAGTTTGAAGACACCTCGTTCGCGATTCGTCCATTTGATGTATCGGGGGCAGTATTCTCGGTCCTGTAGCAATTTTAATAAAAATTCCCATAGATACGTCGTCGAACCTTCGCGAGATTTCCTCTTCACCGCGGCGCCATCCCCTTGACGCGGCTTTTTTAGTTTGTTCTTTTTCGACCGTGGGGGGAAACCTAATTCCAGCAGGTACAGGTCATCGGAAACTGAGCTGGTTGCTGCTTGAATCACGCTCGTTGGAACTCCACCGGGTCCCCGTGGTGGGCTAGGAGTGCAGGGGGTGGCAAATTGGGCTCCACTGGCGTACATCGAATTTACGTAACTGCTATAGCTCTCAGACACTGTAAATAGAAGAAAAAATATCATTAAATACAGACTTATCGATCGTCCCTTAATATAAATTAGTAACAATATTTTAATTGATTAATATTTTCATATAAATAATTAAACTGAAATTTAACTGCGCAGTATAATATGTATCATATGTATTTATTATTTATAATTATAAACGTGGTCATCATTTACGTTTGCGCAATTTCCGTCAGATGGCACCAGCATAGCTGTTGCCATTAGAAGGCAATGTAGGTTGCCATCGAATTAATCACAAATTGAATTCGGCCATTACACTTTTTGCTTGTGAAAGAAAGGATCGATCGATCCATTTGTACGTAAAAAAAAAAAAATGGAATTTTGTGCGACAGCTACTACTTTTTTAACATGCTCATCAGATACGCATCACAGCATGGGCATATTATGGTATAAGTGGATTTTAATCACGCTTGATTCATTTTTTTTTAACTCGATCAACTGTTCATTTTACGAACATAAAAGTGCATTTATGTTTCTTATTCAAAAAATGGCAAATGGTTATTGAAAATTTGGTGTTTTTAAATGTCCAATATATAAACTTATTCTCACAGTAACTTTAAAAAATACAGTTCTATTCGTAGTTCGAATATAGTTCGGATTTATGACTCATCAGACGATAGTAGACTATTACATATTCGATTTGGTCGTCCTATTCTACTGGTCATAGGCAGTCCTATTTCACTGATCACGGTCTAACGTGTTTAAAATCTTCGCTAGCAGTCAATTTCGTTGCGCGGCATCAATATTTTCGCAATGCGCCTCAAGTATACATCGTACTTAACCGTGCAATGAACTATTAATAGCTGTCCACGGAGCATCGTTGTCGGTGCTTTGCCGTTTCTGTCACCGGATGATTGATGCTTCGGGATGAGCTCTCTCGCGGCTTCGTCTCGATAACCTTTTTTCTCTCAGGCGGTCACGATCGATCTCGATTCCGTGACTCGTAGAGCGCAGGAAACGTGCATACGCGCGACCCGTCAAATCGGATACGCGATCTGCGGACGCTGGAAACATCGTTTACGCGCCCCGTTGTGGGGAGGTTAGTTACAGCTCTCGGTTGTACATAGTCGTGGGCGTAACGGCGACTAACGCCATGCACTTTTTTTTCAAACTAACTCCCCGCGAACAGTTCTATTAATGAATGGATCGATGACATCGACCATGTAACCACGATGCTAGGAAAAAAGCAAAATATGGAAATGAGTTGTAAAACTATCTCCAATTTGATAGGATTTGAATTTCATAAACGACTATTTGTATCGGATAGTTTATCGGAATTAATATTTATTTCGATTCGCACGAACCCGCTGTTGTCGTTGTTAAAATAAATAAAATATATAGATTCTGACAGAAACTTGTATGGCGAAACGATTCCGTGGTCTCTGCAAAAACGTGGAACTCCAGAGATGCCTCGAAATAGAAAGTATTCTTACGCCACTGGTGGTGTGGCTAGTGCCATGTGTGAGCGAAGAGAAGGAGAAGAGGTGGTGGTCGAGTAAAGAGAGGGTTAAGCGGAGCCAAATGAAGAGAGAGAGAGAAGGAAGGTAAGAGGGAGAGTACGGGAGTGAGATACGAGAAAGAGAACGAAGATCGAAAGGGTAGGGGAACTCTGGCTGCAGTATGATAGAGGACTGACCCGAGCCAAGGTTGCACGGGTGACGCCATCAAGCTACTAGTGCATAATAGCGCCGCTCGTTCTGAGGCCGCCGCGACTGCGCTAAAATCGGAACTCGTTCTCTGCGTACCCTCCACCGCCGCTCTCTGTGCCTCTTTCTCGCGTTCTATACGTCGTTCCCCGTAGTTCCGCGGAGGCGCGCCACGCGGTTGAACGATTCCTCTTCTCTATTCGAAGAGAGAAGCGTTTTCTGCTTCCGAGCCGGTGCCAAAGAGGGAAGGTTAAAGAAAAAGGGAAAGAGAGAAAACGAAGCGAGCAAGGCAGACAAAAAGATGGGGAGGCAGGGAACCAAATTCTCGAGCTGCCTCTAAAAATAAAGAGAACGCCCCGTTGTTCTCAGGATCCGTGTACATAGGTTATACAAGAGAAAAAGAGGTAGCAGGGAGGACAAAGAACGAGAATAGGAGGAAAAAGAGAAATACAAAGTAGGAAGAAGGAAGGAAGGGAGGGAGCGAAAACAGACAGAGATAGAATGAAGATCAAGAGTAAAAGAGCGGCCGAGAACAGCTGGAGTGGATCGTGTTTACGCGCCGTATGACTGGCTAGATGAGTCAATCGTAGACCCGTTGTCTAGGAGTCGCATGGTGGGGGAGCTACTACTTCACTGACCTATACCACGGACGTCGTATAGCGAAGGGAGAGACCGCTAGAGAGACGATGCATCGCGTATATACATGAATGTTTCGTGACGCATAGAACACACCGTCGCTGCCGCCGTCTTACTCTTTCGAACAAGAGTCAGAGTTCCGGCGTGAGATACAGTTTAACGATCATCTATTGACACTCGAACGTTTGCGTAATAGAAAAGCTCGCGCTGCTTGGAAAAAGCTGTTACACGTCAGGTCGAACTGTAATTCCTCGCCTTCTATCTTACTGCTATTTCAATTTTATCCTTTCACGTTGTCGAAGCAACTTAAGTAGGGAAAAGAGGAGTTAAAGGGGAAAATCCGAGAAGGAAAGAAGACGGACGGACGGACGAACAAGTGGCTTCCGCTCCGATGATAATGTTTTCGTCGACCACGTAGTCGATCGTTTCTTTCTGACAGTGTTGGCAGGAAGTTTAGACGAAACAGCCGGTAACGAGTCGATAGTTAAAAATACGTATAAAAGAGAAAGAGAGAGAAAGAGAGAGAGAGAGAGAGAGAGAGAGAGAGAGAGGTGGAGGGGAGAGGTTAGGAAGGAGGATCGAAGTGATCCACAGAGTCGTGGCTCTCATGTATTTTGCGAGAATTTCGCGTTAGCCTTGCGGCCGGAAGTACAAGTATAGCAAGAAGGGAGGGATATAGGGAGAGCGCGAGAGAAAAAAACGGGGAAGCGGGAGGAGATGATCTCGAGCGCCTCTGGTGGGGATATTCAGGAACGTACGAATCGGTAGTGGTAGTGGCAAGATGGGGTAAAGAGACGTGTAAACTGAAAGTGAAGACAACGCAAGAGGAATCTCTGCGTCTCTATACGAAGAACGGATTCTCACGTACACTGTCGTAACTCGAATAATTACTTGAAAAATAAATTCCACGTGAATGCATAGACATAGGTAGACACATAGGTAGACTTAGACATACACAGAGCAGAGAGACGTTAAAACGGATGATAGGTGATTATGACAGACGACTATGAACAGACGCAACCGGTGAAGATGATGGTCAGACGATCAATTTCAAGTATTGCACCGTTTATATCGATATCCCTCCGTTTATCAATCGTGGAAGTCGAAACGTCGGAGGTTTGCGCGAATTTGATTCTTTTTCCAAGGCAATGAAAATATACAAGTTGTAAGCAGCTGATATACGATGTATGGACGAGCGAGAAAAAGAAGAATGGAGAAAAGCGACAGCAGATATTTGCATACATCGGGGACGTATCTATGTATGTGACGTTAATAGCCGTGAACCCGTCATTTAGCGAGACGTCGCTGTATACACATACCGATACTCGCATTATCGGCAATTCATATAGCTAACTAATTGAAGACTCAGATACGCGCCCAGAGTTATCGTACGATTTCCTTCGGACCAGTTACTGTACCAATAAACGCACCGTTATTTCTTCCCCAGATAGTGGTTATCTTCTCGGCGATATTGTTTGCAACTGTGATCGAAGAATATAATGGAAGAAAAAAAGAACGATAAGGACACGATCGACAATGTTGATAATATCGATCGACGCGTATGGTATTTAATCGACGATAAACAATGATCGGCAAACGCTCTTATCCTCTTTCTCCGCTGATTTCCGTCTGATGGCGACTCGCACGAAAAGAATCATCATCCTAGCTCGCTATTACGACCCGAAAACATAAATTTCGATTATCCGCAGTATGTGCGCATGTGTGTGTGTGTGTGTGTGTGCGTGCGTGTATAGGAAAGAAGCTGCTCACACGGACGACGAAAGAAACACGTCGCGGAGGATGTGACTGTAAAGCGAGTTCTCACGTACCAGGACTTCGAGGCGGAATTCCGCGTGCACCTAAGTGCACGAATGACCCTCAACCCGTCGAGGAGCGCAGCGGCAGCGGAAGAAGGATGGAGTGACACGGTGTGAAGAAGAAAAGGCACCGAAACTGTTCGTACAGCATAAACAAAGCGGTCGTGGATACCAATATTTGTTTATGTGTGCATATGCACGTACACGCATACAGTGGTGCATGCGCGTCCGATACACAAAGACGAGATATAGGTTCAGGAACGATGTGTCTATAGCGGTATATAGGAGAATGCATATGCGCGCGTATCGAAGAATACGTCGAGAAAGAGAGAGAGATAGGGAGGAAGGAAGGTGAAGAAAAAGAGGATAGGATAAAGATGAGACTGGACACACGTAGAGTGTTGGTGGAGCATGGTAGCGACAGCGAAAGAAACAGAGAGAGAGAGAGAGAGAGTGAGAGAGAGAGAGAGAGAGAGGCAACAGCAGCAGTTCAGCGGGTGGTGGAGAAGCGGGTAGGAGGAGGAAGAAGACGAAGAGACGGAGGAGCGAGAGGTGGATGAGGAGGATGAGGTCGAGAGAAGGGGAGAGTTGACCTTCAGCTGCGCCGGGAAAGTCAGGCAGTCACTGACCGACAGACTAACTTAACTACTCTATCCTTCTCCTCCTTCTCTCTTCTCCACCACCATTCGCGACTGGCTAGTCCGATGCACCGTGTGCCGTACACATCCACCGTGTCTCCTTTCTCGTTCTATCTCTGTTTCGCCCACGGATGGATTCGAGCCTTCTCTTCCTTTCGACGTCCTTTCTTTTCCTCTTTGCTCGTTCTGTCTCTGTTTCTCACGTTCCTTCTGCATCTCTCTACTACCGCGTGTCTCGACGTCGAGCCGTTCTCCTCTCTTCTCTGCTCCCATTCCCTTTTTCTCTGTCTCTCGTTAGACCCAGACCCCCATCCCGGCCTATTATGTTACCCTACTGCCTCGGGATACTATCTTTAACCCCGAAACCCGTTCAAATTGCGAGCCGCTTTGCGCGCACGTGTATGAGCGCGCCACTCTCCGTACGTTCGTCGTCGCTCCTCTCTGCCGGAAAGCACCCGGAAAGGGATAAAGGGAGAAAGGGTGCGCACATGCCATGGAGAAGAATAGAAAACGCAGAAAACGCTGCTCCATGTCGCATGGGAAATGGAAACGCGAAGCGCGAATCGGAATTCGGTTTGCAAACTCTCTTCGAGAGACGTGTCTACGCGTACACGCGTACATCTAAAAAAAACACGCACACGTGTACGCCAGGCATATGTAGACACGTACGTAGGAGAGAGAAAAGGAAGAGGACGGCGCGAAGCGAGAGAAAGAACTCGGTGGCTGGGGTCCGAAAAGCTTCGCTTTCGTCGGGATCCGAGCCGAAGGACGTCGAGGTAAAAGTCTGCTCTTTGATCTTTCCACGCAAGAGGCAACGACGCGTCGAAAAATGCCCGTTCCCGCGCGTTCTCGCGCGCGATTGCAATAGACACCGTGGGCGGAACGCATTATTTCTCGGCCGTTTCTGTATTCCTCGAAGCGGCGACGCCCAAGTGGGGGAATACCACAACGCTCTTGTGGCCTGTCCGAAGCCTAACGAAAAGAACGAGATTTACGTCCGCAGAGTTCTCCGCCGCTTTTTCTACGCATCCACCTTGGCTGCCTATAAAACGTACGTCAAACGTGTGGGCCTCGCGATCCTCTGCCGATCCTACTTCCCCTCCACCGCTTGCAAAACCACTCTTCCCTCTCCTCTTCTTGCCTCGCCACCCCCTCCAGCCCCGTCTCGCGAAACGGAAATACTTGGGAAAAATAGCAACCGAGAAGTTACGCTGAACGTGTTGCGGATACGCGTTTCCACTACGTGTGTAACACAGAGGATGGAGAGAATGTATTTTTGAAAATATCCACGCGGAGAGAACGCATTCAGGATTTATTTCGACGACAAGCTAACAGCAAGCTGCCGTGGCCGATTAATAAAATGCCGATAAATTTCTTAACGACCGGAGAGCAAATCCGTTCGATACGGAATATAGGAGGAAAACAGCCGCGTCTTTATATACATCGAGGTGGATATTTCTTCGGATCGAAGTATCGCGAGCGTGCATCGTTTGCAGGATACGTTTCTTCGCGAGTTCGTCGATCGTTCGATGGGATTCTTATTACTAGTTTCCTGCTGCACGTATCGCGGTGGGTAGCTCTTTGTAGCTGGCTCGTTGGTATCCGGAAGTCTCGATACTACGACGTCCGACGACCAACACGGTGCACCTATGTTCCTCGCAGCCCATTATTCTGCTTATAGGTGGACGTATACGTGTCTGTGCATGCTGCATCGAATGTACGTATAGCTGCAGCTTCAAAAGTATCACGCGTACGTACACGACTATATAGTTTCTGTTTCAAAGATGCACGATGATACTACGTATACATCGTTACGCGATGTTGGTCGCTCGAGATTTCTGGAAACTAAAAGACCAGCGGTTTAGCCATGCATATAGGCTGCATTATAAATGCACAGGGCGTGCAGACGCGCGTTTGCATCTCCAGACTGGTCTAGCGCGCGTACTTAGCTACTTGGTAGTCATTAACTCTGTCGTCGGCAGACGTCGTTCGACAGAACATCGGGGGAATAAAAAAGCAGTGCATCGTTTCATCGTTAGACCTTGAATAAACACCATGAGTCGTTCATCTCCTTTACGAACTTTTCTCTTTTCATATTCCAAGTTTCTAACTTCTTGGAAACCTTTGGATTGTTCATCCAAAACTGTACTAAAGAATTAAGCGAATGCGAGCGTACTATCGAGGAAAGGAAATTAAGACGAAATGAAGATGAAACGAGAGTGAAATAGGGGAGAACTCGTAGTCGAAGAATTACGTCGCGTTAATTCCGGAACAACAGTGCCGGATTTTAGATGGTCATCCCATCATACTTTCGGGACATCCAATCAAGAAACACATGGATTCGCGAGCGAAAGAGGCGTCTATATTCCCGGACCAATCCAACGCGTGTACTGCCTACGTCGCACGCATTCTTTTCGTTCGCCAGCGGACAGAGGTCAAGACGACGACGGCCGAATGGGAAGAATGCGTGACTCCTCTTCCGTCGTCGCGGACACGACGTGTGCGAGGTCAGTGACCATCGGCGCGCACTCTCGGTGGGCGCAACTTCTTGCAAGCGGACGAGGAAAGAGAGAGAGAGAGAGAGAGAGAGAGAACGCGCGCCTCCTCGAAGAGAACCAACGGGAACGGCAGACACACGACCAACAGGGACAAGTCAGAGGGAGAGCGAGACAGGGAGAAAGAGAAAGAGAAAGAGAAAGGGAAAGGAAAAGGGAAAGGGAAAGGGAAAGGGAAAAGAGAAGTTTCGCGGTGCAAAATACCCACGAGGATATTTAATAGTCGGCTGATACCGAATTTAGAGGCGGGACGAAGGTAATACCGCTGTCTTCTAGACCGGCAAAAGTGTCGGTTCGTATAAATTCCGACTGGAGACAGAGAGCAGAGCGTTAGCAGCAGCACCAGCACCAGCAACAGCAGCGGCCAAGGAAACTGGAACTTCGACCCTTTGATTTCGTGCCTCTTAATTGAGATCCGAGCGTAACGAGCCATCGCGACCCGTTCCTCCGGCTTGATTTATTTTCGGCTCTGTACACATATATTTTCGCGTAGCTATGGCGTTGGTTCCTCGAGTCTTTCCTCGACGCCGAGCACCGAGCTTGAAAGAAGGGATCTCGAGTAGTTTATTCCGGGAAGAAATCGTTGAAAGAATCGAGATTCAGAGCAAAATTCTCTCGTACGTATTACGCAAGGAATTATCTGATAACGAGGTCGACGTCGTTGACGTGTTCGTACTGGCGTACTAACAGGATCGACGAAGCAGGCATAGTGGTGCACCGTCGAAAATCAGACGGTGTTATCGCGTGACGGATAACCCAGGATAAAATTGCCAAAATCGTGCTTTTCCCCTTCCACTGCTATCGTTAAACGAGATTTGATAAAACGATTGCGCGTGATGATTTGGTTCAGTGGCATTGACATGGATCATATGGAAGGAGTGACTTATCAATCGGTATAATAATTACAATAATAAGATAACGATTGCAACGAGAATGTAAATAAGTTGCTGCTTCGCGCGACGTTCCGATCCGACCGTTTGTTCGCGAGTTTTGCGATATTACATAACGCGACACAAGAAAGAAACAAAGAGACAGAGAGAGGAAGAAAAAAACATTTAACGAAAAAGAATTTAAAATCGAAGAAATCGAAACGAGCAGAAAGGCGCGCATCCAGCGAAAGTAGCGGCATTTGTTGCACGTGGTTTTCGATGAATTCGTCGGTATCGGGGTAGTCGCATTTGTCGAGCGTTCCGAAAACGTGTGGTTGGTATAGCGTACTTAGGATGGAGCGGAGAAAGCTAGTCGGCATTGATAAAGGCGACAACGGGATCCGGGGTCCGCGTTCGATGCCACGAAATGACGTATATCGGCCAGTTGGTGGCAAGGCCGGACTCGCGGAGATTTCCGTTGTAATAATAAAGCGGATGGGCGTTGCAGTGTGTACCGACGAAGAGAAGATGTTGCTCCGGGGGAAAGCAGGCGTAACGAAGCACAACTAAAGAGAAAGAGAAAGAGAAAGAGAAAGAGAAAGAGAAAGAAAAAGTAACCGTTCGAATCTCCGGTGGAGGAGGGAAAGTAGAAAAGAAGGGGAGAAACGAAACGTAGGGAAAGGAAAGAAAAGGAAAGGAAAAAACGTAGAGAATAAAAGAAAAGCGAGAGAAATAATACAGAGGACGGAAGATCGCGTGACACGAAAAGTTTCGTGCGCGCGGAACTACCACGTTCGTAAGTACTTGATGCCCGTTCACTTTCTCCGATAGTACTAGAGACAGCCCACCTCCTCTCCCCTTCCCGCATCTTCCTGTTCCTCCCCACCAGACCATATATATCCGCGGGTCTAGGCTAGCTCAGTAGGTCTAGGTCTAGGCTGGCTGCAACGTCGCGTGTGCGTGCAGTATGCACCGACGATGCAGCTGCGTGCATTCGCGCCACCGAGTGCCACGAATGAACGCGACACAACCGCCGCAGAGAGAAGAGACAACACCATCGTCGTATATTCGTCGTGCTCGCTTGCTCTCGGTTGTTCGTGCTCGCGCTCGTCCCTTGCAGCACGGTGCGCATTATATTTAGACGCGAACGTGTGTGCGTGAATTCGCGTCCGAGAGACCCGCCTCGGTTAGACCGGCGTCCATCGTCGTCTCTTTTTCGCTCTCTCCGCCTCTCTTCTTCTCGCTTTCGCTTTCTCGCTGTTCTCTGTTACGCGCGTCTCTTTCTATTGCGAGTTTCGTTCCCCTTTCTCTATACGATGATGCTTTTCTTCTCTGTTCGTCCGTCGGTCTCGCTTTGTTTCTCCGTTGACTGGAACGACGACGAGACAACGGGAAGGAGAGCCGGTCCCCATGGAGCGGAGTGGAGCTGAGCGGAGCGCCGGAAATGAATCATTTGAAATTGTCAATTTTCGAGCGCGGTTCATGCGCGGTACGCGTGAGGAGCGTACACGTGCCTACGCATCGTCGTATGCTGCATGTTGGCCCTTCGCGTTCAAACCGAGAAGGGAAGAAAAAGAGAGACACTACGGGTGAAGAGGAGAGGAGAGGAGAGGAGAGGAGAGGAGAGGAGAGGAGAGGAGAGGAGAGGAGAGGAGAGGAGAGGAGGCGTTAACGATCGGAACGCGGCGAGATCACAGAGAGATGCGTATTACCGAGGAAGTGCTTTAACACCCGCAGAAAAGATCGTCAAAGGATTGCGTCACACGGTATACGGATGCTGGCCTACCGGTATGAGAACCGACTTTTTCATCGCTCGCAATTCGTGCCGCGTTGCGTAACCCCTTCTTCTCTTTTCCTTCGGCTAATCTCCCTTGCCGCTGCTCTTCGCCGTGCTCTTCACGATAACGGTGTTGCCTCTCGCGCGCGCGTCCGTCAAACCAGCTCGATAAAGAGGCGATGAGCGTGAAATCTGCTGATCGAAGCGAAAGAAAAATTCGCGCGTATGCCGTTTCTCCTTTCGATCACACGTGTCCACGTGTATAACACGTCGTACCGTGACTTTTCGTTCGGTCGTGAAATTGCTATTACGAATCACCGTACGAGTTTGTTACGAAAATATTGCGACGGATATCGTTGTGTAAATATAACGGTGACGCGTTACGTAAAAGTCAATCGGCCTTTTCCTGCTGGGTATGCACGGGACTCGCGACGTATATGGGACGAACAGGGCTCGTTTCAGAGAACAGCGTCGAAGGCCTGCGGCCGAGATAACGAGAATCGAAGGAGGAAAACAAGAGAGACGGCTGTACCGCCCATGGTCGGTCGGATGCACGCGTGGCGAGATCGACGAACAAGGAAAGGGAAGAAAGGAAAAGGGACGAGGAGAAAGGCCACGCGGAAGAAAGCGCGTCGCGTACGCGAACGAAAGTGAACGTACACTCACCGGGATTTTATATTGCGCTTATGCAAATATGTACCCTGCAAGTTGGCGATTCACCGAGAGCAGACTTTTAACTGAAAGGTGGCAGCGGGACCGGGACCGAGAACAGTTCCGTGTACGAGCGAGGAACGAGGAAGAGGACGGACGAGGAGGACGAGACGCGCGGGAATACGACGTAGAAGCAAATAGAAATGTTGCCGATTCGAGGCGGATCGTGGAAACCATGAGGAAACATTTGGAGGAAAATCTAGAGATAGATAGCGACGATACCACCGCGAACGAGATTAGACGATTTCTTTTTTTCCATGAAACGTGACACGAAAAACAGCCGGAGGAACGTGGAAGGAGAGATTGCTCGGAGATTTTTGCATCGCGCTACGTGGGATCGAAAGAGCGAGCGCGAAAGGAGGAAGGACATTGTCGCACGTAAAAGATCGTACGCCACGAGGAGAACGTACGATCAAATAACTCGAAACACCGAGAAAGAAAGGGCGAAAGAAAGAAGCAGTTATAGGGGCGGGGGGGGGGGGGGGGGGGGGGGGGGGGGGGGGGGGGGGGGGGGGGGGAGAGACCGAGAAGAGCGGAAAGAAGGACGGAGGAACGTAGTGACGTCGCTCGTGACGAGTGAAACGAGGAGCACGCTAGCCGCGATGCATTCGTGGAAGAACGAAGTGCGAGCGGGACGGAGCGATCACACGAACACGCGGGGAGACGGAAGAGAGGTCGACAACGAGAAGAGGGGTGTAGCGACGTCGAGAAAGGACGCGGTGGTAGAGCGTGAGCGCGGAGAGCGTCGGAGAGGGTCAATGGAGGGAAAGAAAGAGAGGTGCAGAAAGGCAGAGGGAGGTCGTGCGAGTAGAGAAAAAGAGAGGGAGAGAGAAAGGAAAGACAGACGGGGTGAATTGCCGGCGACAAGGTCACCGTCTATACCTCGCTAAAACCGCCGATACGTGCCTTCGGCGTTATACTCGCGTGGTACTCTAGCTGCAGTTCTTTTCCCTCTCCCCCCTTGCTCCTCTGTGCCACGATCCCAGCCCATCGTACCCCACCGCGCCCCTTCGCGACGCGTCGTCTCTCTCTTCCACGCTGCCGATCTCCTTTCTTCCTCTTTCCTCGATGCAGCCTCGTGTATACATGTGTATCACCGGCTCGGTGCGTGTGTGCACGCCGCCGCGCGCATGTGAGGGCGTGCGTGAGCTAGTATAATAGGAATAAGGAAAGCGATCCTCATGACGGACTATGCCGGGACTCTGTGCGTCGTTGCAAGGAACACGCTGGAAATTCGACTGCGACCAACCAGACGAGAAATTATTTGCACGCGGCGAGATCGACGTCGGTGAAAATGTTGTCGCTGGCAATTAGCGCGACGAGTTAAGAAGTTCGTGGAATCGATGTTGGAGGGAAAGGATCGATATCTTCGACGACGATGACGAGAGATCGGCGACGTCCCGCCCGAATTCCCCCACGAAAATAATCATCCAACGTACGGAACCGTCGCTATCGAATCTCGATCGAATTGGCACCGTCTTCGTTCTTCGTTCGATGGCGATAAGAAAATCGGATAATCGGAAAACCAATGGGCTCGATCATCGTATTATCGTGGTATTATCGAATCGGAGGAAGGAGAAGCGAAACGTCGCGACGTTGCACAGAATCTACGTAAATGGAACGTCGAAAAAGGTGGAAAATACGCGCGAGACAGGGAGAACTGGGCGAAAGGTTAAGACGAGCAAATCGGACGTGGCGCGATAGTGGTCTTCGAACCGGTAGTAGAAGAAAACGGGGAGGGTACACGAGGCCTTGAAGAGGCATCGTTTATTAACCGCTCGCAAAGCTCCCCCCTGCCTCGCTTGTTTCATCCTTTGCTCCGATTAATTTTATCGTGACAACATCATCGGTGCATCGCAAATATTTTTCTCGCGGATTTGCTGGCCGAGAGGGCTCGCGGGGAACAATTCCCTTCGGTTAATCGATTCGGCTCACCGTCTCGTCGATAAGCCGGATCAACCAGCGATGACTTTTACACGCGGGACGGCCGCAGGACAGGGAAAAAAGAGCGAGAGAAGACGAAGAGAAAGAAAGAGAAGTCTGTCCGGTTGAGAACCGTCTGGTGCAACAGCGCTATGCATTTTTGCCGGCGGCGGCGGCGGCGGCGGCGGCGGCGGCGGCGGCGCTCAACACACATTCAACAACCTCGACTGAGCGTGCAATAGTGTGCATGCTTCTATTACGTGTATGCGTGCGTGGATACGTGCGCGTGAACGCGCGCAACACACTGCACCTACACGGTCGCGGACACCGACAAGTGCACACACAGAGCAACTCGCTCTGATAATACGTACACTGCAAATATACAATACTACAATACATACGTCGGTAGGGGCAGAGACCCAGGAAGGACGCTTACTGCGAGGCTTGGCTGGCTGGCCGGCTGCCTGTTCGCCCGGCTGCCAGCCTCTGCCTCTCTGCCGCTGCCTCTGCCTATCTGTAAAACCCGTGTCTCGTTTCCTTCTCCTTCTTTCTTCTCTCTTTCTTTTTCTTCGTCCCTATATCCTTTCCCCCTTCGCCCCTTTGCTCCTTCCTCTGTTTCCCCCTTTCTACCCCGTGTACTTTTTTCTTCTCTGCCGATTCTTCGTCTTCTTCCTTGCCTACCAGCAGGGGGGCAGCGGGCCGAAAATCGACGCGCAAAATATCGCGCCACTTCCGGACGCGGCCATTTACAAATTCACCGGGACTACGGCATGCGACTGCTCTCTCTCTCTCTCTCTCGCTCTCTTGCTCGCTCGTTCGCTAACTCGCTCGCCCGTACGTGCCTTTTTTCGTATTCAGAGGCGGGAACCGTCGAACGTTTACCGGGTGACACGCTGAGTTTTTGGACACGTATCCCGGTAACCGCGAGACAGCCTTTCGATTCTCCTCGTCACGCAGTCGGGAATTCGTTTTCCGGTTTCGTCTGGCGTGACGTTGTGTTCGCGCAGGTTGAATGGCGCGCGTCGTTGAAAGTGAAACGTGAAATGTTATCGCGTCGCGCGCGCGTTAACGTTTCGTTCTTTAACAGCGCGTCCATAGTTTTTAGATATGTTTCCGAGAACGAAAATTTTCGGTCGAATAATTTACCGCCGCAACCTTCCCCTCGCGGTATCGTAACGAATGCCGGAGTTCAATCATGCTCATAAATATTCAACGCGGTTCGCTGTTTCAACCAACTACGCGTTTATTGTCGAGCCCGTATCACTTTCGATTACGCTCTACACGTAATCCACGTACTAGTACGAAAACTCGCGAAATAGGAAAATTGTCAACGAAAAAGGCGTATAACGCGCGAATAACGATAGTCTCCCTGGAGAATGCCTGTTCTCTATGAACGAAAGAAGACGCGAACGTGCGCAGCTCGCTCGTGTAATACTGTACGCGGTGTCGATTGCTCCTTTGAAAATCGTGTCGAATTCACGGCGGAACGTTGTTTCCTGCTTTCGCGGCGGTTTTCTAAACTCCGTGGTGTCTTGGCCTACTATAAAATCCGACACCGTTTACGTTTCCGGAGCGCGAAGAAGACATTAATCAGCACCCGATGCGATGGCAGCGTAACCGTCACGTGCGATCGGTGTGAATGCACTTTTTGTTTCAACACATTCGCTTTCTGTGTCGTTTTTTTTTTCTCTCTCTCCTCTCGACAGTCTCACTCGCAACGAGAAGGAAACTTTTTACAGCAACCTTGTTTTACGAATCGATTAACATACCGATCATCGGTTGATAATCGTTCTCGCTTTCATAGACTTCGAACTCTGATATTCGATGGTGGTACGGACGAAAGGAATTTTCGCGATATTCTATTTTAAATACGGACGCAGGCCAGTGTTATCTTTCACGGAAATATCGGATTTCGTAGCGAGGAGGTGAGCGCATGGAGCGCTATGTCGACGGAAAAGGCGATTCCCCGCTACTAGGCCAGGAAGTAGACCGGCGCACCCCTTCCTAGTCGACCTAGACCTACACCTAGACCTAGCCTAGCCTAGCCTAGCCTAGCCTAGCCTAGCCTAGCCTAGCCTAGCCTAGCCTAGCCTAGTCTATCCTATCCTATCCTAGCCTAGCTTAGCCTAGCTTAGCCTCAGCCGTGGCGCTTGTTTCGCTCCTTTTGTTTTTGCTCGCCGCCTTTGTTGCACCTGCTTGTTCTTCGCTGACTGCCGATAGTGCCGTGCTGCTTTCTCGCCCGTTGTACTTTTCCTCTTTTCGCGGTGAGAAACGAGGTGAGCGGGGCTAGTTTAAGCAAACGCTACGGCGCACTTTCGCGTTCGAGTTACCGCGAGAAACCGGACAACGAGTTTACGATACGATAATTTCGTGCCAGTTGTATGTCAACTCGCGCCTTGGGAATTTGTTTAGTTATCGTAACGCGGCTGGTCGCGCGTTTCGTCCGGCAAACGCAAACTGAGCACACGATACAGCAGCCTCGCTCGCTTTCTACGTGTTCCATCGGCGAGCGCACTTTCCCGTAACGCGTTAACGATGCGACTGATTTCCCCTGACAAGTGCGTCCGATGTTATCGCCTCGTGAAAAGTCGTTTGTACAAAAGATGCCTTTGAATAGTCGTATCTCTTGCAAGAGGTACGTAACATACCTCTGTGTCACGAGAAAAGCCGTGAAATATATTCTGCGTACAGATCGCACCTGCGAGGTGTGCGATCGAGACTGTACGAAAATAAATCGTAACGCGGCACGGTCGTTCTCCGGCGAATAATCGCGATCGGGGAGAAGCCTCGAAGCGAGGAGGATCGACCTGTGCGAGGAAACCAAGTACCGTACGAACGACAGCGTACGTATATAACCATACGCCCCGCCTAGTCGACCTAGACCTAGACCCAGTCTATGCTCAGAATCCACTCTGCATCGTGTTTCGTTCCTTTATTTTTACTCGCTGCTATTCGCTGCTATTCGCTGCTACGCGAGGCGTTACGTAACAACACGCACGACCCTTTCAGCACGGCCATCGCGCCTGAGAAACCGTATTTTTTCCTCCGCAATTTTTTTTTTTTCCCCCGCTACACATACGTTCGCATAACCTTTCTACCTCATCTTCGTTTCTTCTTCTAATCCAAGCGGTCTTCCGCGATAATTTATAGCAAACCGAAATATCGCCGACCGATGTTCAAGATTTCGTTACACGCCTTTCGAAAGAAAAAAAAAAAAAAAAAGAAAAAAGAAACAAAAGAGAAGAAAAGAAAAATAGATCGGTCGCGACTATCGTATCTAACCAGGTTTCGATCTCGAGGATGTCGCAATCATATTGAAAACTATCTCGATCGTTTAGACCGGTTTCTAACGGCTGATAACGAGCACCTGTGTAAGTGGCTTCGCTTACGTCGTAGTTAACCGTGCGAAACGTTCGCATCTTAATCTCGAAGCAACGACCGGGATTTTTTCGCGACAGGTTCAAATTGCTTTCTGTCGTACAATACACTTTCTGTCGACAATACACGCTTATCCGGCTTACATCGAGGGAAACACCTGTCGAATTTTTGTCTTCCGACTAACCCTTCCGATCGATCGAGTAGCTTTCTTGAATTATTAAGAAGCAGATAAAGCACGCGTTTTACTACAACGAGGCAGCTCGCAGAACAGCAAAATTTGTGGAGATCGCGTGACGAATCGAGGACCCAGCTAGACCGTGAATTTTGTTCGGCATCGGTGTTGTTTCTCTCTGGTCGGGCGACTCACAGTCGCTTGTTATTCGACATCGATCGCCGGAGCAGCTCGCCGTGCGTTCTATTTTTTCTTTGATTTCCCCGATACCACCTTAAACCACCTCCGCCGTCGTCGATTCGTCGCTCTCTTTCCCTCTTTTTCCCACCTTTCGTTTTTCCTTGCCGCTGCCGCGTTCGGAATTACGTCGGCGGGGCTCGCGTCTGGCAATCTTTTAAAAATATCCGGACGAGTACTTGATCTAGGGCAACCAGGACATCCTCGATCCGCGCGAGGTTGCTCGGCCGAGTCTCGGATACGCGCGCGCGTTTCCCTGCATTTTTTTCGGCCGACGCAGTTGCCAAAAGTTCGGATCGCGCGGCGCTGAAAAATTCGGCGCCGAATCACATGACAGGTTCCGGGAAACCGTGTTACACACGCGTCCTGCTCGAACAGAAATAAGCTTGAAATCACGCGTAGCTGTTTTCGAAATCGTTCGTCGAACGACGGATCAAAGGAACTCGGAACGACCAAGGAAGACGAAATTTGACGTGAACCAGCTTTTTCTCCCGATACGATAACGATCGGGTTAGAATGCTAATCGCTTGCTGGCCGATTTCGTTCACCGTGTTAATTAATATTTACGAATTCTAATGAAAGATCAGACGTCGCTTCGACACGCGGTTAAAGCAAAGTCGCGACTCCGCTGTGGCGATGTACAACTTGGCACCTTTGTACTTCTAATAATGTAATTCGCACTAGCTTGTGATTCTGCCGTTGGAAATATAACACCGTCGCATTCGTAGAACGTTACTGGTAGATATAGAAAATCGTACGGCCGTCGTACGATATCGTGAACGATCGTTCGCCGCTTCTTCCAATCGGTCGAATCGCTAGGTATTACGTCGGTTCGTCGCGTACATTACGTTTTCATGACACGGGACGCGCGGTAAAAATATTTTTGCCGCGATGCAGTCGTAATTCGCGCCACAAAGAGCCGTTAAAATCTACCGCGAACACGTTTTTTCTTTTTTCTTTTTTTTTTTTTTCTTTATCAAACTCGACGTTTTAATCGAGTCACGACTAAAAGTACGGAAAAAGGTTCGAACGATGAATCAATCCCGCCGCCGTGCGATCGAAAGCGGCAGGATAGCCCGAGTTGAATAAATTATAAACGCGAGGAGCGACGCGTTTGGTCGATTTTCGAAGGCAGATGGAACGTTGGCACAAACGGGCTGCAGCCGGCTCGCAACCAACGAGAAGGGTTAATCGGGATTTGATCGGCTCGCGGAGCCTTGTAACGCTTTACGACGATTCGTCCTCAACATTAAAATGTGTGCCACGTTGTGTGCCAGCGCGCGACGCGCGAAACTTTCGTTCCCGACGTGCCTGAAGGGTCTCTCACACGTTCGGCGAGCCTCCGACCGCTCGAATCGTAGTTCGATGATGATCCATTCGAAAATAACCGGCCGATGCCTATTCTTCGCCGCGTTTCTATTCCGGTCGGACGGTGGCGCCTACTACGGTCCTCTCTCGTCGCTTGCTCTTGTCAATTTGTCTGTCGTTAGCGCGCTACGAACGCCGTTTATTTCGTTAGTTTTATCCAGTTCGCGAGAACTGGTTCTCGCAGTAAGAAGAGATTCGGGAACAAGCGGGACGACGCGTTTGTTTCTTTTGACAGGCGGAAAGGCTGGCTAGCGTGGCTTACGACGGCTTAGAGTTCCCAGGCTATTTCCGATGCTTATCTGGTACGTCGTTCTAGATAGAAGCGACCGATGGCGAATCTGGTTTGGCAAAATCGCGGAAAAACTTGCGGCCATTTGGCAACGTGCGAAAGTTCGCGCACGCACCGGCCCGGATCTGAATCTCAGAATGTCGCTTATTCGAAGAACGGATCAGGCGACAACACGAGTGAAAGAGCGGCGCGATCGAGCGCGATCGTTGATTCGTTGATTCTAACGCTACGATCTCTGCTCGCTTTTTTCTTTTTTTTTCTTTTTTTCAAATGTCGAGACTTCGATCCGTGTTTCCTCGCTACCACTCTCTGTACTCGATCGAATGCAGCGAAGATCGTCCTCGCAAACGTTAGACGGCGACTAAGACACCTACGAACTTTAAAACCGGGCATTCCGTCGTCGCCTACAAATTACCATACCGTAAAATATTCGATTCGAACGATGAAATCTTTCTTTCCTCTGAGATACTCGTTCTCGATATTATCCGTGCGTTACTTCGGTCGCAACTTGTACTCGACTGAAAGATACGGTCCTAAGATAACCAGAAACGATAGGAAGCTCGGACCTGACGCGCCTACGTAAATCAAATTCTGTTTCCACCTACGAATTACCATAGTAGTACGATCGGTAAACGCGTGGAGAAGCCGATCCGGCCGTATCCGTAGCGTAACGCAATATGTCTGCCGTAAATCGATCGGACCTAGAAGTAACGGAGAGCCGCGTCGCGGTCCTGCGATCGAAGGGCCCTTTAAGAGCAGGTCGAATTTTCCCTCGGCTTTCGTTCGCGTCCACCGTGGTCGGCCACCGCAATGGGAACACGGTCGTCGCTGGTGGGGCGCCCCGCAAAGTTACCAAATCGCTATGGCGTAACATTTTGCTTATTCACGTTCGATTATACAATCCGGCACACTTTTACTCGGCAAGTCGGCCTCTGCCTCTCGAGAGGGCCTACCTGCCACACGGTGTGTCACCGTGCGCAGATTTTTTTTTTTTTATCCCTGCGATCGCCTTTTTCTTTTTTTTCTTTTTTTCTTTTGCGAAACATCAACAGATGTTCCACTCCAATTAAACAATTATGGGTTTCCAGCGAACGACCGATGGACGATTCTCGACGGACGATATTTTATTCGCAGCGCAGATTTTCCCTGCGATCCGCACGAATCGGCCCGCTTTCAGCTGCCTGTCCCAATTAAGCGATCACCTTTGGAACGTGCAACGAGACAACCGGTCATTTCGAATTCCACGCTTTTAACGCTCCCGCTACGATTCTGCGATACACGCAGTGCTTTGGAAATGTCTATATAATAATTGGCTTCGAGCGTATTAAATTTCATTGGCGTTTAGGCGATACAGTCGGCGTGTGTATTTTAAAGGCCGAAAGCACCTACGTACGTATACCGTGTACTTGCGAAAACGAAAGATCCGAAATTTGCCATTTCTATTTTGATCTTTCGCGAGAAAAAACTTTTCCTTCGATCGTTCGACGAACGTTACGTTCAGCCTGATCAAGCTGTGCTATAAGCTGTTATAATCTACGAGAACGTAGAAGAGTTTGCAATCGGGCGTTAGTTGGAACGAAAGAAACGGGGTTAAACTGGTTGCCACGCTTCGGCAACACTTTCAATCAGGGAAAGTCCGGCGCAGACGTTCCTAGCGTAGTCATTTTTAGCAACGTCGAACAGGAACTACACGTACATTATAACATCGTAATCGATCGATGAATCGGCTGTACACGATGTAGAAAAATCAATGCAGTTTCCCATACGGTGGTCTGTATAATTGATAATGATGGCGTATAATCGGTAATTGAATCGCTTGGAAGCGAAGTTTCAGCTGGTGAAGCGGTTCGACGAGCTTTCCATTCGGTGGCTCGTTTCGAGCGAGACTCGCGCGATGCAACCTTGGCGGCGATCCAATTCGAGCACGGCTGTTCGAAATCACGACAGGGCCAGGTGTGCGTCCCGGCGAAATCAGCTGTCGTTTCGTCGAACGCGATCGGAAAGGCGAAAAAGAGGGGCGCGATTGCGCGACTCGCGTGCGATTACGTACGATTATTGGCGGATTCTGGACCCGGCGGACGCGGTTGTTCTCTTCGATCGCTTCGCCGCGCTCGTTTCGCGCCACGACCGTCTGGAAATTCGAAAACCTGCCGGAACCGCAATCAACGTCGCAATCGTGTAACGATCGAGCGATTGGAAATACGCTTCGTTCGATAAAAGTAAATGCGAATAGCGGCAAAGAGAATCGCGTGCTTTTAACACGATCGCAAAGGCAAAATATCTGACGCCATTTACACTGGCGTTGTACCTGTAGCGTTCGAATCGATCATCAAGGTTGATCGTTACGCTGCTAGACGTCGTTATCGAATCGCGGACGTTTATGCATTTAGAAGAGACATAAATGCACGGAATACTCAAAGACGTAGAAAATATGAGAAATAATATTATATATTCGTTGCGACGTTTACTCGAAATTTCTTTAGTCGCATTCGGAAAAACATAAATCGACATAGTGCGATAATTATATATATATATATATATATATATATATATATATATATATATATATATATATTCTAATGCTAATACCGAGAAACTTTTATTTCTCATGCGTATCAATTCGAACGGTTGTATTCCGCTGTAGACCGCCAATAAGGTAACGATTTTCTCTACGAGCGTTCGCTCGAAAGGGAAATCGTGGTCGGTTAAATGGGACGTGCTTGAGAAAATCGCGTGAGACGGAGCGAGAGGAAAAAGGAAACGTCGGAAGAGATCGGTCCGCGGATCGAGACGATCCTATCGACGCGCGCGACGGCCAGGAAGCGAATCTGGGCCGTTGAATCAGGGAAAGGCAAGTGGGTCAAGAGAACGAATGGCTCGGCTGATGTCGGCGTTGTTGCGATTTCTGCCGACGTAGATGACGAAGCTCGACACAGGGTACGACGAGCGCCCGTAGTGTGTAACAGACCACGCGAAACTCGCGTATATACACCGTATGCTCACACCACCTTCCCTGTGCTTTTTTCTCCCCTTCTTCTTCTCCTTCTCCTCTTTTAACTCTAATGGAACCCTCGGTTATGTCGGTGCCGCTGTTGCCGCAGGCAACTCGCTACTCCTTTCACTTTGCATCTACAACCTGCCACGAGGAAGTGTCGCGCTCTTTCTATCTCTCTTCTTCGTTTTCGTCTAACAGCGGTAGACGAGCTAGACGCGTTTCCTGCTGCTGGCGTTCACCGGCGATGTGGTTACGTGGAAATCGAGCACGAGCTTGGCTTGACCGATATTTCTAGCGCCGGGTGCTTTTAATTGGATCGTTCTCGCAGAGAATTCACGAGGAATCGCCATTCCATCGGTCCGAGCACACAACCAGCACCGAGCTTCGTCGCCTCGATCGAGATTTCGTTCGTCCGCTGGATAATCCACGTCGCGGTTTCGTTCGAAAGCGGCGCTTATGCTCGCAACGTGGGGCTTATAGGTCGTAGGAAGAACGATGACAGGTTAGAGCGCGGATTAGGTGTATTTATCGGGATTCGTAATGCGGTCGAATCGGCAACAGCCGCTCCGGTTGTTCGACTAAAGCGTTACGAGCTATTTTCACGGAACTGCCGGAAATATCAGTCGGCGGTTTACATCGCAACACTATGCATAAACGCGCGCCTTGATCCAACCAGTTCGTTTCCGTGTCTACGCTCGTGTGTCTCTATCGTTAACGTTGCACGACGTCGTACGTACCGTAGCCGGAAAACTGCAAACTCCTGATCGCCATACAGGAATTTGTGAATTTCAGCGACGAGCATTTCCATCTTTAACGCGCACGAGGAATGCTCTTCCGTGCGTTTAAGGGGCCACGATTCCGTCGTTTCGTTCCTTGTAACGATTTTGAAAGGAGCTAATCGCGACGTAGAGAATCGATTCGTTCGAATTGTCGCTTCCAGCGGGTTCTTCTCGGTGAAATTACCCATCGAGCGTAATTACCTAAGAGGCTGAGACACTTTCTTTCCTTCTCCGTATTAATCGATATCCAGCGAGCCGAAATAAACTCGAGCCGCGTCGACGTTGCGTCACGACTATCGAATCTCTCTCTCTCCCTCGATATCGCCGCGAGATACTGAAATTACCGACTTATTGGTGGTCGGGTTCGATCGAATTCGCCAAGACATCGAGATCGTCTGGTACTACCGCTAAACCTGCAGCCCGTGGAAACGGGGTCAAGAAACGTCTTATACTTTGCCTTTTGTTTAACTACCATTTACATACTTTCGCAAGAAAAAGAGAAAAAATAGAAAAGAAAGAGGAAGGAAAAAGAAACAACGAGAACCGAAAGCGTAGAATTTTCCTTCCAAGGGGATTTATTATCGCAACTTATTACCAGCTTTCCCGAGTAAAACATCGACCTCGAGAGCGAACGCGATATTTTCGCAGATTCCACCGAAAATAAAAATTAAAAATTTCAATTTCCCTGGAAACCCTGCAACCGCGATATTTGTCCACGCGTGCAATTCCGAAATAAAGGGATTTTGCCAATACGACGTAGATCGTTTCTACGTATTCTACCGTTTCGGAAAGAATAAAAAGAGGAAAGAAAAAAAGAGAGAAAAGCAGGAAAAAGATAAAGCAACTTACGTGTAGGTGGCTGACGATAATGCAAATGTTGCAGACTCTGCGTTTGGTGGTGGTGGTGATGGTGGGGCGGTCCCATTGTCGGGCCCATCGTATGGTTCCCGTGTTGATGGTGAGGCGAACTCCCTCTGTGCGGATGGTACTGGGAGGGATGATGCTGATGAGGGTGATAGGAGGGCGGCAGGAAGCCCGCCGTCGACGGATAAACGCCAGGACTGTGACAGGCTGACCTGCCGAGCGCTGCTGTCGGACATTCCACAGAGATTTCTAATAAGAAACTAATATAGTCGTCTAGGTTCGTACAACGACGAATATCTTACCGCATTTTCTCCCACTCAACAACGGCAAGTATCGCCTACATCGATCTATCGTTCTATTTGTTCGAACCTTTTTTAACACGTTCGCCGTAGATGCGATTTTCGTTGCTAGAATCGTTTCGTTCGCTCACTATTATAACGAGAATCGTACTCGCCATGTTTTATAGATTTCCGCGTGTTACCTGCATTCTGTGCATTTTCTATAAATTCGTTGCACACGATGCAGCAGTAGCGTGCCAACAAATAGTCTCCGTACAATATTCCTTTCTATATTCGATACAGAATTACTGGGAAACGTCGTTGCACAGTTTGATTCGCAATTCGTTAAACGTAGCTGCGAATCCGTAGCAGCGAACAAACGCGTCAACCGAAATTCGCGTAATTCCGCCAAATTTGAAAAGCAGTTGCATCGCGACGAATCACAGATTTTAACGGAGATGCGTGATTTAACGAAACGATTTGGAAATACCATCGGATGAAATATGCATAGAGTGGGGACGATGTATTATCGTCCCGCTTGTTGTCTAGGTCGTTCGTCTAGACTAGACTGAGAGAAAAGATCGGTCGAACGAGATCGTTACACGACGAGACTCCGTAGTAGGATAAATTGGACGTAGGATATACGTATGCGCTTACCTGACGACAAATGAGAATGATGGGACGCGAGACTCGGCTGAAGGGACGAGTTAGGGTTGAGCCTCGCTTTCAATAAAAGATTCGCGTCCTCGTTACCGCCCGAGGACGTGCTGGATTCGACGTCGCTGACTCCGCTGTCGGCGGGGCTCGCTGGCAGTGATCCGCTTCCTGTTTCCATGCGATGAAACAAAAATAAAACGATACAAACGTTTCGTTTGGTAGTGGCGTCCAGGTGACTGACCTCGAGGAAAAAAGGGAGCCAAGCATAGATACTAAAACGCGCGCACAGCTGGTCTCGTTGATTTCGCAACGTTTTGCACGCTTCCACTCTACGTACGTTTGCAGCGAATAATTACGCGATAACGCGAAACGAGCGCGGACGGTTTCATGCTGCGTGCTGTTTCGGAGGGACCCAGCGCTCGATGGTTGTGAAATTTTGTTTGCAAAATTTCACGTCGGCGCGATAAACATACACGGCGGCCGGTAAATGGACCGGATTGGTTGGAATCGAAATTCCGATCACGAAACGGGGTCATAGTTTAAGGTAAGGTAAAACGGCTGTGTATCGAGAGTCGGGAACTCGGAGGCGCCATCTGGCCGAATTACCCGCGGTCGCAGGTCTTTACGCTCGGTTACTCCGGTCTTTGTGTTTCGCGAACGAATTAAAGTCTCCGAGGTGGTCCAGAGCAGCGAACGACTCGGAGCATCGGTCGCTTTATCGAGCACCGTGCCAGACCGTCGAACGTGTTTTCGCGTGCGCCGTCAATTAAAGGCATCTTTATGCAACGGCCGAAGGTCATCCGGTCATTGGGTATGCATATCGCTCGTGCTTCCCACGGTCTCCTTCTCTCCCTCTCTCTGCTCTGCTCGCAGCCAGACAGCCAGAAACAGACAGAGAAAGCAAACGATCTGAAACCAGTCGTAAAAGGTCCTCTGTGTCGCGCGAGATGTTAAGTCCGTCTGTATCTTTGTAGGTCTACCCGTATCCTTTTTCACTGTTCGGCGCCACCTCCGTCATTGACGTCGTCGTCGTCGTCGTCGTCGTCGTCGTCGTCGCGTTACGCAGAGCGTACGTCGTCATAGTCGTACCGAGCGTTACAGATGCAGATCGACTATACGTCTCTATCTCGGGATTAGCAGCGACACTCGTCGATTTTTCCACCAGAGATGCGCGCTTTCTGCAACGATCGATCATTTTGGTAAATCGACCGGACCAAGCGAGGTACTCGTGAACCGAATCGCGAGTACTACACCCGTGTCTGGCTTACGCAACGAAGCTTTGCAAAGCGTCGAATCACGTGCAGGGTTGATAATATAAATATACGCGAGACGTCGTTACGGTGGTATCTTTTTTTTCTTTTCTTTGGCCTTTCAACGCGTTTTTATACGCTCCATTTTATCCTCGTCTAATTTGTTCTTATCGTTTAGAAGATTGAAATTATTCGGTAGACTTCTAGGAAGCTTGCGTGCGAAAGCAGGGTAAGAAGGTGGGGGATTTTCGGGTGGTCTCGTGTCGCACAGGTGAGCTCCGGTGGTGAAATCTTGGTTCATCGGCGGACGGGAAGTCGAGAAATCGATATTACCGGTCTGCGCGGCGGCTAAACAGGAATTTTCGCCTTTTTATTGCCAGCTCGTCGTCTCTAACGATTAACGTCAGCGGCGAGGGAATTGCACGCTGGTGGAGCGGACGAGCTGGTGGAGAAACGGCCAATGGGAGCGAGCGTAACGCTTTACTCGCGGCGGCGGCGTGCCCATGAAAAGCGTGGCGAGAGAGGAAAGTCAAACGTTTACCGGCTCGGCTCGCCGCGCCGCGGCCAAGCCACGCCGGAAGTGATTTCCTGTCGGCTGTTTACCAGCCAGCCGTCGATATTGCTTTGTAAATATTATTATTGGCCGAACAGAGCGCCGTTCCAATGGAAAATCGATGCACGTACTCTTGTTTTACGCGACGAAAAGGGAGAGAAAAAGGAGGAACGATGGAAAAAGTCGCTGGTTTTTCGTCTCGTTACGACCTTGCACGCGATTCGATACATCTTCCTCGAGCCGTTCGCACGAATTGATTTCACTTGTTCCAGCTTGCACGAACGCGCAATCCTCTCCGTTGCTTTCTCCGCGTTTCTATTGTAATCGCAACTGCGAGGTTTCGACGAAAGCGTGCAATACGTCGCATACGCGTTACGATTCTTCTTCGTCGATATAAATTCTTCGCGAGGATCAGTTCGGGAAACTGTTACGGGGATTATATTCCAGTCGTTTTTAGAAGCCACGTCGATCGATTCGTTCGTTTCTTCGGGATTTCTCGCTTTAAAGCAGCGTAACGGAATCGAAGAATCGATAAAATTTGCTAGAAACGATCTCTCGATCTACTTGGCTCTGGAAACACTGGCGAACGTAGTTTGAGATTGACCTGGTGTACTGGTGGTGGCGATCGTGGCAGTGGTGTAGGACGGCTGGCCCATCTGAGCGTGGCCGGTCAAGTGACGGCCGTATCCATTTTGCACCCCTAGACCGTGCTGCTGGGGGTGCTGCGAGAGAATACCGTGCAACAGACGAGTCCCCGTGGTGGTGGTCGTCGTACCGGTCGATCCTGGTTCCGCTTTAACGCTCGCCAGACTCAGTTGTTCCTTCTCGTTCGCATCGTGTGGCTGGACCTCCCTGGTGTCCACTAGAATCACAGAATCAACGTCGGCAAAATGTCAGTTTTTTTTTCCATCGCTATCGAGGAGCAGGCTTTTCGTGTTTTACTTTCGCCACGAAAGCTAAGGGTGGGTTCCCTGTCGAAATACACGATTCCTTATCGCAACGATTACAACTTGACGCTTGTCGAATATCGAAATTCTCTGTTACGCGTCTCTCGACTATCGGATTAACAGAGACGTTATACGCGTTTTTCTATCGCGATCGATTACGATTCCGGTGAAAACAGATTATACCATTAGGCGTCGAGTTGCTAACTGCTGTTGGATCGCTTCCTAACGGTAGCCCCGAGAGAAGGCTAAGGAAGCACGAAGGAAAGAAAAAAAAAAAAAAAAAAAAGAGAGGCATGGGAGGTGTTCTCGAGGGGTATAGCGCGGCGCTGCGGAGAGGAAGTGAAAGCCGGTGTGTCTCTCCTTGACCCACTGCAACGTTTCTACCTTCCTTTCAGGCAGTGCCAACCTCGCGGCTTCATTAAGCAATTTCTCATGGCAGCAGCCGAGGAAAAATCGCCGTGGAAAATCGACTCGAGCCGGTACGCTCGATAACTGCCGCGAATCGGCCGCGCTAGTTCGCGCTTTCTTCGCCTCGCCACACTCTCCATCTTCCTCCTCTTTTTTTCGCTACAGTTCGGTTCGTTTTCCGACGACCACTTTGGACCATTTATCGGTCTCCTCTGGTAAAATCAGAGGGATCACCACGCGAGCCAGAAAGAAGTGTGTCGACCGCTTTTTATCGCGTTTACCTGTCGGCGCCCACACGGTTAAACGCGCGGCAATCGGTTGCGTAATTCACGATATTTGCGCCCCAGACGGGTGTCTGCATGTCTGATGAAAATTCGGTGACGAAATTCGAACGAAAACAGGATCCTGTTGTATTATTATATCTTGCTCGTCGTCCGTTCCTCGCAGATACGACGATGTGTTTTTATTAAAATTACTCTAATATTCTATACTACAACTATATACGTATAGTACATTTATATGATTTGAGAAAACTTTTCAAACACCTGTAGATCGTATAGATGGTAACGAACGTTTCGTAGACTTTGCTACGATATTTGATTTTCAACGACTCTCGCGACTAACCGCACATTGCAGAATTTTCCATGAAAGATACGAATAAACTTTCGTATCGAGTTTTCTTTGTTTTCTGAAAAGCACCTTCGGGTCTCTCCGGCGCGTTGATAAAGCGGTTCTACCGGTGTTGCAATTTTCCCTATGAAATTAAATAGTAAAATCGAATGGCCGCGAAATGTAGCGCGCGAGAAAGTCGGGAGAACCGGAAGCAAGGTTGAAATTCTAGCGGACGTAGCCGCGTTTCTCGAGGAAGTCGATCATCGAGAGGCAATCGACGATAAATGGACCTCGGGATCTCGACGTCACGGACGGATCCGTGAATTGAATCGGTAATTACGACCGCGTAGATCGAGCCAACGGGTGTGTTTAGCTGTTGGCAAGGTAATCGAGCAAACGATCGGTTTCTTCTTCTCGCCCGGGAACAGACTGCCGTTTCAGGTCTGCTTGTTTATCGAGTAACAAGAGCAAAAGAGAGAGGGAGAGAGAGAGAGAGAGAGAGAGAGGAGGCGAGCACAAAGGGAAAAACAGAAGGCGAAAAACTCGAAGGTTAAGGGAGGGAATAACGAGAGGAGTCACGGACGTGAAACAAAAAAACGAGCCTATGCGCCTGGTCGTGGTTTTCTGGAACGCGACGATGGGCCGATATTTGGCCGTCTTGGGATAACGTGGAATATTCGTTATGCGTCGGTTTCGTAGTAGATCGTAAGCTGCCGCGAAATCGGATAGACGAGCTTTTACCGACCTGCAAACCGGAGAAAGCTCGCCACCGTTTACTTTTACTGGTTCTACCTGATCGGACGCGAGACGAGCATCGACCATCCGTTTCTAACGAGCTGGTTACGTGGAAGAGGATCGAAAGATGGGAAATTTGTATCTCGAGTATCTGGCAGAAAAGTCGAAAATACTCGCGAACGAACGCGAGCCGGGGAAGAATCGTATCGTTCGGGTCAGGGTTTAAGGATCCCGTTGACCTTTGTTAACCCCGAAAACACACCCTCAACGAAATCTCTACTTGCGAGGGTGCATTTCAGATGCAGCTACCCCCGTGACTGGATACGCAGCGGGAACTCGTACGTGCGATCGTTAAATTATTCCTGTCCGTTCGACGTTTTCAATTCGAAACGAAGTTGTAAATAAATGGCTTGTTACCGAGGCACGCTCGTTTTCCCTTTGCCTCGTCGTTCACGTTGTCCGTAATAATATTGATTCGACTCGAATACGTCGACAATTTTGTCCTCGAACCTACCATTTTACCGACGACCGTTTCCTCTTCACAGCTACGGAACGTATAGCAGTCAGAGAAAACGGACGATGGGTCGTGCAAAATTATTTCTGCTCCTAACTTCTTGCCAACCCTACTGCGACCGAGTTAATTTTTCAGCAGGCAACGAACGTATCAAACTACCACGCGAACCAACAAATTCTCCGCCCTTCCACAGACAGAATCCCAACTTCGTGCGAGGTTATCAGAGATATTTAATCGGTGTTACTAATAATTTCGACGTGATTCGATCGCTCTGTCGAGACTCGTACAAGGAGCATTAACCGATGCTTGAAAAGTTTCTCAATCCGCGTTCGATTCCGTTCCGAGTAAAAGTTGGTACGTGTAAAACACGTTTAAAATACGACACGAGATAACCAGAACGACGGCGAACGGTTAATCGCGTCCGCGCCCAAGCTCCAATCGAAACGATCGTTTAACGGCGGCGGAAATCTCGACGATCGTTTTCTGCGATCTTCCAGCGTCTTTAATCGCGCACGGTCGTTCGTATCGGCTCGTTAGCGACGAGTCGAGTTCTCCTGGAGGTTCCGGGGGGCTCGACCTTGCTTGACCTTGACTCGCCCTCCCGTCAGCGGAGAAGGGTGGGTGTCTAGCCGCATCGACCGAACACATCCCCGCTTTCGACTCGCGTCGTTTCGAGAACCGAGGAATTTTCACCGATGCTTTCCGCCTTCCATCTCGTCTATTCCGCACGTTTCGCCGCCGAAACCCGCTCGCGGCGCATCGACGCGTCGATCCGCTTCCGTCCAGTCGAGCTCGTTACCGCGCAACGCTCGAATTCTCGCCATTCTTCCGCTATTTTCCATTACAAGTTGAAGGCTGATTCTTCTTTCGACCAATAATTTCGTTCGTTGTATCTAAACTCGTCCGTACCTAGGTTCGTTCGCGCCCGTATACGATGAACGTTCGAAACAGTCGGCGATATCCGTTGAGCAGGTATTCGACGTTACAGCGATTTACGTGTATTTATACGGATACGAGTAATCGTAACTGGAGCCGTATATATTTACGATAGAATTCAGCGTTAATTGATTCGGCAAGAACGTCGGTAATTTCCGTCGCTGATTGCTGAAACAACAAACTGCAACGTTGACGCTCGTAACATACTACGTACGACGATTAAGATACGCGGAAGTATTACCTAAGCGAATGATTAACGCGGAACCGTCGAGGTTTCAACGAAAGAAACGCTATTCCGATTGTTCGTTTCTTCGACATTTCGCGAATCACCAACGAGCAACGATTCTCCAGCGTGCGATCGTGCACGACGATCTTTAGATTTTTAGATTCCAAAGGATCAAACGTCCATCTGCATAAAGAGGCGAACGATTCCTTTCGAAGAGCGGACAAACGCGATGACCGCGGATCATACGCAAACAAGCGGTCGCACCTCTGTTCCGCTTTACTCGCTTCCTGGAGGCTGGAAGCGCGTCGACGAACGCACGTAGCGTCGTCGAGAGGGTAAGAGCGCTTGGCGATCGGTGCGGTCGTCGGGCGATCGCCTCGATCGAGCGCCGAAACGATTGGGCCGCGCGTGCACGCACACGCGCACGCGCAGTACGTAAGGTCAGCGTTTGCCCGGGCCACGCAACTTTCTCGCCGCGTCCACGCACGCACGCACGCACGTTCGCACGCACGCTCGCACGCTCGCACACACCTTCCGGCCGTGGCGCGCATTGCGTAACGGTAACGACTCTCTCTTTCTATGTGACATCACGCGCGCGCCCCACAAATATGCGCGCGACAAAGGTGGCCGCGCGACCGATTTCCATCGATCCACTCGGTTTCGCCCGGAATTCTGACGAAACGGCCGGTTTAATTGGCCACCGTTCGACGTCGGCCGAAACGAAAGTAAGTTCGACCGGCAATTTTTAATTTGGCTTTATGGAAGCTTTATGGAAACGCTCGTATACGTACAGGGATACGCGCGATCGACAGAAACATGAAAATCGCGTCGAAGAACTTACAAGGAAACAATTATCGTACAGCGACTAGAAGCAGTACTCGCGCGTAATCTTATTTTCCAACGTAAAGAGTTTCTTAATAATCGGACGACGTGTATTTTGGGATTACGCCGTGTATGAATAACGCGTACGAATAGCTCGTAGTTAATCTCGTTTGCCCGTGTTTTTTGTTCTCGAGCAAATGGTAGCACGCAGATTCTACCTATTATTGCGGTATTATCGTAGTATCGTACCATCTGTACGTTTATATCTAACGATCGTTTCATCTTCCTCGCAGTATCGCGCGAACGACGATCAATTTATCAGACCTATAGAATTCTTCGTTTGCATTTGCTTCATCGATACAATAGAATCGTTGGTAATAGCGATGCTCCAATAGTTTCTCAGTATCGCGATGTTCTTCCAAGCATCGAAACACGAGATCGCGTTACTTTTGCATGTTACTTTTGCATCACACCCTGTGCGAACTTCGATCGCTATTATCTTATTTTATTAGAAAGAGAAGATTCGCGGATCGGGGCAATTTCGCGGTATATACTTTTCCCTAAGATCCGAAGATTAGAGATCCGCGGGGATTGAACTATAGGCGCCTGACATTTCGATGCCACGTTCACAGCGCCGGAATCCGTCGATGACCCGGATAGTTGGATCGCTGCGGTTGCTAACTTCTCGAAGGAGACGAAGAAGAGCGTGGAACCTCGTCAGAAGTTGGAACGTCTCGACTCCGTTGCTCGCTTCGTCGCTCGTTTACGCCAACCGAACGAACGTATCCTTGACACGAAGACATCGATCTGTCTGGAAACGAGTTCTCCCACTCGTTGCATATTTTCCACCCTTCCTCGCTCTGCACGAGACCTTCCTGTTTCTTCTACGAGAGGACTACGTCTATTCGGTCGCAATCGTTCGAGTTTACGCATAGAGAAGGTTCGATCGCCGTGAGATTCAGCGAAGAACGGACAGCTAACAGGTAAAACGAGTCGGAGGAGCAACGGCGCAAAGAAACTACGGCCGTGAAACGATCGCGATGTTTTCGTGGCGGTCGCAGGTGCAGTTGCACGCAGGTGTGGTCGGCCAAGAACGGAATACCGGCCGTGGAAATCACGCCTGGAAAGTGGCAGTGATCAACCCTTTTTCGACCGCGGCACTCTTTCTTCGAACTTGGAACGGTTCTGTTGCGTCAGACGGCAATTTTCGCAAAGACTTTGGCGAGTCTTTCGTTTAGAGCGTCGCGGCTCGCAGTAGGTGGATTCCTCGAGCAACGAATCGATGGAGAAACCTCGGAACAACCGCTTGCCGGTTTCTCGAGAAAGACGATCTGTACGAGCGCTGCAGCTCGATTAATTTCGTTTCAGTGTCAGTATCCCTGGAGAGGTTAATACTCGTTTCGTGCAAGCGAATACAAACACGTAATTCAAGTTCAAAGTTAGAAACGCTGGCGATATCGCGTTTGTAAATAGCATTAAAACCGCATACACAAAAGTGTACGGCGCGGATGAAGAAATACGAGTTATTAACCGTGGATTCTGCTCGATCGTACCCAAGCCCAACCGAAATGGTTACAAAGTCGAGCGTGGAATACACGAAACCGCAATCACGAACGGTTCGAAAGAATGAAAAAAATGTTTTCAGTCTTTATCTCTTTCGTATTCCCAAAGGTGGTGTTTGGCGTAGCGCAATGCAATCGCGTGGCAGGCAACAGAACCTTTGATTCGTCGCGGTTGGTTATTGGCTGCGTTATGTAATTTCGTGGCACGCCGTACTTTCTCGCTTCGATCCTGCTCTCGACTCTCGATCGAGTCGAGTTGAAAAATGTTACCCGGTTACGGGAGCCGAGGATCGATCTCAAAGCGAAATTGCTGCTAACTAAGTTATTCGCGTTTCTGTTTCTTCCATACGGAATCGTTGGAAGATTCGGTTAATGACTCGTAACGTGCAGTCTCGCTCGTCGCACGGATTATAATTATCATTATTTCGATAATCGGTAAAGGCCTTTTTATCTGATTCTAATTGTAGTTTCGCTTTCTCGCGCTAACAATTATCATGTACAACAAATTATACGTATGATATTTTAATTACATAAAGTGGATACACGAAAATCGACGTTAGTCGGTACATTTCACGGCGGATGTAATTCGTAAGCAACAGCGCGCGTTCGAATATTTTATACCGACCTTTTTCGCCAACAAATTGGCACTTTCGTGTCGCACTTTCTACGATTTGTCAATTGTCATTCGAGATTATACTTTGCGCGATCTTTCCCTAATTGCAGTTTCAGTGCCTGAGACGTCGACATATTGGCTAAGCGCGTCCTTAATGAACGCGGTTATAGAATTTAACGTTGTGTTTTCGATCTGATGCCAACGACAGTTGGAGCGCTCGATCGTTGACTCGCGACTCCTACGCTTCCGCCTTGCGAGAACCAGAAGCGTGATACCGTTATTGATCGGGATTTTAGACGGTCTGTAATTACGCTCTCCGATGTTTTCTTTCTCGTTCAGCGTGCCAAACTGTCTATTTCCAAATTTCAAGGGGAATCAACTCGACGCGATACCGTGCGCGAAGTTTGTAAAAAGATTACGTCTTATCCGATTCTACGAATTCCATCTAATATTACAGCCGAATTATCGAATCAGCCAATGCTTATACGATCGAAATAGAAAATAACAAATATTCTAAACAGGTTGCGTAGTAGGATGGAAGAATGAAACGGTATAGCGGTTACGGCGAAGCGATCAAAACGAAACTTCTCCAACGATACGATTTTCGAGTCACGTTGCGTTATACAGGATTAACGTAACGTTCGCCTCGGTCGAATTCGAAGCTACGTACTTTCGTCTTTTCACGAATGCGAGTAAAAAAAGAAAAAAAAAAAAAGAAAACAGGCGCTAAATTTTCTCCTCGGCTAATTCGAACGTTCGATCTATTGTTTCTCCGTTGGAAAATTAATCGAACGTTGAAGAACGATGGCGGACGATCAACGATCCAAGATCGAGCCACGATCATCCGACTCGACGACGCGTCGTTAATTAAACGAGTTTAATTCTCGAGGAGGGTAACGAGAAGGGGAAACGATTCGTCGTGTAACCTCTTGCACCGCGAATTGCCAAAGCCGGAAATTTCGATACCGGAAACGAAGCGGCGGCATGGCGCGGTGCGGCGAGTCTGTGCATGTGCGCGACCCACTTCCTCCGTCGAAACCGAGAGTGCTTCTGCTCGACCGTGTGCGTGGCTCTCTGTGCGCTCGTGTGCATGTCACGGCGAGTGGGTGTTTCACGTAAAAGAGCACGGCCGTTATCGCGCGGAGGAACGATCGAGAGCGACGAGCTCTACCGCCGACCAAACAGGAAACGTTCGATTCCACGGAAGTCTCGTTACGCGCGCTTCTCCCTATCCCATTCGAAAAACCGTTCTTCCTCCCCTTTTTTTTTTCCACCTTCGATCACGCGACGTAACACCGAGCTGTCCGTTTTTACGTTTCGTGTCTATAATCATCGGTTTATAGATTTTTCTTTTTCTCTTTTTTCTTTTTTTTCTTTCGTCTAACCGGCTGCTCGTACTTTTCTGTTTCTCGGGAACGGAATTCGCGTTCACGGTTAAGTTTAAGCTCGATGCGGTCGGAATCGAGTAGCGAGATCGGACGGATCGTCTGGTTTTTATTTAGGTATCGGTGCGTTCGCGATCGATAACCGAGATCGAGATTAATAGGGTTTGCGCAGAGTGTAAAGAGTTTTGCATAAAAGGGTGAAGGATGTTGCGAGGAAACTAGTGGCCGATATTACGATAAAGTTAGTTACGGTACGATGATAGTTTAATAAAAGGGAAACGCGTATATAATGTTTACGTAATTATTCAAATCGTGCGTTTCAATCCGAAGATGCAGAAACGTACAAAATACGTAAAGTATTACTCGTAATACCTCGTATTATATAACGCTTATTTATCGAAACCGAACGAATGCGTTTCAGTGGAACCAGTTTCTTCTCGAGCTTCGTTTCTTTCGCGCTTATAAAAACACGAATTTACATAACATTCGTCTAATCACGCACGTAACAGGCGTTTAACTTACAATGCGATAGTCGCGCGCGTACGACGAAGCTCCTGCTGCTTTTAATTTCCAGGAAATTCGATCGTCGAAAGGATCTCCGAAAGAAAGAAAGGAAGAAGAACGAGGCGGATAGAATCGTCGGAAGAACCGAAGATCGATTCAGACCAAGTCGGTCGCGTTACGCTTAGATCGGAATCCTCGAGCGAAACGAGCACGAGACTGGCTTAGGAGAAGTTTGCTCGAACGAAAGGGAATTTCACGCGGAAACGCGTTGCCCACTGAAATCGGTTTCCACGTGGAAATGAATTCCGAGCAAATTGCTCCATCCAGGTGCGTGGGCCGTGCGCGCTGGCCTATCGCTTTGTAATACGAGTTACTCAATTCGAAAGGCTGGTGAACGAAGGCAGGAGGTAAAATGTGGGTCAGCGTGCGCGTGCAACCTCTAGAAGGGAGGAAACACGGTCGGGTCCGTATCGAAACATCATCGGGTTCCATTCAACCGGGAAACACGAGGAGCCACCCCTGGCTCGTGTGCAGCCTTGAAAACGCACGACCATCGAGGGATATTCGCAACCTACCTACGCACCCTTCTTCTACTCTCCTCTCTACTTTCCCGACCGTGTTTCACCGTGACATTTCTCCCTTTCCTTCTTCCGTAGAAAAAGAGGAAACGACTGCGCCGCAACTGCGTCCCTGACCTATTTCCAACGGCTGAATGGTCTGGACGCGGAGCCGGCAGCGGCGCACGCTTCTTCATCCGCCATTGTGTTCTAAGGACAGGATCGTTCCAACACGCACACGCCCACTTCCTTCGTGGACCGGTAGAACGTTCGAGAGAAACGGCAATGGGAACGATTTGTTAAGGTTTGGAAGAAGGTCGACGCGAAGGTAGCGACATAGGCGCAAAGGTTACCCCGCCGATGATTACCATAGCGTGGCTGGAAAGTCGACTAACGACACGCTTCTCTCCGTATCGCTGCGTCATATCCATTCGATTTCTACGCGTCACCATTTTCACCGACGAAGCGTCTCTCCGGATGAAAATTCACGAGATACTGACTTGGGCTTGCGGTGGAAATTAAATTCCAACGTTCCAATCCACGCGATATCCAACTTCGATATCGATCGGGATTCGATCGTATCCTCGCAACATCCGCCGGTCGACTTTGCGATCGCGTACGGTACGCGTCTTCTCGCGTACGTACGAGGATGTTTCGGCCAGCTACGTCGCATCAGTCGCGTCACGTAGAAGATCGTCGAGCCATCGAGAGAAAGAGAAAGCGACGACGAGGCGAACCGTTATCCGGCGAAACGTCTGGTCGATGAATAGATCGTTCCACGAGCTTGACTCAGAGTGAAAATTCCTTTCTCACGAGGGTGGATACCCTCGCCGCTCGTTAATGCGCGGTCCGTTAAAAGCCCGTGAAAGAAACTGGGTTATTCGGCGAGGATTCGTGTTTCGTTTCTAACGGTACGCGGTTAGGATCCAGGTAAAAGAAAAAGCTACAACAGGAGGGCTGACGAGGCTGCTGGACCAGATGGTTGCCGATGCTTTTAAGCGTTATCTCTTCGGACGTTCTTACGGTTGTCTGGCAGGACGCGTGAAACCTGGTCGCCTGTCCTTTTCGATCGAGTGCGATCTCCGAGAATGCCAGATAGAAGCATCTACGCACCGGCTAGGCTCCGGAGAAAGCACGAGAAACACCGTTTCACCTGGAAAACCCTTCCGGCTGGATAAGGCGAGTCGGTCGAGTCGGGTGAAAAGGAACGAAGGACTTGGTTATCGTGGACATTAACGATCCGGTTGGCTTTTTAGGAGCAGACGCCGTTAAAGGCGTGGTTGCGTAACCTAATGGCGAAGAATCTAATTTCTTAATTGCGTAACGCGACTCGAAGCGATACGTGTCCCGCGCTGGAATTTCGTGGACTTTCTTTTCGCTATCTCCCACTCTGAGAATCGGTCGGTCGGTCGGTCGATCAGGCAAGAAGTCGAAAACCCCCGTAGACGTGGACAGCGGCTAACGTCACCGGTAACGGCCGTAATGTAAAATAAAAAAAAGAGCGAAAGGTGGAGAGGGAAGAAAGAACGCGACGGCCGAGCCTCGAAGAGAAAGCGTCGCGACGATTCGTCGAAAAGGTCAGTGGCCAGTTTACGAATCACCGGGTCGAGGTCCACCGCGTTCAGGTCCACGCGGACGTTGGATGGCGTTAATTCGTCGACGATCGAGCGTGGAGAAGCCGGGCGCAGAGTATGGGGAGAAGGGAAAAAAGATGTCAAGGACGGCGATGGCCAGGAACACACGGAGAACCCGTAGGTAGGGCGCGTGGTGGTATCGTCGAGTCGGCTGGAGGAATTGGTCGCAGCGGCGGCATCATGGCCGGGACAAACGACGGAATCTGCTTACCGTTTGATTAGAAAATAGTACTCTCGTTTTGCTCGTGCACGGGCTATTGTATAACGAGACCGACAGGCTGGTAACGAGCCTCTCGACGCCCGTACGATCGTACGCGGACAGAACCGTGTGTTCGCCGTTCTGTCCATTACGTAACGTTAAGTGCCGTAGCAGTGTCCGCGAGATGATATAATAACGGCGTACACGCGGCCCTTTACGCGTCGTACGTGTGCCTCGCGTAACGGATGGTTAACAGCTAAATTATCGGTCGTTATACTTGGTTAGAACTTTTTCGATTCGACGTACGGCTTATCGGTTACGAAGCTCGATACGAGCGTTATCGACGCTCCTTTGTCCGTCCATTGCGTATCGACGTTCCAACGTTTGGATTTCCCGGTGACTTTTACCTGGAAACGACGCTCGTCTCTACGAACGACGGCCTGACAATCGCGCCACGCATCGCTCCACGAAGAAAAAGATAAATCGTTGCGTATTTTCAGAAAGTACAATTTCTCGGATAAATAGACGAGCGAGACTGGGCGGTATCGCGTTCTACTTGAAAAATCAGCCCAAGCTACTTCACCCTTTTCTCATTTTCCTGCGTTCGTCGAGGCCGCGTTTAATCGCTGCACCGATGGACGAAGGGAAACGGGAGAAAAAGAGAATGCGAAAGATAAAGGTGAACTCGATTACGCGATTTCGCGTTTGCCCACGCCGCTCTTGCCGGCGAGATGGACGCGAGCAGAGGGACACACTCTACACCTCGTTGCTATAATGGTCTAGGTAGCTCTAGCGTAGGCTCGCCTAGCCCACAACACGCTTCACTATGTAGGTCAGGGCTGGTGCATTCAACGAGCGAGCTGCTCTTCCTCTATGCACCGTTCGCGTAGATACCTATAGCTAGCGATCGAGCCCGCCTCTCCTCTCCTCTCCTCTCCTCTCCTCTCCTCTCCTCTCCTCTCCTCCACAAACCGTGGCGTTCCTTTCCTTCGCTTCGCCGCGCATCTAGCGGGTGTTTCGTTTTCTTCTATTATCACCGGATAGTGCGTCGTTATCTAGTTTCTAAAATCTCCATTAGGCTGCAATACAACGTATTAACTTTTATCTCTCAACTTGGAAACGTTTCGGAGATTGAATTTTATTGGTAGGTTCTATCGGCGCGTTCGAAGACTGAATGAAACCAAGTTGGTTCGTGATCTATTTAAAGTTAGTTAATTGGGACACCAGAGAGTGGTAGCTCGCCACGGCCACCGATCGTCGAGCAGTGCGTCTATTATATCCATCGTCGAAATTTGCAATCATCGTTTGTAATCGCGGATAGATGTCCCGATATCACACGTAGTTTTAAATATCGAGATCGTTGAATTGCCTCGAGATTTCGTAACGTTTCTCTCTCGACGATGAAACTCGCGTTATACCTGTTACAAGATAGATGTACGTACGTGTGTATCGTATTGGAGCGAGGAACGAAAGAGAGGAAGAAAGACAAAGGGAAAACGCCATGAGACGAGCGCATCGCGTTTGCGTTGAATGGACGAACGTGCAATAAAACAAATTCATTGCCGTTTGAGATGTACGAGAGAATGGAGCGCCGTTGGTTAATATTTCGAGTTATTACGTTATATATATATATATGAAATTATTATTTCGTTCTAATAAATTTTCCATTTGATAAAACGTTACATAGGGTTACTTTAACAATTATTTTTTAATTTCTTTATCGCGCGTTATCTATTTCCTTCTCGAGGAGATTTCTAATATCGTCTATCCATACGTTCAAGAGCTCATTTTCATTAATACATTCGCAATTATCGATCCCGTATCGATGTCTAATCGAAACGAATAGATCGGTATCTGTGCTGCGCGGCGGATGATCGCGAAACGCGAGCTTCCCGCCGAGTTGAGGATTAATAATGCGGTTACGATGGCTAATTAATCGCTCAGCTTCCGAGTGATTCTTCCAGGGCCGGGGTGGTATCGCAGTCACGTTCGTAATTAATGCGCCCCTTGTGCGAGATATCGATCGCTCTACAGGGTGTCCCTTTGAAGCGGCGATGGTACCGATAGCGCCGGTAATTGCCCCGCTTCCACGTACGTATACCTACGCTCGTGAATACGCCAACGGCCTACACCGTGTGTTCGACGATCTTTCCACATCTCCATGCAAGCAACGCTGATCCGATTTTTACCTGATTCACTTTGTATTTCGCTCGCCTTGCGTTAGAATCGCATCGACGAAACGAACGAGTCGCTTTCGTAAATTCGTTCGTCGCAACAAGATAACGCAATTGGCGAACGATTCTCGGATAAACTTAAAAACCACGATGTTCTTGTAACATCGTCGGCTCGTTTATCGATCGAATAATGGATCAACAACGAGTCTATGTTCGCCCGACGGGACGAGACGGCTGTGATCATAAGCTTGTTTCTTCGAAAAAGTTTCGTCGATCGTACGATGATACGAACATCCGGTGTTCCGCTAACGCATCGATCGAAATTTTCTTTCAAAGCGTCTGGCCAAATTTCTAAAAGATCTATCTATTCCCTTCGATTCGATGCGCATCGATCGCGCTAACAAAATTGTAAATTGGCGATTATACGGCGAGAGTCGGCGGCCGTGAAAAGATGGAAGAATCGCGTCCCGTGCGCGATATCGATCGCGGATCCAATATTTGTTCTCGATATAGTATGGCGAGTGTCGCATTTCCATAAGCAGGTTCGTCGCGGGGATAAAAGAATCGCGGCCGCGCGAACGAACGATCCGAGAGTCTAGGCGCGTTGATAACCTGCCTCGCGATGCAAATGACCCATCGTAGCGGAGCGTACGAGCATGCTCGATCGTCCCCCTTCGTTCAATTCGGCCGCAGTCGACGCCATAAAAACCGCAGACGATTGTGTCAAGGTGAGGTCAATTACTCCTCGAGAAAGAGCCGGTTAACCGGCGCATCTCGCGCGATCGTTCTACCGTCCTTCTAACATCGAACGGGTTTAAATCCGATTATTCGTATGAAAATGGCAATGGCAAATAGCGTTCGACGAATCTAACGGTACGCTTTGGTTTTTCGCGTCGAACTCCGGAATAGTTTGGCGTTCGATCGATCGAAATTATAATAAATGGTAACGAGGTTTAAGTGGAAACGACGCGGTAAGATATATCGTTTCCGTAGCGGACTCTGAGCGTTGAATTTCGTTAATTCCCGACCTCGTAGTTAGTATTTGCAACCTTGCCAACAATATCGGATCCATTGTTCGTACGAGTCGAGCTACGCTTTTAAACGTCTATTCGGTGATCCAGTTTCTTATATCGGATGTCCGCGTCCGTCGAACGCGATGTTCGATTTCCGAGTAGCGGGAAGAAAACGAGGAAATCGTAACGTAAAACTATATCGCGGTTACACCAGTTCCTCGCGCGTTCCAAATTCCAGAAATATTCTAGAAACTTCATTAACGAAGCAGCTCGCGACTTTAAAATATAACGTAAATCATGCAGAAGACGAGAAGCTGCGGTCGAGTATCGTGGAACGGATCGACTTGGATCGATCGCGCGGACGGCGCACATATTTTTCCTCTATTTTTACAAAGGACTACGCTCCACTTTCATTAACCGCCATACGTGCCAAGTGTCAAGCGTCCCTGCAATTGGGACACCCGGTAGACGAAGGTAAGCGTCTCCGTGCCAACGTTCCAATAACCACCCAAGAGCACAAGGACAGTCTACCCCAGTTTTCCTATTGCGACCGCCTACGGCACGTCCTTCACCCCCTCTCCTCTCTCGCTCGCTCGCTCGCTCTCTCCTCTGTGCTCGGTCGCTCTTGGTCGACTCTCTTCCGGGCCGATCGGCGTGGAAAATACCGCGGGAAATCGATCTCGACCGGACGGAGAGGAAATTCGTGAGGCGTGAGACCACGCCGCGCGGATAAAAGGGTGGACCCGGCGTGGAAAGGCCGACGCCAGAGAGGGTGATCATCCCCTTCGTCAAAGACGGACCAAGAAACCGCGTTCGTTTCAAGGAGGAAAAAAAAAAAAAAATAGGGATCGCTGCTCGCTCGTGTGTCGAGCCGAGAGCTTTCTTTCAGCCCGTAGACGAGCTATAAAAATAAAAAAAAAAAAGTTTCACGCCGTTCGAGAGCGGGAAAAGTCGGGAGCGGCGTTTATTTAAGAACCACGAGGGTTCGTCTATTCGAGATTTTTGTCAATCGAAGAGTTTGCAGCCACGAGATGCCCTTCCCGGTAACACGAGTGAACCGAAAATATAAAGATCCGATCGAAATCGATTGCAGTCCAGATGACTAACGGTAAACGGATGGATTTTCGTAGTTATAAAACTTTCGCATTTTTCAACGTCGAACCTAACAACGTTCCGTCTTTTCTGAAAAATTCTGCGGTATGAAAATTGCTTCCAAGATTTCGATTTGTTATCAAAATGGCTCTAATATCGAGAGAGAGCGAGCGCGCAAAAACGAACGATTTCTCGGAACATCGACGCGAGTGTTAAAGAACGATAATTTCGATGTTTGTGTACGGTTGGTGAGTTTTACGATCGTCGTTGAAGTCGAGCAACATTCTTTTCGCCAGATTACCTTATTTATTCTTCGACTAAAACGTGCCAATTATTCTCTCCGATGGAATGCCGACCCCTTGTTATTGTTTATGCGCAACCACTGATAACGATCCGTTTCTCGCCTGATAATTGGCGAGCATAATCTTCTGCGCGTGATCTTTCTGAATATCTAATCAAATTCCTCCTACCGTCGTCGGAAACTCGCATCGAAGCTCGCGCACTCGATCGTATTTCGTGTCTCTTTTTTTTTTCTTCCTTATCGTTTATCGCGATCGATCGAATATAGGTCAGTTTCGCGGACGCGTTTAAAAACGATTCAAAGTTACGTAACGGCCGAGCGTTACGATTCGATCGGATCGATATCGACGAGATCCAGCGCCGTTCCAACGAAATCATCGACTCTGCAACCTGGCGAGGTACGCGCGAGTTTCAACTTCCATCTCGTTTCCCTTTTTCCTCTTCCTTATTTCGATGAAACGTTAAACTCAAAATATTAACTCCCTTTCTCGATAACGAACAAAAGATTCGGAATATATAAAAAAGATTTCTAAAACCATCACGAAGTACGTCGAACGATGACGGTCGAACGAGCGTCGTTCTATTAATTCAACTTTCTATAAGCGGCACTCGAGGGAGAAAATTTTCCTAGCAACTCGGTGAACCGTGAAAGTCGAGCCAATTAAGTAATTTCACGATAAAATGTGCGTTTAAGGGACGTATTTGTCAAAAATTCGTCTCGTCGTGTTGCGACTTTTAATCCTTCGTTATAGACTGCTTTGGTTTTTCCTCGAAAACTGTATTATCGAAATCCGTATCTGTTGGAAAATCTTCGCGTTTCGAAGTAGTTTATTCGTGAAAACGGATGAAATACGTAAAAGGTGGAGTTCGAGAATACTCGCGAAAGGATGGTAAAATCGGATCCAACATCGAAACGAAACATCGAAAATCTGTCTGTGTAAAAGAAGAAAAGTAAAGAAGTTGGAGTAAAGTTCTCGTTTACAACTCAACGACACCGATTTAAGATTAATTTCAGCGTGGGTAAATCAACGTGCTTTCTGCGATTGTCTTTTTCCCGCATCATCCTCATTGAGTGCACAGTCAGAAAAAATGTCCCTGTCCTTAATGGCTTGCGTTTCGTTTCTTAGATCGTATCGATGTATTCGAATTTGTCATGTTATACGTCAGTGGAGGTGAAAGATCGGTTTAGCCTAGGATTCATCCAGGAGAAGAAAAGGAGGGAAAGGTGTCGGTATGGCGCCGCGGCGGAACGCCTAGGCAGAGGCGAAGGTACGAAGGAGGGTAACCGCAGACAGGAAGTTGGTCCTTCCTTCCTCGCCGGGCCAATATCCTGAATTACAATGAGGCGACGCGTTTCCTCGAACAGTCGCAGGCTATTTAAATACAGCCAGCGACGGTTTCCATATATCGCCACGATATATAGCTGTCCCCCTCGGCAACAGCGTTGCACGGAAGGAGGTCGAGCGCGAAACCGTCTGTTATCGCAATTCAAACAATGACAAAGTTCGAGGTAAAAGAACGATCTCTCGTTACGCGTCCGAGATCCTCGAGCCAGCAGCCATCAGCCGACTAACGTGAAAGTGTAGCGACAGTGAGCGCATCGGCAAAGTGAGAGTCTTGGAGAAAAGTGTACGGACGTACGATGACCAAGGAATTTACGAACGTTAAATTTGGAAAATTTGTGGCACGATGCGTAAGAATATCGGGGGGGGGGGGTGGAGAGTAGTTGAACGCGTGGAAAAACGATTAGACGAAAGTATCTATGACGCTGTTACGGTATTAGTTGCACGAAAAATTGGCATTGGTACGAAAGGATCGGAGGAGAGAAATAATAAGCGACCGATAAGATAAATCGAGCGAGCCGAGACGCGCTAGTGGTAATTAAACGAGTTCGATTTCGATTGCTCGATCGATGGAGCAGAGGCCGAGGTAAAGGTAAAAGCTGTTACTTTCGGATACCTGCTATACGAATAAGAGTGGAAGAAAGAGCGGAGATTCGACAAGGTGTTACCAACATGGAGTAAAGTGTAGATAACAGAAAGGGTTCGTTTCTTGGTGATTCGTCGACACGTAGGGCGTTCCCCTTTCTTTCTTTCTTTCTTTCTTTCTTTCTTTCTTTAGTTGACTCGCGTTGATCCGAGAACGATCTTGCCCGTTGCCCGATTAACCCCGCGGTGGTTGCTCAATCGACAGACACTGCTTTCTTCCCCTTCGAGGCGATCGAACGGTCTTCATTTCCTGATTAACCCGGCAGCGGCCCGCCTCTCTCTCTCTCTCTCTCTCTCTCCCCCCCTCCTATCCCTCTCCCTCGAATATAAAGGAAGAGAGTGCAGCCGGAAGTAATCTGTCTTCCTCTGCTCGTGGCGAGGCACTCTCGCGAAAAGAGAGGATAAGCGAGGGCTGGACGGAAGGAGAAAAGGACGGAGAGAACGTCCGCTCGAATTCACTTGGAGTGATTTAAAGGCTGGAATTATCCTTTTCTCCCCTTCCTCGAGTATCCTCCTCTCCTTGCTAACCATTATATATCTTCTGTTGCGTGCCTCCCTCGACTCTTTTATATCGCAACGTGGATGATCCTCCCTCTCCCCTGCTCCTTCTCCTCGGCCTCCTCCTTTTTCTTTTCTGCCTCGTCCACGAGAAGAGAACGAGACTCCTCTCTTTACCACGTGTTTCTGCGCGATTATGTATATTATACGTATAGGAATATACGCGCAGGGGACAAACCAGGGAAGAAGAGATTTTTCTTTTTTCTCTCCTTATCAGCAACCGATCTGTATCTCTGCGTTTGTAACAATCGGACGGATCGGTGGTCGCGTAATTTCACATCTTCGCTTATCTTCGCTTGGCTCGTAGTAGCCGATGTACGCCGATAAAAAACACGCTTTAACGTCGTTCGTTGGCACGCCTGCACCATTCGCGAGAACCCGTTTTTTTATCCGACAAACTATTAATAAGTCGTTCCGCTGCTTTGCGTAGAATCGTCGGCCCGCTCGGAACTCGACGAACTTTTTTAACGAACAGCAGATGGATATTAGGTTGCTCGATGTGTCTTCCAAGCGATCGCAATTCTCTTTCTTTGTTTCACTGGTCGGGTATAAGGGCCGATAGCGAAACGCAAGCAGGAATTCGAGTTGTCATAGGAGATAAATTTATAATCCGTCGATCGGACAGCTACCTGCTCCGTGAAAGGTTTCAAAAGCTTTTCCGGATACCGCGGCAAAGAGGGGGAAGACCGCAAAAGCCAACAACAAGCTGGTCATCGGTAGCATCGACAGTTGACTTTATAGTAGATGCGGCCGAATTTCTTTCTCCTTTCCCTCGACCCTTTCTAAGCTTTCGTTCCATTTTTCTGTCGACCCTTTTTTTTCAAAGAATATGTCCACTGTACTCAGGATCTTATAAAAATGACCGTAAGATTTTGAGATTACAGTATTTACCGAGGATTTGAAAATGTCTAGCGAATACATGTAACTTTCGAAACAAACTTTCTCCGTGCTGTGTCCGATTTTGTAAAGTGTAATAATTTTAATAAAACCAATTCGGCCAATACAACTTATTGGCTATAATAAACGCGCAACGACCGATTTCGTAGTGATATTTATGGACTGCAGATTTTTATACAAATTTGCATTGTTCCAAACTAACAACCAAAGAGATACGCAACTTAAATAGAGATCCGTTGCATCAATTGCATTATACTTTTGAGTATTGCGTGCATCTGATTTGAAAATGAAAACGAGTTCCTCCGCTTTTATACGATTACACAGGTTATTGGAATAAACGATCGCTAAATAGAACTCGCATTAAACAGATACATAACTTAACTTAGTCCCAAAGTTTGCCTCGGTCCAAACCATAAGTCATTTTTTACCAAATACCGGGCGATACATAAAAAATATTTTCAGAAAAGATAAGACCCTACAAGCAGGGACGAATCGTTTGGCTGCTAAGACTTTAAGAAAGTTAAGGCTTTTCTTTCCAGTCACGGCAAAATTCATGGAAGGGTTCGATATTCCATCTTTCCATGTAAACAAACCTAGATGTTTTTTTTACTCGAGTGGAAAAAAAAGCGGTGTAAAAAGCGTGGATGTTCTGGCTGACAGACCGACGACAAACGCGTTGCTTTTTTACGAACGACAAGGATCTTGCGTTTCCTTCTTTGTATCGTATACTAAACACACGCATGCCGAGCTTGTGGCCGCTGATCGCCGATTCCTAACAATCGTCTATGTACATAATTCTTTACCTTTTCTTTGTCAGACCGTACACATCATAGCTGTATAAAATTTCCGGAAAACTTTCAAGCTTTCTATTTTCTAATTTTCACCTTGTTTGGTAAATGAACTTGGTGTGTACATCTGTTCGATACGGGACCGATTGTAAAATCGAAGGTTGCAAAATCGTTTCATCCGGGGAAAAAGCCTGCAGGGCACGCGTAGGTTAATTCATTTGTCTGGAACTGTGACGAAAAAGGAAACAAGAGAAATTTTTTGAAAATTCTCGGTCTACTTTCCACTCGACCACTCACTGCTCTTGCCTTTTCTAGCATTAGAGTCTGGATAAAAAGGGATCTTCCGTTTGAAAAATCCTGGCGTGCCCCGAAAAGGATTAAAAATGTTTTCCCTAATTTCCGGCTTTCGTTACACCCTGTTGCTCCTTTACGAAAGAATCCTCTCACCGTTTACGATCCTTTCAACTTTTCAAACGAAATGGTAAATCTACCAAATTATTTGCCATAGTTCCCGTTTTATACGATCTCATATAATCCAACGAAACAAAATTTTAGGCAGGTATGTAAAGCAGGAAGTTATCCTAGAATGAACCCACTAAGAAGAACGGTACCGTTGCACAGCCTTAACAACCTTAACGGCCCTTAACGACGATACGAGAGTTTAATTTTATTGGGGCTGGAGCAGGTCATAAGGTATTATCCTCGTTTCGTGACAAGAAGCGGTGAAATCTTGAGGGGGTATGTTAACGAGCGAAGAAACTGCAAAATTATTCGACGAGTCGAAATATGTATCGCGCTACGAGGTTTACCGTCGCCCGAGTCCCGTCGTCGAACGACCTTCGCGGATTCGCTTGCGTAATATTTTTATCGGTCGAAATTACACATACGTTCACGCATGCACGCACGTACTCTCTTTCTTTGTCTATCGTTCTCTCCCTCTCTCTCTCTCTCTCTCTCTCTTCCCCTCCACCCTCCGTCAAGCGAGCCCGACAGCTACCGAACACGAGAACAGTCGGGGGCACGTATTTTCGGTCGAATGCGAGTATGTACGCCACGCACGCTTTGCCTGCTTTTTTCTCGCTTTCGCGCTTCATTTTTATGTACCGCCGCTGGAAGAGATATAGCCGGCTCATAAAATCGGTCAGGTGTTGAAGTTTACATGTTCCGAGAGGCGAAACAGTAATTCGAGACACGTAAGGAGGGTGGGGTGGGGGTGGGGTGGGGGGGGGAGGAAAGGTGGAGGAAGAGGAGGAGAGGGTAAGTAGCTCGCGTCTATTCGTTAATGTCCTTTTCTTTATATGTAGCACGCGTGTAAAAAATATGCAATTTCCTATTTTTCACACACACAACGTATATACACTGTCTATAACCGGTTACAAGTACGTATTAGGTCATCTATATCGATATCCAGGATAATAAACAAAGAGTTTTTCAGTTAGCGATTCAATAAGTATGCCGGACAATAGCTAAAATATCCTAGCATCTTTTCATGTTCGAAGGTACGTTGAAATTTGTTGAAATTCGCCTTGTAAGTAAAGTTACATTATATACAGGCTGTTACGAAATAACGATTAACAATGATAAAGTGCAAAAACTTTAGTTCTCTTCGCTTTCGAAACAGGCAATAGGTCGATTCAAGAGTATTATTCAGAAATTCGATATATCAATTTGGAAATGTACTTCGCAGTCTAAGATTCAAGGTGTTTCTATAGAATACGGCTACATCAATCGGTGTCACCGATTAATTTATAATCTCGCTGTATCTCTTACACCAGTAAGAGTGGATAAGCGTGTGTCTGTGATCCTTCGATCATGCGTACGCCTACGTATTGATAAGATTTCGCGGTAGAAGAGAGGGGACGACGCTGTCCTAACCAAATTCGAAAGTCCGAATTTGACCGCGAAAACGATCGATTGGTCGAAAGATTCGCACTTCCTGGTTCCCGGCTATTCCATTTACGGTTCATTAGATAACATCGTTGACAGCTGCGATGAATACGATTATTGAATCGAAATTGTCGAGATTATCGACGATTGCGTGTGTAACGCGGGAAGATAGGTTTATTTTATAATTGCGAGAGAAATCTCGTTACATGCCGCAATTTCGTAAAGATACGATAAAAGAAAAAAGTAGCGATTAAACAAATGGACGATTAAACTGACACGAGCGTCACGGTTCTAACGAAAAAATAAGTGATTCGATTCTGAAGCGATTGTATCGATACCTTCGAGGGCGGCGCGTAATGGCGGCGAAAAGGCGCGAAAATACAGAAACCGATAGGTGTAACGTTACGAATGTTTATACAGTCATAGGAAATTTATATACGCAAGAATGTATATACATCGTCTTTTAGATCCTATTTCTTTGGTTATATTCAGGCCAGAGATTTTTATGCGTCTATGAGAAATTTGAAGGTGCAAAGAAAAATGCTCAGAAAGTTCAGGATACGTATTAAAACGTATAAAATATCAAAAGCATATTCCGTAGATGAAACAGTTTTCTATCAAAGTCACGCTTTTTCCGTTAGATAAAATTACGAATTTGCATAAATATCCGCAGTCTAGCCATATTCGCCAAAATTAGAATTTTTATGGACATCCGCGGTGCAATGAAAACTTAACGTGAAACTCACGGTATCGTCTCATAAGATTCTTCTTATACGGTTTGGTACCGGGTGGTCTGGACCTCGATCTCATGCTACCGTCTTTTTGATTATTGTCGGAACACGAGTCGTCCGAATCTTCGGAACAGGTACGATCCTCTCTTTCCTGGGAATATTCGGTGGACGTGGCGGCGACGAAGCATCCTCGTAACCTGAGCGCTGCCGCGGCATTCCCGTAGTCGTCGATCGGTTCTTTTCGATCCTGATCCTGATCGTTCTCCTCCCTGGAGAACTCCGCGTAGTCGCCTACCCGAACGCTCAAGTCTAATGGTTGATCCTCGAGCATCGTTTTTATCTTTGCCAGCCTCGTTTCCTTGCTGCCAGTCTGTGCCCACGAGCTGATCCACGGCTACCACAGCACAGTTGCCATCTTGATCTTCAACGATTTGTACTTGACACCCGTTCGATACGATGTAACATTACACTCGCCGGTCGATTCTCGATTCGATGCGGCTCTCCTCCTCTTCTTGGACGTTTCTATACAAATTTCACCGTAACACGAGAGAATTTCCACGGGAGAAGAATCACAGGTTCGATAGACACGATTGTGATCGTGCTTGACGAGTTAGACTCGGACACCGGATCGAGCGATCGGTTTACGAATCGATTTAAGAAAAAATTGTCACTAGAAAGAATTATTCTCGATAGAGTCGGCAAAGACGCGATAACACAAGTCGAGTGGAATAGAGATGGAAAAGGAAGAATAGATATCTTCGTGGGAGGTAGAACTCTTCCGGCAGTGTCTTCGTCCCGTGTGGTACGCGTGACGCACAGCGAATACTCTACCGGCAGTTTCTAGCGGCAAACAGTTCTCGATACTAGCGACGTTTCCGTGTTGATCACGTTGTTTCGGATAAAATCAACCATTCCTCTTTTTTACTTATTTCCGTTTGTCAACATAGATAATGATGTACGTAATCGGTTGCACTTGTCAAGAAAAAAACGGAGAGTGACAGGGGGGGCAGACAGGTTACAGACGGACAGATTACGTCGCAGCCAAGAGGTATCACGCTGTTCTTCTCGATCGGGGATCATCCAGAGAACAGAATCGATTTCACGTAACAATCGCACTTTGAAAAATGCTCGTTCGCTTCACTGTATAAACTGCGTCCCGTGACTACGTATGTAATATATACACATATATATATATATATGCACACATATATATATACATATGTACGCGTGTGTCGGCGAGTATCACGTAGAAGCCAAGAGGCAGAAAGAGAAAAACGCGAAACAGAGAATTGCCGAAGCGTATCCACGTTCTCCGCACCGAGGCTACGGTTGCCGGTGGCACACTGACTGACTCGGAACCGGGGTAGCCCGCTAGTCCAGACTCGTTCACTCACTACTCCAGACCCACACTCCAACTCCGAGCGCCGGACTCGCTCTCGCTCCTGTACACCGCCGCACACAGTACTCTCCGGCCGCTAGAGCCCACCACCTTCGGCACTTTCCGCCGGCCGACTTCGGTTCTTTTCGGTTTCTACACTGCCTCGATCAGAGTCGGCGGCTTCACGTACATGCCGGCACCCACACACAGTCGCGAACCGTCGCTCGAGATGCGCGGATGCGTAGCCTACCGCAATGTTCGAGCTGGTGATGCTCCCTCCTCCGCCACACACACTTTCTGCTCTTTTCTCTCTTTCCATCTTTCCTCTCCCTCGCCTTTTTTCCCTCTTTTTTACCACCTCTTTACCTCTGTCTTGCTCTCTCGCTCCGTTTCTTTTCTTTGCCCTTCGAGCAAACAGTCTCGTGCTTCTTTCTTTCTTTCTTTCTTTCTTTCCTCCTTTCCTCCTTTCCTTCTTTCCTTCTTTCCTTCTTTCTTTCTTTCGCGCTCTGCCTTGGTTCTTCACGATGGTTTCGCAAGGGAAAGCTATTTTTTCGTCTATTGGGATAGGACACACGAAGAAGCAGCCAACGAGCGCCGTCTTCTCATGACATTAACCTTCGATCCTCGACTGCTAGAAACAGCGGGCGGCGACGTGAAATATGGATTGTTTTAACGGGAGCTTTTTTCAGACTAACCTACTCGACGTATCGTTGGAAAGAGAACACGGATACTTTGCTCGTTCTTGCGACGATTCTATCGCGACGAAACGATCCGGTGTCGTCGGATGAACCAAGCGTGTGCAAATCGATGCACGCGTTACGCGTAAGAGTTTCGACCACTCTAATCCCTGACATTGTCTTCTGGAGGATGAATTGAAACGGTAACGAGCAACAGCAGCTCTCGGCAAGGTATAGGAAGAACCGAGCAACAGAAACGAGACTGGAACGATTGCGTATGCACGGTACACACAATAGGTGAACGTGCGTACGAGGTCGCGGCGGAAAGCAACTTGCAATTCGACGTCTCGTTGCAGCCGGTAAACACAGGTGCAACGAAAACGTCGGAAGTGTTTTTGCAACGGGGCATACAGAATGAACCTTGAGAGTGACCGATTTCGTAATTTCTCTCGGCTCGCTGTTCCGGCGTCGCTCATCATTCTAACCGAAAAAAACCATCTTCGAGATCGCGTTTGTTGAGTTTAGGCGAGCCTCGAATCAACATCGTAAACCGTTCTTTCCACGATCAAATTACATCTGTTTCTTTTCGTAATTACTCGTTGAATAACATCTTCCCTGCATTACGGTCTTTTGCTCTTTGAAACCTGTTAATTCGATATTATTACGAAATCACGACTCCTCCGTCAATTTCTCATTACGAGAAATATCAATATTTTTTAGCATCGTAGCAGGTATCGTTCGTATTATACGACGCAGTTACATCAGACGGAGGTTAATCCTCATTTCAGACGAATTGCTTCATTTTCGAAAAATTAATTAAAAACACTTTACCTTTAAGATCACATTTTAATAGTAAAATTTAAAAAGATCTCTTTTCAGAAAATAGAATCGATCGGTTTCTGAGAAGTCGTAAAACGACGGTCAAACGAATCACGATTTTTCCATCGCAGACTGACAATGTATGCGCCGCAACCCGTCAGGGCCAATTCGAGATTTCATCCTAGAAACGTAACGAGCCGCGTACGAAGGGCTTGTTCACCAACCAGAAGCTCTCGGATCCGTTTCCTCGATAAGCGAAAACGGGTTGGCCTTAATTGCACTTCCTGCCGTCGAACCTGCGATTACATTGTTGCCGAAAAGCGTTTTTCGCAGACTTCACGCGCTGTGATCAGCGACCCTACGGAACGCAAGATCGTTCCGACATTTACAACGAGGAATTCGTTACGCGTCCGCACCGATGCGACGATCATCGTCCATTCATTTGCATAGAAAACTGAAAACATACCGACCGCTGCGATAAACTTGCTTTCTCGTCGGATCTCGGTTCCAACCATCGCCGCCGAGTCTCGCGATCGTCTTTCATTCGGATTTACGCCGATCGATTCTCGTCATGGCGATTCCTCGACGCTGCAAATCGATAACCCGGCTTCTTTAACCTTTGCTTTCGTTCGCGGACGACGAACCGTATTTTTCTCAAAAGCTGCCGTCGTCTCGGTCGCAACGAAAGCAAGATCGAGGCAGGGAAATTAAAAAATCACAGCAGGGTTAAAAGTGCGAATTATCACCGGATCGATATCGAGCTGGTCGGTCAAGTTTGGATAACCAGTCTCCAAGTTTTATCGTCGTTTGCACAGCGACGGCCATGCGTCAACGACCCTTCCGTAAAAAGCGAACCGGTGAATTTCGAAAGTAATTTAGAAATTCATCGTGCTTGAGTTTCGCGAAACTTTAAATTTCAATTCCATAGACGAGGGAATATTTGAAAGTTGAAAGATTAGCCACCGAGGGCAGGAGTGATTTATGGGCGCGAAATTCGCTAGGTCCACAGTCGGAGAACGTTCACATGTGCGTTAAAGGGGTTGGAAGAGCGACGAACGCGAGTAGAAACCGGGCTCGCTATCCTCGATTTGTCGTCCCTCGCCACGATGCGGAGTCACCGCGAAGCCGGGGACAGGCCGAGAGTTATTTTCGCGCAAAAACGGTCGACATTGCCGGCCTGGGAGAGAAAACCTCGTAACTCTCGCCGATCTTGGAACGGGATGACGCCCGATCCAGGAAAAGTACGATTTCTAATCCATCACAGAGACTCCACCGGCCCCGTCCTGTTTCCTCGACGCGACGCGACGCGACGCTACGCTACGCCACGCCACGCGATGCGACGCGACGCGACGCGACCGAACGTCACTTTCTGCTTCTCTGTGATGCGCGCTCTATTTCCGATGCAACGTTCCTCGTGAATCAACCGCTGCCGTTTCCCCCGTTCCTTCTTCGCGCGACTCAATTTTTACCTTTCGCGGTGTCCTATACACGAGAGAAACTTCCATCTTTATTTCGATGTTCGATCGTTACTTTAAACCAGGATCACGTTGTTGCACGTACGTAGGTAAATCGTAAGAGAATTGCGTTTATCGGATTTTCAATAAAATTTCGCTTAATGATCACACCGCGGATCCGACCACGATATTTATTAGCCGCAATACTCTACGTTTAACACGTCGCTATGCAACGTATACGCGTTTCATACGAATTATCGTGAAACGCGTTTTGAAAATTTCATAATTTTCAGTTTACGTCGCACGAGTAAAGTTCGAGCGAGTAAACTTCAATTACACGAAGCGCGTGGTCTCTTGAAAATTTAAATTCGCGTGTGTGCGAAATGAAAATTTCTTTCGAGGAGAAGTCAAAAAAATAATATTCTCCTCTTTCTTTCTACGCAACAATTAACTCGTTAACGTGTGAGTTTCTAATCGAGAAGGATATCGCGTTCATCTAGCGCAAATTCGTAGCATCACTTTCGTTTTCGCGGTCCGCGTCCCCTGTCGATTTTGTTTTTGTTCCACGGCACAATTTTCCACGAGCCGGTGTGTCGCGTTCTCTTTCCTCCGCTTTCTACCGGCGAGACCCATCCACAGCCTTTCGAGATCTATCGATCGTTCGATCCCGCGTTTTTAACTCGCGAAACGTCGCCGCGATCGGACGAACGGTCGAATATCGGTGGAATATCGGTGGAATGGCCATCGTTCGAGGGAGAGAGGGTGGCAACGAGAGAAAAGAAAACCGGAGGACGCGTCCGAACGAGTTCGAAGAGGGGAACGAAGAAAGAGAAATTTCGTTTTTTGCAGGACAGCGAGCAAGAGACGCGACGTTTCCTGTCCAAACGACAGCGAAGAAAGTGTATCTAGGCCTTTTTCCAGCCGCGTGTTCCCCTGCCATTAGAATATTCAGCCTGGCGCTTCGACGAGGCGCCATCGCGCGCGTTTCTACCGACACGCGTTTCAATTCGTTACAATCCCTCTGTATTACGTTCGCGCGCAGGGAAAACCGACGAAAAGAAAGGGAAATATTCGTAAGCTCGAAAAGACATCGTCGTAGAACTTTCGTCGAAGGCGAAGCGCGAGAAACGAGACGGAAGGTGGAAGCACAGAAAGCGAAATGAGCTCGCGAATCTCTCCGAGTTTCAACTCGACTTTCGTTCGACACATGCGCGTCTCGGTGGTGGCGAGACGGCGGCGATTTTAATTTCTTGTTATCGTGCAGTGCCGGCGCGGAGGCGAAAGAGACGAGGAAGAGGTATTAGCCGGCGATTCAGGCCGAGACTAACGCGCACTTTTCCTCCACTGCACGTTTCTCTGGTTGGCGCTTGGTCGCGGATGATTTCTTCGTGCATCGCGACCGTTTCTTCCTCCATCGAACGATCGTGTTGGACGATCGAACTTGACGAGCAACCCCGACAAAGGACGGATATCGATTTGAAAGGACGGCGTGGTTGTCGTCCGGACTCGATTAGAACGGAGAGGAGCAGAGCGGAGAGTAGGTGGCCGGTTCCGCGGCCGGTTGCCATGCCGAACGAGCCTGCGCTGCTCCAAGTGCCAGAAACCGTGAAGGAGGCCTCTCGTGATCGCGACTTTCCAAGGACACGAGGGTGCGTGGATACGTGGCGCGTGCGTGTCGGCTCGTTTTCCTTTTCGCGGCGAAAATCACCGGCGAGAAAGAAAAATCGGCGCGCGCGCGAGCGCGCGCGGGGCTCCGTGCCAGCGAAATCGCCGCCACGTTCCATATAACACACAACAGCCAGCTATTACGCCAATTTCCCTATCGCGTGGATATTTTTCTCGCGGACGAGTCGTCCGCGCGTTCGGCCGCTTTCTTTATCGTCGGCCGTTCGAAACCTGGCGAGCGTTAATAATCCAATTAGAAGTACGATCGACGGAGCGAGATAAGGCCGGT